>PVKB01000959.1:0-530501 GCA_004027205.1 Ctenodactylus gundi
CCTCTCCCTCCACCCCCACCACCCCAGCCGCCCCTTCCACCGCCTTCTTGTCTCTTTTGCCAAGGAGGCATCTCCGGCGGGGGTGGTTCGATTTCATTCGGCCGTCCTCCCCTGTCAGGCACTCTGCCCATCAGCACCTGTGTGGAGGAACATTTTCCTTCAGCTTCTAATTATTTTAAAAACTGTTTCACAAAACACCAAATTATACATGATACATGTAATATTCACCACAATAAGACATTTTACAAAATGTCTCCAATGTATATGAATTATATGTCCCACATTAAAGTCATATTCTTTTATACAATAACTGAGCTTTGCATTGCCATTGATTAGTATGGATTACTCAATAAATGACTACATTCCTAAGCACATTTTACTTCAACAATGCATAAAGTACATATGATAATGTAGATGTAATGAATCAGTTGCAAATAATAACTGTGATCCAAGGTATCAATGCAAAAAGTTTCTCTTTATTGAGAAACTTCAGCTCATTTACTTTCAATAATGACATAGCTACTGACACACTACAGGTTGAGCATCCCTAATTCTAATACAAAATGTGACATGCTTCAAAAACTTAAAACTCTACCCGAGTTCGATTCCCCAGCACCACATAAGCTGGGCGTGGAGCACACCTGTAATCCCAGCACTCGGGAGGCTGAGACAGGAGGATTGCCATGAGTCCAAGGCCAGCCTGGGCTCTGAAGTGAATTCAGGACCAGCCTGGACCAAAGAGGGAGACCCTGTCTCAAAAAAAAAAAACCTTAAAACTCTTCCAGTGTCAGGATGCCACAAGTAGGAAATTCCACAACTGATCTCACATTAATAGGTCACAGTCACAGCACAGAAGCACTAAAAACATGACATAAAATTACCTCCACATGATGCACATACATGTGGTGTATATAGGCATATATGAAATATGAGCAAATTTTGTATTGAAACTTAGGTCTTGTTCCTAAGATATTTCACTATGCATGTGCAAATATTCCAGAATTTGAAAAAAAAGTCCAAGCTCTGAAACATCTCCAGTCCCAAGTATCTTGGATTAGGGATACACAACCTATATAAGATAAAGAGTTCATATATTTCCTGAACTATGTATGCTTCACAGTACTTTCAAGGATAAACTTAGAAAGAGATGAGTTTAAGTTCCCAACCTGCTGTAGAAATGAGCTATTTCATAAGCTCCTAAGCAGAAGGAAGACAGGTAACTGTGAGGTGAGTTATCCACCCCAGGCAAGGGGAATCCAGTAGCATCCTGCTAATGCTTTAGGAAGGAAGGCAAATATTTAAAGTGCAAGAGCAGCGGAGTTGAAAGTGCACAAGGCGTACCAGTGAGAACAAAGTGACAGAAAAGCAGGCAGACAGTAGTCACTCAAGTCAAGTCCCAGGAAGCAGGATGCAATTTCCCTGAACAGCCATCCACGCGAGGGTGGGCTTCTCTGTAACACGACTGCCTCTGAGTCACTCATAGGACTGTTAAGTGATCTTTTGGCCAGTCTCCTGTAAATAACCTTCACCTGTGCTTCTGTAGGTACCACCTCAACCAGTTAAATACTCTTATAAGTAACTACAATAAACTCACTGGTTCCCCAAACTGGATACTGGGCTAATCATTACTTTGGCCGATCTGCTGTGCATTATCTGGGGCAAAAATATATAGGAGTTAACATCTTCTCAGGAAAATAAAACCCAATGACACTTAACCTCTCCCCTAGTTTATCCTTCAAAGTATTATAAAGCACAGTTTAACCAAAATGCCTTGAATCAGTTGAATTCTATTTATTTTGGTCTTCTAATCAAAACTGTATTTAAGAACTTATGTCATAAATGAAGGACAAAATAGTACAATCCCATGCTGGAACAAGGTTCTAAGTATACACACTGTTTTGGCTATTACTCTCACTGGTCTCTTCACCAAACAGGATGTTGGTGGGCATGTGGAGATGCTGCTCAGGAACTATCATCAGTGAATGATCAGACTATCAGAAGAGATAAGCAGTCCACTTACAGAAGCAGACACAAGATCCAATAAGTAAACAGGCTTAGATTATACCCCAATGCAACATATTAAGTAACATTTAAAGAAAGAACACTTTTAGAAGGGAGGACTGACTCAAAATGGAAGTACAGAGGTAAATACTGGTGATATATAACTTAACAGTTACCAAATTCACTTTAAAAAACCATCCTGGGAGTTGGGGGCATAAGTCAGAACAGGCCTTAGATTTAATTCTTACCATCTAAAACAAATGAAATTCCTCTGGTAAGATATTATATTTCAGAGTACAATGAATGTGAAACAATGCTTTACTCTGGTTTAGTTGTAGGTGCTGGAATCAAGCCTCATAAACGCTGAAGAAGTGCCGTATTACTGAGCTACGGACCCAGCCCAAGAAACACACTTTAAATGACCTATACCCCTCACTTTGGGATTTTTTTTACTACTCTTCTGCATTTTTTCCATGGAGGGCTTTGGCTAGATGGAAAGGACATTCTGGTCAAGCTGAAATAACATTCTAGATATTTATTGTTACTGTAATACATTAAAAAAATTCAGACTCCTTGAGCTTCAGATCACTATCACAGAAATGGATGAAAGACAGTAATTTGCACAAGGTAGATCTTGTAAATAAATGATAATGGTAGGATATAAACACAGACTGGCACAACTCCAAAACATACTCTTCTTCCCTTCACACCAAAGGTATGAAGAGTCAACTGCTTCAAATTCTTACTGACAAAAATGGCTACATATTGAAAAGAAGGCAGGTAATTTTCACTAAAGTTACTGATAAAGTCAACTCTAAATGTCTCTAACTCATATGAAAGTACGAATGTAGAAAATCAAATGAACACACACATGATAACATAGTAAGTCTTAATGGACTTACGCCCTTCTACCACTTTCTTTTCTAGTTCATCAAGACATAAATCTAGAAAAATCTGTAAAAATGTCCAATGAGGATATTATAAATTCATTCTCCCCTGTGCTGAAAGAAAAACCTACCTTATTAATGGCACATGCCGTCTTCTCCCGACTGGTGCCACTACTTGTCCTAATTATCTTAGACAGATCTTCACGAGCAGCAAGTAGATGTGCCAACGTTACTGTTGTCTTGGGTGACAAAGCATAACGCTTGGGTTGATAAATTCTTGCTATACTGTCTGTTTTTACCTAAATGACAAACGTTAGAGAAAAAATAATGAACAAAAGTAAATTTTACTGAAAAAATAATAGCAACTATAATAATCAGAAAGAAAAAATGCTCAAGCAAGGAAAAAGCAAAGAACAAAAGAGCAAAATATCAGATAATTTATATTTATAATGAAAAAAAGACTAATAGATACTAAAGGAATGTATAACTTTCAGAAACAACTCATTAGGAAACAGAATACAAAAAGATTCAAATACCTAAATGTAGTTTTACCAAACCAAATACAGATCTTTTAAAAATAAAACATTAGTAAATCTTTCAAGACAAAATAAAAACTTGAGTAAATGGTGAGAAATAAAAAGTATCTGGGTGCAGACATTCAGTATTACTGTCAAATTTCCCCCAAGTTAATTTACAGATTTTGATTTTGGCAAGGATGGAAAAAAGAAGATCTAAAGTCAATCCTGAACTAAATATGTAAGAACGAAAAAGAATTTTGAAGAATCCCACCAGATACAATGAAGAAAGTATTATTGTTTTAAAAGCTAATATTTCTTGAGCATTTATTAAATGATGTTGTTTACTTATAAGACATAATTACCCTAATCCTTAAAATGTCCTTTTAGAGTGGCTGATTTTATTATCCCCTTTTGCAGGTAGGAAAAATGAAGCTTAGAAAGTTTAAGTTTCTATCACCAAAATATCTATTCTGTCCGCTTACTAACAAAGGCTTACATGATCCCCAAGCACAGGTGCACAGAGAAATGCATTACCCTACTTCCATATAATTAAACTTCGGAGAAAAAATATACTGATGAAACAGAATGAATGATTGATTTCAGAGCCTCATAAATGTGTGAATGCATTCACATAAATGATAAAGAAATCACAGATTAACAAAAAAGATTATTTTTAAATAGTGCTGGGATAAACTGTTAGCTATTTGCAAAAATATTAATAACAAGACACAGTGTATACCAGAGAGAATTCCAAAACTAAAGTTGCTTGAAGTTATATCTTAAATTTAAAAACTTACCTAATTATAAAGATTAAAATGTCTATTCAAAATGTATACTACAAAATGAACAGATGATTAGAAAAAAATGTATTTAACAAGGCAACTACCAAACTTCCTTAATATATAACAAGCTCAATTAAGAGAAAAACAGAAAAACTCTTCACGGGAAAAGAGACATTTTTAAAAAAGAGGAAACTCAAATAACTAACACATTTATGGGAAAAAAAAGAAGTCAAACTTTGCCAGTAATAAGAATATACCAATTAAAACAAGTCTTTTTTGACCATCAAGATAGCAAGAAAATTGGTTAATATTCTAAATATTAGAGAGGCTACAGTTAGATAAAATTTATTTGCCCTACTGTTAGAAGTTTAAATTCACATAAACATTCCGCTAACAGAAAACAGTCTGGCCAAAAGAATCAAGAGAATTAAGTCCTAACCGTTGACAAAATAAATTCCCTTTTAGGAATTAGCCATATGACGATACTTCAAAACTTATGATACATTATAAAATTTGTAAAAGTTATACATAGAAACATTCCTGGTATTAATTAATATGGGAAAATATATACAATAGAGACTAACTAAATTATGGCACCACTATTGACAAAGTACAGTGCAGCCATAAAGAGCACCGGGAGGAATTAAGTTACTTTCATATGTTACAACATAGTTCATGAACCTTAAAAAATTATTCTAAGGGAGAGAAGTGAGACACAGAAAGGCACACGAGATCCTATCAATACGAAATATTCAGAATGGGTAAAACAATAGGGACAAAAAGTATATTTAAAAAAATAGTTGCCAGGAGTGGAGATAGGGTGCTGAGGATGGGTGCTTAGCTCATCTTGGGGTAATGAAAAATCTCTGGAACTGATCATTATGGTTATAGAACAGTGAATATACTAGAAGCCACTAAACTGTACACTTTAAAATGGTTAATCTTATGTTACTGAAAGTATATCACAAAAAAGTAAATTCAAAATTAATTTTAAAAAGGGAACTGAACTGGGGCTTTCTGAAATATGGGGCAAGGGTCACAATACATTGCAAAAGGGAAAACTATAAAATTAAACTCACAGTATGATCTCAATATTAGCAAAATGAGAGAAAATAAGCCGGGTTAAATGAATTTAGTCAGGTGTGATGAGGCCTGCCTACAACCCTGGCACTCTGAGAGGTTGAGGCCAGAAAATTAGAAGTTCAAGCTCAGCCTGAGCAACTCAGGGACCACCTGTCTCAATATAAAATGAAAATTAAAATGGCTAAGGATGTAACTCAGTGCAAAGATCCTGGCTTTAATCCTCAGTATTGGGAGTAAAAAGAATAAACTTTTTGGAGAATGATTCTGGAGTATGCATCAAAAGCCTTAAAATAATACATATTCTTCAATTTAAAAATTCTACTTTTAGAAAATTCCAACTCATAGATACAATTTACATGCCAACAATGTCATTGAAGGATCAAACAGAAAATAAAAAAAACCAGAGAAAATCTCAAATGTCTACCAGTAAAGTACAGATACAAGTACATGATACACGATTTTGTAAAGATTTGAACTGCTACAAAACATCTGATGACATTCAAAGACAGGCTTATTTTTCTAACTTGAAAATGAAGAAAAAATGGTAAAACTTTACGCAATTTAATGAGACAAAAGTTTGGGTATTAATACATTCAACTAACTCAAATGAACAAATAAGTCAAAATTGATCATGAATAAGAAAAAAGATTTTAAAAATATTTCAAACTAAGGAAAAGAATAAAGCACTGCCTCCCTGTCCAGAAAAAAAAAAGAACACCAAGATGAGAAGATAAAATACAAGCCATTTCTTAACAGCACTATTTCCTCGTAAGCCCATTCATAGGCAATAAAGGCAAATGCCCATATATCCATGTTACTCTGAATATTAAAGAAAATACATCAAAACTCATTTGTTTTAAATTTCTGTGTAGTCTTATACAGCCACCATTAAAAACACCTCAAAATTAATATGGTAAGGCAATTCTAATGTCACCACCTTTCCAATCTGTCTCATATTTCTAAACTTTTTTCTCATAAAAATTCTATCAGGTTAATCTATACAATCTCAGTTCCCAGAGGTCAGAATATTAAGACTCTTCTCCATCAAGTAAATAATAAGGCTTGATATATACAAAGTAATTGTTTATTAAAAAATAAACAAAAAAACCATAGATGAAAGTCTTCAAATCTGCTTTATAGCTAATCCATTACTACGCTAAAAATCATATCTGAAATAACATTTTTTACCAGCAACCCTGTTCTAAACTCTTACTTTTCTGTATCTGTTTGGAAGATGTCTGGAAAGAGATTCTATGGAAGATACATAAAGGAAGATTTATATGTAAGCAAGTGAGACTGAACAGTATAAATTATAAAAGGGTACACATGTCTTACAGAAAAGAGAATGACAGCAATACCAATAAAAAGGAACCAACATCGCAGTAAACAAAATCAAGACCTAGGAATAAGAGTTAAAATCAGTAGAATCGTCTGCTCCGCCAAATCCTGATTCCCTGTTGCTATTTCTCCTCAACTGGCCAAAAGAAATCAGTAAGAGTGTACGGGACGAGTGGGGGGTGTGTGTGTGCATATATATACAAAACGAAGTTTGCTAAAAACACAACAAAAAGAAAAATAAGTAAAACAATAAAATCACTCTCAAAGAAACAGAGACAACTGAAGCTCACCCCCTTCTGCCAAATAAAGAAACCTTTCATCTGCGTTCAAGAAGTTACTACTACATTCAAAAAATAGAAAAGGAAACTCAAAAATCAAAAAACAATCACGGAAATTAAAACACGATGGCAGAAACAAATATTTAATATTTAAACAAAATAAATTTTAGGACAATTCCAAGAAAACATACCAAAAAGGGAAAGAAATGGAAAATGACAGAGAAAACAAAGCCACTTAAGCAGACTATCCAGGAAGTCCAATATCTGATTGGCAAGAATTTCAAAGAGAAAGAACATAAAAAATAAATGAGAAGAAACCTAAGAAAAAAACAATAGAGTGTAAGGTCCATCTAGCGTTGACATGATGAATGAAAGAGGATCCACCCCAACACACACTGTTAAAAGTTTAGAAGCCCAAGAATAGAGGAAAGAACACAATAACATCAAGAGAAAATAAAAAGTCATCCGAAAGAAGAGAGAATGAATCAGTTTTCTTTAGAGCAACACTAAATTCTTAGTGGGGAAAATGAAGTAATGCCTTTAATATTCTTAAGAGAAAAATGCTGCAACCTAGAGTTTTACACGTAGTCAAACTATCAATCAAATGTGACAGCCAAATTAACACATTTTGAGAAGACAAATATTCAGAAAAATCATGTCCTACCTATCCCTTTATGAGGAAGTTACTTGTGAATTTATAACAGAATGAGGAAATAACCAATGAAAGAGCAGGCCATGGCATCTGAAACAGTACAGTATCCTAGGCCAGGCATACAAACAGCCCAGCTTGCAGAAGAGGGTACACATTTTTAGGGAGAAAAAATACGGAAAATGGAGAACTCATTATTAGAAGACTTTTTAAAAATATTGTTATAAAGGAAAAAAAGCATTTCATCGTACTGCAAGAAAAAAAGCATATCATCATATTAAAAAATAAAATTCAATTCAAAGAAAGATGACAGCACACAAGGTCAACTTATCCAGGAAATGTAACGTGAATTCTCCTTTAAAGTCTCAGAGAGGAGTGCATCCACGCTGGTACCTTCACTTTAGAACTTCTGATCTCAGAACGAACACAAATTTGTATTACTTAAGCTACCTAGATGTGTGGCAATTTATTACAGCAGTCACGGAAAACTAACACAGTATTCCGTAGGAAGAAAGAAAACTCTCCTCACGAGATCCCAAAAGAGAACGGAAGCACCCAGCAGATGGTCCTGAGGACAAGGACATGTGAGATAACTGTATGAACAGATTAAAGATACATAACAGGAGTGATGGGAAATGGCTCTCTAGAAAGCTCTATGGACAGACTCCAGCATGGGAATGCCCCTACTCAAGAAGCTTCACTTCAGCTGTAACGCACACTGCACTTACCCAGCCTTAAGAAAATTTAAAGAAGACCTATTCAGGCATCAGGTCAGCCTGGACCTGTTCTTATAACCTGACTCCTTGATCATTATATCTCATTTTCTCGCGGGGTGATCCCTGTTTTATGGATATTCTGGCATAAATCACAACATCTATGGATTTAAAATAAACGTAAAAACATGGTCAAAAACAGGGATTCGACAGCAGGCTGGTATCAACATATACTAGACTCGTATCTGAGCTGCCCATGTAGTTCAGACTAGTGATAAAGAGCCAATACAGCAGATACACAACAGCAGACCAGAGCGCCTGGCAGCTGTCACAGGCTACCACCTACAGGACGCACAGGGGACAACGGCCTTACTTTTGCTCTGTCAGACCATCCAAAGGACTGCACTGTCACGTCTAGTCGTTTCATCAGCATCCGCCGGCGGCATTCATATTCACAGCAAAGAGCATCATTGATTCTTTCCAGTTGCTCCTAAAGAATGTGTGAGAAGTACCATAAATCAGACTCTCATCGTATACATGAGAAATCTGAAACCTGTAGTGAGTATTCGTAAGGACTGAAAAGACTGTACTTGTACTTTTTATTTCATGAGATTATCTGCTAAAACTATTTAAATAAGGCAATATTTGTAACATTCATGAAATATTAAACAAGTTTACCTTAGCTTCGATTTATCACATTAAGTAAAACATCGACTTGCTATATAGTATGGGCCAAAAAGGGAAGGAAATACCAGCAATTCCTCCTCTTGCTGACTTCCAAGCCACTATCCTTTTCAAATTATAACTGTGCTAATGTATCAGGCATTATGAACACCTTGACCAGGCATATTTTTAATATTTGACTGACAAGCTATCAATATACATTACTCTAGAATAGCAACCCATTTTAATTCTCCAAAATAATAATACATATTTACATATTGTGAATCCAAATGTCCATTTATAAAGTTAAGTGATGCTGTGGTCCCAAAGTTGTTTGTTACCTCAAAGGTTCCTGCACTAGGGGGCTTGCTCTGTGGGGGTGCAGTTCTGGGAAGTGGCAGGAACTTTCAGTGGTGGAAAGGAGAGGAAACTCTTAAGTTGTGGGGTCTACCAGAAAATTCGTAGGTCAACTGGAAATAGGTCTTTGAAAGGAATTGTAGAGCCCTAGCCTCTCTTGCTTCCTGCTTAGCCATACATCTCCCTTCCACACACTTTGGTCATGTCAACCACCATGAGGTTACACACCCCGGCTCTTGCTACAGCACACACAACACTGCTAGGACATCCATCGTCCAAAACTGTGAGCCACGTTTCCTTTACGAAGTTAGCCTGACTCGGGTTTTCATACAGTAACAAAAATGGACTAATACAGTCATATGCATTAACTATAAAATCTATTAAGAAAGAACAGACTAATATAGTCACATGCATTAACTATAAAATCTATTAAGAAAGAATTACCGCCTGTTCTGGACTTAAATCAACTTTCAGCAGTGGTTTTCCTACATGATTTTTCTGGACTTTAGAGAGAATATCCTTCACCTAAAAGTAAACATAAAAGAGGGTGAATACGTATATACCTAATTTAAAACAATCTTACTCTCATTTGAAGTGTTGCTCTGAACATTAAAGAATAAATTGCTGAAGTGAAAGTTAAAATATACCTTCACATACATGGAAAGCATATCATTACAGTACAAAATATCTTTTTCAAAGAAGCACCAGGTGTATTAATTTAAGCTGTAGAACATCTTCTTTTCCAAGAATAATAAGAAATAATACACAGAGAACAAACTATCTACTAAATGTTGTATCTACACCAGATGATTTTGGGGTTTCTTTTTAAGAAGGCACTCTCTTACTTCCTGGTAAATTCTCAAGGATATTAGACTATTTAAAAAGCATACTGATTTTTATGCATTTCAACTATATTTACTCCAGCGTCACTGTTCAGCAAGGCAACAGAGGACAACAGCCTTCTCAATTACATCATCACACACACATTTTCTAAACTTCTAGAAAGCCATGAAACCACCTGAGACATTTTATTTTAGGAAACAGGCATTAGGGATTTAGTTCTGTCCTGGCAGTATCAAGGGCCATTCTGGCAGCAGCAATATACCCAGAAGAAATTGATCAGAAATGAGAGCTCATCCTCTTAACTCAGAATCCTTCATTAGCTAAAAAAAATTCAAAACTGAAAGAAATACTTATAAAATTAATCAGGGGCAATTCAGACTTTAGGGGGAAGATGCTTCTTTAACGTTGGGGACATTCATTAAGAAGAAGAATTCAAAATTCCCTGGGAACCTGGGTGCTAACAGGAGATGACAAGACGCAAGGAACACACTTCTTTTCATGGTGGCAGGAATGTTCTAAAATTAGATTTTAGTAATGGTTGTACTATACAGTAAAAAAACTAAAATTCATTAAATTCTACATTTAATATGGGTGAACTTTATGGCAATTAAGCTCTTAAATGTATTTTTCAAATTATTTTTCTTTTTTCTGAATATGCATGAACTACAAATTCAGTAACATGTTCATAACATATAGCCTGTAAATTTGTGCTCATATATATCCTTCCTGACCACTGTTTCATTCCTTCTTAGCCTTTCCCTCCCCTCCCCTTCCCATTCTCAGTGCCTCTTCCCTTTCCCACAGCCCATCATCTCACTACCTTCCTTCTCTCTTACGTTAGGATAGTTTCGAGCACGTATTTATGGCAATTTTATATGAGAGAAGCCAATGATACCCAATCTTTGGTGTCTGGCTCACAAAATATATTTTTTAAACTTGCTTAAAAAGAATCTGTACGAATGAGTACTAAAGCTTAAGATTTATTAGCTTCACAGCAAAAGTATCTCTACAACAGTAAAACGATTACCAATTTATACATACTTATGCAAGCAAATCAACTTGTATAACAATGATATAATTACTATAAATGATTTCTACATATTTTGTGTAATTACCATTTTAAAATGGCATTTCTATGTTTCCAAGTGCTCTAAAATCAACATAATTTCATGTCATTTCACATATTACTTAAAGTTTTAGTCGTACTCCTCACTTACAGAAGAATCCTGGAGGTCCACTTACAGTTTTTTATATGCAGACACACTTATTTCTAGGAATTTAACATTAGATAATAGTTTTCATAAATTTGAGAAATTATCTGTTAGAGAATTAGTTGTAAGCAGAGGCTCTGAAGTTGACTGCCCACACCCAATCTCAGGTCTCTGACTATTTAGAAACTCACTTATTTACATTATTAAATCTTTTAGTACCTCCATTTCCTCCCATGGAGGTTGTAAATAACAATGGTGTCTACATCACATGAGTGGCATCAGAATTAAATGAGCAACTTTTAAAATGACAAATGGCACCTGTAATCCCAGCAGTCAGGAAGCTGAGGGAGCAGAATTGTCATGAGTTTGAAGCCAGTCTGAGCTACATAGTGAGCTCAGGACCAGGCTGGACTATAGAGTGAGACCTTGCCTCAAAAATAAATAAATAGATAAATAAATAATGATAAATGATATATATTTGCTATTGCACATTTGAACAGTTTCAAGTTGGAAGTAAAACTTTCTTCTTCAATGATAATGAAGTGTCCTCCGGGTACATGACATGTAGAAGAAAGAAAAAACGGGAAAGTTTAGTTTCTGATAGGAGAGAACAGCACAGGAAGCTCTGTAGAACACAGCCTGGGTAAATACCATAAAGTAAAATGCATGAGGCACATGATTTGTAGTTGTTTTTATTTTTCCCCCATTTTATTGATACGTATACGTTCAAAATTTAAGGTTTACAATGGAGCTGAGGCTTTTTTGCACATATGTATCTTGTCAAGGTGACAAGGGCTTTCCCACTCTCCTTTTGTCCCTCCCCCTCCCACCCTCCCTCCCTCCTCCCCTACTGACTCCCCTGTTTCACTTTGTTTTTCCTTTTAAGTTCCATAGGAGTTGTGCTCTGGGACTCTCATATCAGAGAGACCATTTGATGTTTCACCTTCTGCTTCTGACTCACTTCACTAAGCATGATGTTCTCAAGTTTCTTCCATTTGCCTATAAAAAAGCCTCCACGCTGTTGGACTTTACTGATGCAGAGTATTCCATTGTGTATAAATACCACAATTTGTGTATCCATTGGTCTGTTGATGGGTATTTTGGTGACTTTCATATTTTAGCTATTGTTAGTTGTGCTGCTATGAACATGGGTATATGTGTACCTCTGTTATGTGTTGTTTTGGTCTCTTTTGGATATATTCCCAGGAGTGGTGTCGCTGGATCGAACGGGATATTTATTTCTAGTCTTCTAAGAGCTCTCCATACTGCTTTCCAAAGTGGTTGTACATAATTACATTCCTACCAGCAGTGCAGGAGGGTTCCTTTCTCCCTGCAGCCATGCCAGCACTGATTACTACTTGACTTGTTGATATAGGCCATTCTCACTGGGGTGAGATGGTATCTTAGCGTTGCTTTGATTTGCATTTCTCTTATGGCTAGAGATGCTGAACATCTTTTCATGCATCTATTGGCCTTTTGCATTTGTTCATGAGTGAACTCTCTATTTCATTTGCCCACTTTTCAAGAGGATCCTTTATTTTGATAGGCTTACTTTCCTTCAGCTCCTTGTATATTCTAGTTATAAGCTTCTTATCTGAGATGTTGGTGGTAAATATTTTTTCCCACTCTGTTGGTTCTCTTTTTACAACGTTAATAGTTTCCTTTGCTGTACAGAAATTTTTTAATTTGACAAGATCCCATTTGTTGATAATGGGGATAATTTCTTTTGCTCTTGGTGTCTTGTCAAGAAAGTCTTTACCTACCCCCCTATGTCTTTTAGGAATTTGCCTAATTTGTCTTCTAGAAGGTTTAGCGTCTCATTTTTAATGTCTAGGTCTTTGATCCACGTTGATTTGATTTTGGTGCATGGTGATAGGTGTGTGGCTAGATTCATTCTTCTACATGTGGATGTCCAGTTTTCCCAGCACCATTTGTTCAACAGGCTGTCCTTTTTCCATTGTATGCATTTGGCCCCTTTGTCGAAGATTAAGTAATTGAGGATATTTGGGTTTGTCTCTGCATGTAGTTGTTTTTAACTATCCATCAGAACACTTATTCATTCGTTCACTATTTAATGCACACTAAACACTTATCAACAAAAATAATCTGTGCTTGCTCATTGTCAAGAAAATACACTGCAACATCCACTGGGGAGAAAAAAAGTCTAATATGCCTTTTGACTTTGCAAGATGACTCTAATTCTTTCATTGTAATGTGTTACAACCCTGGTTAGGAAAGTAACCTTTAAATTTGCCAAGTGATTTCTATCATTCCCAAATACTAGGTATAAACAAATGAAGTTACATGTATAGTTCTAAGTCCAAAATTTAATGTACATTAAAACAAACTTCTCTTGAAATTAGATATGTACCTTTAGAAGGATACTTTCATTTTTAATGCCACATTTATATATCATCATAATTGAATTTGGGGGGGAAATAAAAATAAAACCAATACAATACCTTTGATTCCACTTGGTTTAGTGTAAGTGGAATGTCACAAGTGGTTGACTTCGGTACTCCAAGAGCATCACACATAGCTTGTACTTCTTGATAAATTTCATTGTTTTTATCTAATTCAGAATTTTTACTTTTCTTGTTCTGTAATATCTGTAAAGCCTGAAGTTCTGTACTTAAGAATACTATAATAAAAAGGATAAAATTAATGTTAATACATGCACAATAATTTAAGATATTTTGCAAAATAATCTACTGCATGCAATGCCAATAGTGCCAAAAGCAATACCAACTTACAAAGAATCTAAAAAAGTCAACAGTTGTATAAATGAAAAAAACAGTATCTAAAGCTATATAAAACAGATTCTGTCAAATTTATACTTTCAATGGTTATTGTTCACATAGAGAAACCTGAACATCTCCTGCTGGATTTGAGCAGACAGGGATTCAGGCCACTGGCCACAGAGCAACTTCACAGTCATCCACCTAACCTGCACGAGTTCAGCCTAAGACTTGGCTTCAAACAGACAAACGAGCATAGAACAGTGCCCTGGAAATAAAAACTGAGATAAATTTACTTACAGACAAGAGAAATGAATGATGTATTTACTTTGACCTAGCACTAGTTGGTTTCACTTCCCATTTTAGTTAATACTGTCATTTGATTTAGATTTCTGTAAGAGATACACATGTATCAAGGGACTGTTCTGAGTCAAGTAAAGCACTAATATTGGTAATAAAGACACCAAATAAGAGACAATGTTTACCCTCAAAGGTCTAGCATATGAGAACCCCCAGCAAATCAACTGTTTAAGGATGTGCAAAACTAGTGACACATCCATCCTTTCAGACACAAAGCGATGGGCTAGAGGAAAACACAATCAACTTCTAAGCAAACAGAACAATCTGAGTCGGGAAGGATCACTCCCAGCTTGATCACAATTCTCTTTACTTTCACTATTTCATTTAATCCTTTCAACAGCCATATCCAAAAAAATGACCCAAAAAATCTTAGGGTTATACTCTTGTTTTAAATTAACTTCAATACAGTACTTAAAACATTTCTTTTTTTGTTTTTATTAAAATTTTACACAAACACAAAAGCCACAATTTGATACGGCAGTTTCAACTTGAGTTGGACAGAAGAAATATTTGCGAACCTGTTAAAAGTACAAGAACCAGGATCCCGTTCTCAGAGATTTCAAACCTGGAGATCTGAGGGTAATAGGTGAACAACTGTGTAATCTGTGTTAGACTCTAAGAGATTCTCACAGACAGGCAGGACTGAAAACCTCTTTAATTTAAGCACTTTTCCATGCAAACTACATGAGAGCCTAAAGAACAATGTAGCAAAAAGTTAGCCAGTATCTAGTAAACTGTGCTTATCAGGACCATGCTAAGGACTCTCTGATTGTAAAAATTTCTAAATAAAAAGACTACTAGTGCTTCAAAAATTTATCTTTTTTCACATCTTAATCATTTTTACTTCCCTTCTCACCTCCTTATCCTTTCAAAAATTAATCTTTTCCTCAGAACTGGTCTAGTTTTTTTCTAGGAAAGTATGCTCTAAGTCACAGTACAATCAAAATTGAGTTGAGCATATACATGCTAACCCATCCAGATGGCAAACACCGAGGGAAAAGCAAGTCATACAGCCATATCACTGCATACAAGTGATCAGTCATTCTGCTATTACAATACTATAATGAATACCTTTTCCATGAATTTTTATACACTTAGGAAAGTATGTATTCCTAAGCACAGAATTTCATGGTCAAAAGACAAGTGAATTTTAATTATGACTGAAAATTTGTCCTCTAAGAAGGATATATCAATTATTCTACCATTCTAGTCATATGCTGACTGACAGTATATGAAAATTTGTTTTCCTACAGACTTGTATTATGATTTTGGTAGAGGGCATCTGTGTTAACCTGGTATGAGTAAAGGTATCCTGTCATTTTATTTTTATAATACTTCAATTCTGAGGAACAATATGTATCTTTTTATATTTCTAATTTTTAAAATTATTTGTCTGTAGAATACATGCTCATGTCTTGTGTACTTTAAATATTTTTCCAGATAAGTTTTTATCTCCTCTGGAGCAAAATATGGCCAATATGTACTAGACCAGAGATTTTCTTAAAAGTACACTATCTTTTAAGTAACCAAAAGTATACAATAGGAGGTACAGCAGTCAATTTAAATCAGTTCTTAACAAAATAATAAGTAATGGGGAAGAGCAGAATACATTAACTGAAAGGGAAGAGAAAAGCCACATTTCTGACAGTTTTTCAAGAGTGAGTGTGTATACGTGATTCTGTGTGTGTGTGTGTGTGTGTGTGTGTGAGTGTGTGTGTGTGTACAGGAAAAAAGGAAAGTACACCAAAAACATACACCAAAAAGTTACTCATAATTATTGGGAGGGTAAGATTCTAAATGATTCCCTTCTTTACAGCTTTATCTACCTTCTAAGATCTATATCATAAGCATGGATTGTTCAAATTTACCATTTTATTCATTTTAACTGTGTTGTCTTTGACATTACACATTTGCATCATTATGAAACCATCCCCACCACCCTCCTCACAGAAACTATGTCCCAAAAATGCCAACTCCCCTCCCATGCTTTCCTGAGCATGTATTTCAGTTATAAAAACTGTACTCCCTCTCCGTTCCTTTCTTTTCTATACTGCTGTTACTGCTGAGCACTTCAGCTAAGGGAAAAAGGAAAGCATCATGGATTACATAGCTCTTACTGACAGAAAAGGAGAGTACGCTCCCCTGGGCCAGGGTGTCTTAGCTTCTTTTCTGTCCCAGGACACCTAAGGATTATGATGTCTTCTCATTAACAACTGGCTCATCGACTCAGCGACCGGCATCAGATAGGAAGAAGGTAAGTGTGCTGGTGTGTATGCATGATACAATAACAGTACTGAGAGGCCGCATAATTTTGATCCCCCTTCAACACACACAAAGTAATCGGAATGCCAATATTCTTTATATATATATATATATATATATATATATATATATATATATATATATATACACAACTTCTAAGAGAAGTTTCTAAGGAATATGTCATGTTGATCTTTTTAATAAATAATACAGCCTAAAATAATAGGAATATTCAAAAAAAGATGTTTGAGAATGATCTTAGATGGCCATCATGTATAGAACTTTACAAAGAGCATACAATTAAATAAATCAAAACACCCTGAAGGGATCCAATATGAAAAAAATGAACCAATTATTTGTTGTAATCGTTTGAATATACATTAATCTTTACTTCAAATCCCTGTCCAATGAAAACAGACTATACCCAGGAGCCCTGAAGGCACAAATCTTATTTTTTAAAAAACTGACACAATTCCTAGTGCTTAGATTATTTCCTGGTATAAGAGATTAATAAACATTTTGGACAAATTTTCACTGAAGCCAAGATCTAATCATGTGCTTAGCAGCCCTGTTCCCATAGTTTTAAAATCACCAATTTCAAGCTGGGCCTTGTGGCACAGGGCTATAATTTTGGAGGTAGAGGCTGGAGGATTCCAAGTTCGAGCCCAGCCTGGTCAATCTGGTAACTCAGCAAGACTCTGTCCCTAAATCAAAACTAAAAATGGGCTGGGAATGTAGTTCAGTGTGAAGGCTATGGGCTCAATCCTCAGAACTACCAAAAAAAAAAAAATCATCAATTTTAGGTAGACAGTCATAAATACAGAGATGAAATAGAGGAAGGAAAAAAAACTACTAAAATATTATATAACACACAAATAAGGCACTCTTGTATTACTCATATTATCACAAGTGTTAGAGGACACCCTAGCAGTATTTAAACCACATTTATGCAAACATTTTGGACAGTTTCATATTTTAAGCCAAATCTTTTTAATATACAATATGTTTACCATTTCATTAATAAAACTACAGAAACTTGGAGTATGACATAACAAACCCCGTAACATATGCATTTAAGTGTCCCACGAGTGATAACTTACACAGAAGCTTCAAACAGTCATCCTTCTTGTTCAAACGGTCCTTAACATCTCCTGATATGAGAACAGAATATGGACAGGCCATTTCTTTCAAAAAGCCACTTATCTCAAGCTGGAAGCTCTCTAGGTCATCCCTCCCTGAGAGGTGGGGAAAAAATCACAAAACATTTACTGAATAGTCCAATATAATCTGATACTAAATTTAAAAAATCTACTACTAGTTGATTTCAATTCTAAATTTTTACTTTCACATTTAATACTTAGGTCTGCAAGCAATACACTTAAAGACAACCACACAATTTCTACACATAGAAAGTAAAACATAAATGTAAGAGCATAAATATCAATTTAAGAACTTAAGTAATCATAAGACTATAAATACTTTTTCTTTTGTTTTTGTTTTTTAGTATTTTTTTTTGAGACAACATCTTACTCTGTAGTCCAGGCTAGTCCTGAACTATGTAGTGCAGGCTGACGTCAAACAAACAATCCTCTTGCCTCAGCCTCCTGACTGTTGAGATTACAAGCATGTGCCATCACGCCTAGCTTATGCAGTGCTGGGGAATCAAACTCAGGGCCTTGCACCTGCTAGGCAAGTGTCCCAACCACTGTGCTATTCCTCCAGTTTTATAAATGCTTTTATTTTTAAATCTGACAAGTGTCTTCCAAAAGGCTCTATAAAATCAGATGCACTGGAAGTATTTGATTTTAGCAACTGAAATATTATCGGCATTATTGGGGCTATAATTATTAACTGGCTGCAGAGCAATGATCCACTTCTACTGTTTCTTTGTACTCACATAATAAATGAAATCATTTTATCCTCATTGCTCACCTTTACTTCATATATAATTCTGTAGGAACTTGTTTCATGTCTTAAATTCACATTATTTTGTTCAAGTTAATTCTGTTAATTTGACAAGGAAAAAGTAAAAGGACACCTCTATCAAAGGATGTTACTGCCTATTTTTGAAAGGGAAACTTGGCTTGTTCCTTAGTAAATGTCTAATAATTTCTCATGTTTCATCATATTATAATATATGAAATTCTTCCAAAGATCCACAAGAACTTCAGTTACCAAGATTGTGATGAATTAATAAGCTTTATGATCTAGTACAAAACTTCTTTATAAAAGTGTTTCTATGTAAATCCATATCCTGAGTTACAGGCTTGAGAAAATAAATTAGCGATTACTTGTATTTAAAAATGAAACAGCCATGTCTGATAGTGCAGGCTTCTAATCCCAGCACCCTGGGAGGCTGAGGCACGAGGATTTCAAGTTTAAGCCCAGCTTAGGCAACTCAGTGGAAACCCTGTCTCAAAATCAAAAATTCAAATAGGCTGACAATGTAGTTTAGCGTGAAGGGTAAGGGCTCGATGCCAGGTATTACCCCCCCAAAAAAGTGAAAAAAAAAATCTTAATTAAAAATGAGCCATACATATTCAAACATTAAACTTTTGCAAGCATCAGATTCAGATTCTATTTCTCACCACTAAGGTTAACACAGCACATAAATAGTAATTCTTACGATTTTATAGCAAATTTAAAAATAACTTTTTGATTACAATAAAGTTGAATCCAAAGATTTTTAACAGCCCATACTGAACTTTGCAATACTAATGACTGTTCTCTGTACAGTGGTCACAGTGTTAATAAAATTGGGATTGCAAGCTAACAATTCATTTTACTATTACACAGAAAGTATATAAAACATAATGGCAATACCAGCGGAAGTGATACTTTCTTCCAAATTGCATAAGGATTTTATTTGAGAGCCCAACCAAACGCAGAGCTCTGAAAATTCAGGTGATGAGAGGCCATCTTCTGCTGCCTTGGTAAGGGCTTGTTCTTCTAACAGTGGTCCCTTATACCTAGAGAGGAAGAAACAAAGATTTTTTTTTAAACAAAAGAAAGAATCTTTCAGTGTACTCTACCAAAGGCTGCTATTGCCTGTTTTTGTAAATTTAGTTCTACTGGAACACAGCCAATAAACGTGCTAATTTATAGACTATGACTGCTTTCATACTACAATGGCAGGGCTAAGTAAGTTCTAAGAAGGAATGGCCAGCAGAGCTGGTAATGTTAACCATCTGGCCCATGCAAAATTAGTTCACTGATTCTCTACATAATTAATCTTTGACTATTTTTCCATATTCTAACATTTTATAGTAAAACTACCAATTTTATAACTGCTTTGCATTAGTTCTAAGAGTAAGAGATAGTGAGAAAAGTACAGACACCAATTTCAAATTTTAAAAACCTAAAGCTAAACAGGACCCATGAGGTCATTTTTAACCCAAATCATTTGTTTCAAAATTTTATACTTTTAAATATTCTGTAAATCATATTTGATAACAACCTTAACTTTCAAAACATCATATATAATATCTAGTTGAATTAGGCATTAATTTTTATTGTTCTTTCTGCAGCTAAGCTTTTTTAAAACGTTAAAAACCCAGATTTTAACATATTTACCTGGCATGCTTTGATCCACTGCAGTTACATTATTATGATACTTAAAATTGTTCTCTGTATGGTTAGCAGGAGTCCATTCACATGGCTAATGAGCCTTTTGTTCTTTTCTAAGTATTCTTTGAATATTCTCCTTACTTCCTCTGACAAGATGTTCCTGTCCTAAATGTGTAATTAGACTTCTTCTCTAAGATGATCTGATCTTTTTTAATAGCATACAGAGTACATGATTTATTGTTAAAGTGTCACAGTTTGCATGTCATTTTTGACTTTGGGGGTTGTTTTTGGTTTCACTATTTTGGTACTGGGGACCAAACCCAGGGCTTCAGGTGTGGTAAGCACATGCACTAACAACTGAGTTATACTCAACTCTTTTTGGCTTTTTTGAAAGTAGAAGCTACGTGAAGAAAGTACTGCTACTTTCATTTTGTATTTAAAATTAGAGTTTTCGTTTAATTTATATTTTTATCTATTTCCTTTTAGAATGAAAATGTTCATGATGTTCATATTACATATAAAATGGATAGAAATGTTTAGTTTCAGAAGAGTATTTCAGATTCAGTATTATCAGCACTATTACTAGCAATAAAATTACTAAAAACATCTGAATTTTTAAAAAATCAACTGAATTTGTTCCCTTGAGTCTAATTCCTCAACTGTAATCAACCCAAATTTTACCCTTTTTTTGAGAAATTTTCATTTTTGCCTCTCCCAGTGGGTAGATATTTACTTCAAGATACAAGTTTTTGTTATCACAGATACTACTCATCAACCAACAATTGATTTGGAAATTGCTGGTAACTTCTCTGTCCAAACTGCTGCCTAGGCAGGAGCCACAGATGGCCTGCTGAGCATGTTAGTGCCCCAGACCGAGACTGCTGCTGTCACATCCCATTATGTGAGCCCATCCAACGGTCTCAACGATTTATGGAACAAATCTGGCTGCTATGGTCTTCCTCTTAGTTACTTTATCATTGCTGGGATAGAGTATCTGACACCCACAATTTAAGGAAGATTTATTTTAGCTCATAGTTAAAGTCACAGTCCTTATATGGGTACCCAGTAATGGTGAACACATAAAGTGGAGGCACAGCTGGAGCTCTTCATGGCATGGCACATGGGAGCCAAGCACGTGAGAAGGGTAGCACTATTCTTCCAAGTACTCTGCCCCTTCTGGGTCATGCTCTGATGTTCCACTCCCTCTCTCTAACCAGGTTCCACCTCTTAACAGCATCCAAATACATGAGGCTTTTAGGGGACATCACAAATCCAAATCACAACATTCTGCCCCTGGACGCAAAATGACCCATGACCACCTCCTCCTGCAAAATGCAGTTAGTCCTTCTCCAAGAGGTGCCAAAATCTTTAACAATTTTAGCAGTGCTAAGAAGTCCAAGTCCCAAGTGTCCTCTGAGATACAAGGCAAACTTAGTTGTGAGCACTTGTGAAAAATCAAAGTAAAACATTTTCAATATATAATGACACAGAGTAAACATTCCAAGAGATACAAATAAAAGGACAGAAAGCAATTGACCAAAATAGGATCAAAATCCAGCAAGACAATAACCAAATCCCTGCAGTTTCCACTAAATTCAGTAGCTCTGTGTTTAGCACCACATCCAAAGTTGTGTTGACATGTGAGCGCCAGAGGGCCTGAGTAACACTCGCCCTATAGCACTGACTGTAACTGGCTGTAACCTCCATTTTCTCTCCTTTGGGCTGATCCACTCAGAGCCTGTAGCTTTTCTCGGCCAATGATGCACATTTATGGCATTTTGAAATTTCCCAGGTCTCCACCGTTCTTCTGGTTTCACCTTAACAACTTCATGCATTGCCCTGGTTGGAGGCCAGCAGAGAGACAAGTCCGCAGGGGCCCCAAGGCCTTCCTCTGAAACTGGGTGGTAGTCTCAATGACTCAATTCTTGCACTGTGTGTGCCTGTAAAACTTGTACCGCGTGGATGCTGCCAAGGTTTGCCACTGGCTTGAGCAGAGGTATGGGCCCCTTGGATAATGACTGTTGAGGAGGCCTGAATTCAGATGGTTGAACTTCAGGAATCTTTGGCCTTACTGCATGCCCCCTGGGATGCTATATTCTCAGAGCAAGGTCCTTTGCCTTTCCACTTTTTAACTGGTGAAGAGTAGAGTCTTCTTGATTTGTGTCACCCCTTCAAGACATCTTTCTTATGGCCCTGTTTCCAAGGACTTTTTTTTAATGCTATCTCTTTAACTTTCCTGTGCCCTTCTGCCCCACCTCTGTAGGCTCTTTCAGCATGGCAAAAGTGAAAACTTTATCATTTTTCTGCCAGTTTCTTCTTCTTTTCACCAAAGAGTTGGCTAAAAGCTGCAAACAGTACCCATACAACAGCATAAACATTAGGTTGCCCTGAGATTTTTTTTTCCAGATTAAGTAGCTCACGGCCCTTAAAATCTCAGTTTCAGGCTAATTCTCTGGATAAAAGCAAAATGCCAACACACATCCTCCCACATTATAGCATGCATGGTTTTTAAACTGTCAATAAAGTCCTCCTTCCTATCTGAAATTTTTTGAGCCCAACTTTTTCAATCCACACTTCTACCAGCATTCTGGTCTTCTGAGCTCTCATCAGAATCTACCAATAAGCTCAACTTATACTATGCTAAGGCTTCTCTCGCCAGCATCTTCAAATCTTTTCAAACTCCTCCTGCAAACTAGTTCCAAAGGCTTCTAAACCATGTCATTGAGTAAAGTCACAGCAATGACCCTACTACTCTCAATAACAATTTCTGTCTTACTTACTTTTTTGTTGTTGGGACAGAATACCCGACATCTACAATTCAAGGAAGGAAAGATTAATTTCAGCTCAGTTTTAAAAGGTCACAGTCCACACATGGGCATCCAGCAAAGATGAACACACACAGTCGGAGTACAGCTAGAGAGTTCTTTGCAGCATGGCAGACGGAAGCCAAATGAGTGAGGAAGGGCAATTACCTTTCCAGTTAATCTGCCCCTTCCAGGTCAAGCCCAGTGTTCCCCCAAATCCAACCAGGCGCCATCTCTTAACAGCACCCAAATACATGAGGCTTTTAGGGGACATTACAGATCCAAGACACAACAGTCATATAGTACTGATAAATGTGTATGTTCCATTTGATTTCTACACACAATATATAAAAGTATCTGCTATGTTCAACTTGAAGATACACATCATGCTGAAAATGCTTTACATAATTTGAATAGAAAATGGATTTGTGGATATCAAACTGAAATAGTTTGTACAGGGAGACTGGAAGACATTAAATCAAATGAAAGCCAAGGAAGGAAGAAACATGTATAGTTCTGGATGTTGTGATGATTATGACAGACGCATTCTAGAAGCTGACATTATGAAAGGAGGCAATCAAGAAGTCAATCTTTTTAATACAGCTATAAAAGATCTTATAGCCTTAGAAACAGCAGATTGTGTAGCAGAAGCCATTCTACCAATGACAGATCACACTGCAGCTTGAATGCACAGTACAGTTCTTTTTATTACATTTCAAGAGCTCTGAAAGCAGAAAAAAAAAAATCACAGAAGGGCAGGTCAAGCAACCAAAGGGTGGAACATGCCACAACATGAATGCTGTACAAATACTTTGACTGATATGAAAAGATAAAAGAATTATCAAAAACTACAAGGAATCACTAAAGTCCCATCAAGTTTGGAAGTAAACATTTTAGGACAAATAAAAGGAAATTCAACATTGTACTTATAGAAACTAACCCCTACATATGAACAGGTTTTATTGACTCATGGATAATAGGGTCATACTACATTACTGAAACCTAGGATGTCTGTGGATCAAGAAGACAGCCATAGTCTCTTACAGCGCCTCTATCAGTCTGTCTCAAACTGAAACAGGTAGGAATAGGTCTGGTACAATGTAAAATTTTTCTTAATTATTTCTTGAGCTAGTTCCATTTATGCCATTACTGGTAAATCTTGTCTTTGCTTATCCCAGAGCTGTTGTATTTTGCTTAATTGTTTGCTGTGCTGGCATCTGAGTTTACTTGTATACAACATACATCTTACTCTTCTTTAACTCGACACTTTTCCAGGTAGATTCTATTTACACTTGATATCTAGAGGGCCCATCTCCTCTCACCTTTCTTAGTCAGTGTGTTCCACAAATACTTATTAAGCCCTTATTATGGGCACCACACTGTACTGGATAACCGGGAAGAATAGGTAATATTTCCTTTATCCAGTAAATGTCTACTGAACTCAATCCAGTGAATCATTATAATATAGTCTCACTGTTTTGTTTGGTATATATTACAACAAAATTTTACATCATTCATATGCTAAAGTAATTATATTCAATATACTATTAACAATTAGTAACTTTGTCAGCCACCATTTAAAACTAGTATTTGTTTGCATTCCATTAACACAAATAGCAAATAAATTATTTAATCTGTAACACATGATTTATTGTGCAAAGGTTATGGTATACTAAGATTATATTAAATCATTAACTCTGCCTCAGTCAAACACATAATAGGAAAAATTCCCAAAATAAGTACTTAACTTTGCATTAGATATGAAGGAGACCCTGCATAATCATTAAGCAATTATTTTAGGGGAGATACGTATTATTCTAAGAGACCTTGCATGTCCTATAAATGAGAAAATGTTCACCAAACTACACTTTTCAGTGACTTTCATGTACACTTTTTAAAGGACAGAGTAAATTTTACAGGGAAAAAAAAAGTTTTTCTACCTATTTTACCTGGTTCTGTAATTCCCTTGATCATGTCTGCGTATGACAACATGCTGCGATGCTACGGTCCCGTGGGTACTGGCGTTACTCTCATTCTACAGATGAAGAAACTGAAGAGCAGAGAGACAACTCCTGCAGGAGTATCACAGTCACAGCTAACGAAGAACTAGGAACTCAACAATAAAATCCCATCACTACAACCTCAAGTTCTTAACCTCTATTAAACCATCACTATCCAGAAATGTATTTTTCTACTTGTTTTGTACGATATAAGTGTCTAAAAATATTCTGATAATCTAATGAGTATGAAATAATACATATGACTAGAGCACTGCTTCTTAAATTTTTATGTGCACATGCCACTCTGAAGGATCTTGTCAAAACACATATTCTAACTCAGAGTAGCTGAAGTAAGGTCTGGGATGCTACACTGCAATCTCCAGAAAATGTCAGTGTTGCCTCTTCGCAGACCTCTCATTAAGCAAAGCACCTCAGTCCTGCCGTTCTTTCTTCTACCTCAATAGTCACCTCGGCTTCTCACTGCTTTTCTCTTCCACTCTATTAAAATTAGAGCAGGCTGCATTGGATATAGTGCTGATCACCTTTATTTTATACTTGCTTTCACTTCCAATGCAATTTTGCTATTTATTGAGAATAGCCATATCCCTGGTTTGTTCTATATATTCTTATTTAACTACAAAAATGCCACTATTATTATTTTTAAAATGGGAACACCTTCTCTACACCTAGACACACAATCATTCTCCAGAACCTTCTACTGGGACACTACTTTAAGCTGGGTGAGTCACATATTTAGTCTGCTAGCTGACCTCCCAAACAGACATCCAGGACCTAATTTATTTTCTGTTTTCTCTCTAGAGGAACTGAGAGAGAGAGAGAGAGAGAGAGAGAGAGCGAGCACGAGCGAGCAAGCACCTGTCTAGCCCCGTCATTTACCTACCGTATTGGCCTCGTCTCTGAACCAGCTCTCCACCTCTGTTCTCCACACTTTCGCTATGTTCCATCCATAAGCAACACCCACATACTGCCCATCTCGTCTCAAAAAGATTATCCCTACCACCTCTAGTTTTGGTTATTTTTACTCTCAAACTGCTCAAAATCAGATGTACAGTATTTGTCCTCCTTGCTTTCCAATATAGCATCCTAACACTGTTGCATTACCTTACAAATCTCTCTTCTCGCCAGGCTCTGGCCAATCACTTGACACACTCTTCCTCTTGTGCTTTTCACCTACCCGCCTCTTTCTTGGACACTCCTCCACAGTCCTCTCGACCAACTTCCTCTCCACTCTTGCCATTATACTGAGTTTCTTCAAGGTCCACTTGCATACTCCACACAATACTCCAAGTTGCCAATCCCCTAGTTAACCCTGTACCAACTTTCTCCACCCAGTATCCATCAGCCACCCCTGGACCCTGCATCACTAGAACTAACCCACTTTCCAGATTATTGACTCAGGCATTAACACTGACCATTTATGCAGCCACACCCAAGTGACTACAACCTTCGCTCCTCCCAGGTGCTTTTCTAAGCACCCACAACGATTCTTCGAGCTCATCACGAGCTCCATTCTGCTGTTCCCTCTGCATTCCTGCACTTACAAACTCCCTATCTTACTTTCTTTCCCATCCAATTTAGATACCATGTATTATCATCTCTTTTCGGAGCTATTAATATTGAAGAAATTAATCCCAGAGTTGTACTACTCAATAAACCATGGATTCCTATGACGCTCCTCTCTCCAGTCACTGCCACCAAGCTAGCACCGAGTCTTTCCCAGACGACTAAATTCTCCAACCCATTTGCTGACGGATACGTTCCACTTAGACAACTCATCGCCCTTTTTATTTAAAACGGTTCAAACACGTCCCACTGATGTTAGATGAGGATAAAATCCACAGCACAGCCTAGTGAAAGGTGCCGTGTGCCTTAGGCTTCACCTAATTCTCCCATCCACTCTTGCACGACTCTGCCCCTTGAACCTAGCGTTCAAGCCGCATTAACTTCCTGTTCTTCCACTACAGCATGGTCCTGTCCCATCCGATCCCATTCAAGTAATCTCAACTCACCCTTCCTATCTGACTCAGTGTCACCGCCGGGAATCCGTCACGAACGCCTAAGCCTCCTGTGACATCATCCTGCCCTTGCCCTTCGACGCGCTGGTCAGAGTTTATAACGTTTCTGTGATCACGCCTGCTTCTGCACGGGATCCCAGGCTCTGAAGGGCCAGCGACCGAGTCTGCATTCACAACATACCGAACGGAAGGCGGTAACGCGGGGTCGTCGCAACTTACCTAAGGAAGCACTGGCTACAGGCAAAGGCAGTTTGGGGAAAGGATAGCGGCGGGCGCAGGCGGGGGCGCGGCGGGCCCGACAACTCCCACGGCGCTTCCCCGCTCTTCAGTCACCGTTGTTCCGGCCGGCTCGGTTCTGCCCTCCGTCGCCGGCCGGCTGCGGCGCACCCGCCCGGCCTCGGGTCCGACGCCGGGCGCCCACGCAACCAGAGCGCAACGCGACAGCCCCGTCGGAGCGCGACGCCGGGCCACGGCGGCGGACAAAGAGGCGAGGGTCGGACGCGGGAGGACGAGGAGGCGGGAGGGAGGCCGGCGTGCGGCCGGCGCCGCGCGAGGCAGCCGGGCGGGCTGCGGCGGGAGCGCGCCACGGCCCCGTCCGCCCGGGCCCGCCGGCGCGCACCCCGGCCCGGGCCGAGCGCCCGCCCGCCCGCCCGCCCGCCGCGCCCCGCGCAGGCCGCAGAGCCGCCCGCCGCCCCGCAGGCCGCTCGCGCCCGCCTCGCGCTTAACCCCGTCGGCGCCGGAGGACGCGGCGCGGGAGGCCTGCGGGGCGCGGGTCGGCGGCCGCCCCGGGCGCCACCCGCCGCCCGCCGGAGGGGCCCGCGAACGCTCACCCCAGCGCCTCCAGCGTGTCCAGCACGTCCCCCTCCATGGCGGCGGCGGGGCCCGAGCCGGGCCCTCTCATGGTGCTCTGGCCCGGGCTGTGCGGCGCCCTAAAGCGCCCGCCGGAAACCGGAGCCACGGCGTGAAGGTTCCGGGCGAGTGTCCACAGTGAGGGCCGAGCGTATCCCCGACTCTACAGCGCCCGGGTCTCCTGCCCGAGGCAGCCTGCCCTGCTTACCAGGGCTTTGTGTAACAGTGGTAGTCTTTTAAAACAGTAATTTAAAAAATAGTTAAAAAGCGTTTTGTATTGGGTTTCACCTGGTGTTGAAATCAGTCTTGCCCAATATTGTGATTCTACCCAACTTAATCTCAAATCTGTCACACTCCAGGATCCTACTCTCTTTTTAATATGGAAAAAAGAAATAAAATTATAATCATCTTGAGCTAGTATTAGGAATAACATATAAGTACAATTTTACATCAATAAAGGCACTTGGTGCTAAGCACTGGAGTTCCTCAAAAGAACTTCTCTCACAAAGAGCCCACCTTGAGCAGCTAGAGGCCGACATGACCGGCTAACGGAGTTCAAGAGGACCAGTGGAGACGTGGGGATGTTCCGCATGACCAAACTGTCAGATCTCGAGTATGGCACACAACAATCCATGGGAGACCAAGTCTCAGTGCAAGTGTGTTTATTAAGAACAGCTGCTAGACTGAGCTCGAAGAACACAACCACAGCATCTGGAGCAAGTGTGTCTTTTTCTACTGACCTTGAAAAGTTTCAATGTAAGCGTGGCCTTGAAGAGTTTCTCCATAGTGTGTGGTGGGGGGAGAATCCCAGAGGCCACAGGTGTTATATAGGCCTGTGTCATGTAGCAAAAGGGGGGAAATGGTTATTTTGGAGGTCCTGAGTGTTCTTGGGGGGTGGTAGGGAAAGGGGTGCTGTTAGACTGTTAACAGTTTTCCCTCCCTAGTCCCTCCCTGATAGAAAACCTGATACAGACTATCAGAGGTATCTCGGTCCTTTTTCATGGCTACATCTACTGTCCTCCTCCTCTATATCTGACTTAACATTCTGATAGCCCTTTGATAGGTAACATTCCTATAACTGGTAAGTAACATTTTTAACTATAAAGGTAGAACCTCTTGTTTTTTAATAATGAGAGAACTAAGAATGGTCGTAGGTGATATCCAAAGTCTGTAGCAGAGATCTCCCTTCTTCAGGGTGACCCACCTATGTGTGAATTCAGATGGCATTGGGCTTTGGGTCTGGAATGTCTCCCAAAAGCCCCATGTATTTGAATGTTATGGATTGTCTATGGAACCATGTACTGCTGGGAGATGGGGGCCTACTCTGGAGGGGTGATTTACAGGTGTTTAAGTTGGATCATAGACATGTAGTGGGGGCTTACCACACCTTCCACCCCTGGATCCAGGTGGGGTGCTAATCACTGGGCTGAGACCTGGAAGGATATATAAGCTGCTTCCTGCCTTCCTTGGACTATTAGTAGCAACTAGTCTCAACTTGCCTTCCTGTCTGTGGTGTCCTGAGAAGCTGCCTCCACCTCTGCCTCTGCCATGTACTTCCATTGCTGCCAGCTGCTCCTCAATGGACTGAGACCTTCTGAAACTGTGAGTTAAAAATAAGCCATTCCTCCCCTAAATTTGTGGATGTCAGGTATTGAGTCACAGTAACGAAAAAACCATGAAATCATGGCACCCCCTCCCTCTGCTTCCTACAGCACCTCTCTTTCCACAGTTCCATCTCCACACTTGGCACCATCTCTCTTATTTGGTTCCCTCAGTTATTTAATTTTGGGGTTCTCATAGTAGAGAAATGATGTGGTATTTAATCTTCTGAATCTGATTCACTTCACTAAGCATACCACTGTCAAGATACATCTGTTCTCCCCCAAATGACTCAGGTTTATCTGTCCTTATGGCAGAGTAGTACTCCATTTATACCACATTTTCTTCATTGCTCTGTTGATGGACATAGTAGCAGCTTCTAAAATTTATCTATTTTTAGTTTTGCTGATGCTATAAACATGTGTTACATGTATCTCTGTGATACAATGCTTTCAACTGTTTTGGAAAGACACAGAAGAGGAAGAGCTGGATCAAGTGGAATATCTATTTTCAGATGTCCATATCTATTTTACGGATGTCCATAATGAATGTGCCAATCCACATTCCCACCAGCAATGTATCTCCTGCGTCCCTGCCAACTTCTGTCATTTGTTATGTCCTTGATATTACCCATTTTTACTGGAGAGAGAGAGAACTCCAGTGTTGTTTTGATTTGAATTTCTTTAATGGCTAAATATAGAACACTTTCATTTTTTATTGGCTATTTGTGTTTCATCTGAGAATTGTCTTTTTGATTGCCCAGTTTTTCATTGTGTCTTTTTTTTTGGGGGGGGGGGGGTGCTGCATTCTTTTCAGTGCTTCGTATATTCTAGATAATAGCACTGTGTTATGGTTTGAATCTGGAGGGTCCCCCCAAAAGCCTCATGTATTTGGATGTAGTAGGATACCTATGGAGCCATGCGCTGTTAAGAGCTGGGCCCTGGGCAGAAGGAGCGGAACAATGGAACATGACCTGGAAGGCTGTATGCTAGCTCTGTTCTTGGCTTCCTGTCTGCCATATCTTGAATGGCTTTCCTCCAGCTAGACCTCTGCCATGTGCTTCCACCATTTCCAGCTGTTCATGAACGAATGGAGACCTTCTGAAACCTGAAATAAATGTTTCTTCCCTTAAGTTGGGGATTCTGGGTATGCTCTTCCAGCAACAAATAGCTAAGACACCCTCTGAAGAGTAGAGCAACAATTGTTTCCCGTCCTGTCAGTTTCCCTTTCATTCTATTATTTTGTTTGCTGTGCAAAAGCTTTTCCATTTGATATATTCCCAATTGTTGATTCTTGGTATTATTTCTTGTGCAAATGGTGTTTTCCTGACAAAGCCCTTGCCCACATCCATGTCTTCAAGAGGTTTACTGGTTACTGTCTCCCAGCAGGCTCGGTGTTTCCAATTTAGTATCTAGGACTTCCATCCATTTTCACGTGGTTTTAGCATAAGATCAAAGGTGTGGGCCTAGATTCATTCCTCCACATTTGGGTAGCCAGTCCTCCCAGCTCCAATTACTACACAGTCTATCCTTTCCTCAGTGCATGTTTCGGCTCCTTTGTTGAAGATCTGGTGGCTTAAATTTGTCTCTACTCCTCAATTATGTTCCACTGATCTACCTCCCTGTTTTCGTGCCAATACAATAATATTTAGTTTGATTTGATTTGGTTTCATTTGAGGTATTTTACTTGCTTTTTTTATCACTGTTGTTATAATATAACCTGGTATCTGGGATCATGCTGTCACCTGGCCTTTGGCTTCTTGCTCAGGACTGCATAGGCTATTCTGGGTCCTTTCTGGTCCCTATGAATTTTAGAATTGTTTTGTCTAGTTCTGTGAAAAATGCTATTGGTATCTTGATAGAAATCGCACTGAATCGTACATTAGATTTGGATGTACGGACATTTTGACAGTATTGGTTCTACTTCTCCAGGGATAGGAGATGCTCTTCCTTTTTCGAATGCCCTCCATTTTCTTCTATCAGTGTATTATAATTTTCTCTCAAGAGGCCCTTCACTTCCTTGGTTAGGTTGATATCTAGGTATTAATTTTTTTATTTGGGTTGTTTTTGTTTCTCTGGGACCTTGAATTGCATCACTGAATTGTTTACTTGGCATTGCTCTGTTTATTTTTAATGTATGGTAGGCTTCTGGTAGAATATGCTTCCATCATCACTCATAGTTACATTCTTAGTTACATTCTCACTGCTGAGACAGAATACCTAACATACACAACTTTAAGAAGAAAAGATCTATTTTAGCTCACAGTTTGAGAAGGTCACAGTCCGTTCATGAATAGGCAGCTGGAAAAATAGTTGAATAAGACTAGAGTTGGCCCCAGAGACCATGGCATAGCAGAACAGAGTCCAGACTGGGAGGAAAATTGGAACCAGCACACAGCCCTCTTGATCAAGCCCCAGGCATCTGTCCCTTCCAGCCAGGCCTCACTTCCCAACAGTACACAGTGTCCATAGGTACATGAGGCTTTTGGGGGACACTCTAGATTATATACGCTGCAACATTCTGCCCCTGGCTTCCAAAGACTCATGCCCATCTCTCTATGTAAAGTGAACTTATTCCACCTTCAAAGTATTTAGCTTAATAAAGCTAACACTGACTTACTGAAATGTTTTATTAATATCAACATTATGTCATTGTCATTAATAAAATAGAATTCTGTATTACTTGCCTAAGCTAAACCAAACCACCAGAAGTCATCAACCCTTATTAGCATCTACCCACTATTCTCTTTTTAAGACCTTATATCTGTGTTTAAACTTCATACCTATCAGCTATAGAGTTATGACAACAAGATATCAATTCATACAACCATTTCCCTTTTAGCATTATAAATGTGATATATACAACTAATGAAGATTGTAACATAGAATTTATTCAATAAAACACTAAATTATTGTTGATAATATAGCAAAAATTCACCTTATTGATCCATGTCTAGCTAAATAGTATACGATTATTTTTCCCTTCTTGTCCAGTCATATGATTCTGAGTTACCAATACTTAATACTAAGATAATAATAATAAATGGAATAGAAAGAGAACAGACTGAGACTAAAGGTGAGATCTGGGAGTGAAGTGGAAAAAAGTATATTAGGGTAAAGGAAAGGATGAAGAGCTCCAACTCCAGGTCAGAGGACAGTGGCTAAACTTAAACACTATACACAAAAGTAAGAAGGAGCAGAGGGAGTCATGAGTAAAACAGAGTATGTCTTCATAATCTACAGAAAGGCTTTTCAGAAAAAAAGAAAACACAAAGAGCTAGTCTAAGAGTGAAATACAAAGAAAGAAGGGAAAAGAGGGTTAAAAAAGGGAAAAAAGAAAAAATTTTAAAAATCAATAGTAGAAAAAATACAAGTTTAGAACACCCATAAAAAACCCCTGAATCAAAAGTCCAAAAAGATGAGGAAAAAAAATACTTCCCTGTGTTATCTGTATGGGAAGTCTTCACATCCTGTCACCCGAGGGGGAAGGCGCATCTAGTTCTCTCTCCTCTTCCTGTGGCCCAGTCTGTTTGGGCCTGCCAGCTGGCAGGAACTGCAGCGCCATGACTCCTGCAGACGGGCCTGCCCCTGTCTCTGTTTCACAGCTGAGCTGACTCAGTGTTCCATCACACAAGGCCCACAGGTGCCGTTCGGGTGCACAGCTACAGTACTGCCCAATAGTTTCTAGGTTGTTAGGCCCACTGCAAACCTTCTGCACACTTACTGCTCTCAGGTTCACAGGCCCCAGTTTAGCCAAGCACACCAGTCCTCTGCAGCCCCAGGACGCACCCTAAGACTCACTGAATGATCCTTAGTGGCCTTCCCCCTGTCCTCTGGTCACTCTTCAGTTCCAGCAAGATTTCCACCCTCCCAGGTCAGGCTGCAGAGGCAATTTCTTCACCAAATCTCAGGCTTCTAGCTGAAACAGCATAGGCACTAACAAAACATTCCTTCACCACTGTCATCCTGGATTTGATTTGCTTTTGTTTCTCTAGGCCTTTGGTGCTTATCATTAGTTTAGTTCTTGGAATTGCTTTTTTTTAAATGTGTATTCATAGCTATAAAGCTTCCTTGCAATGCTGTTTTCATTGTGTTCCATAAATTTGGGTATGAAGTGCCTCCAATGTCATTTGACTGTAAGAAATTTTTTTTTACTCCCCTGTTTTTTTCTATGATTCATTACTTGTTTTATAGCATATTGTTTAATTTCCATGTATTTACATGGTTTCTGTCGTTTCTTTGCTGATTTCTAGTCCAAGACGGCAGCCTGCAAGTGCGAGATCTGGAGGGTCTGATGGCTGCTCAGCCATGAGGTAGAACACCTATCCAGTGCTGCAGGACAGCCGGTGAGAGTCTGCTGCAGATCTCTGTTGTTCAAAGAACAATGGTGAAGACCAGAGACTGAAGATTGGTGGCTGAAGATCGGCGATGAGTAGGCAAGTTCAAGGTGAAACTGAAGCAAATCTGTGAAGACCTGCAGTGTGTACCAAGTTGGCATCTGTAGACAACTGCAAAGGCAAGAGCTTTCTCAGAGGAAAAAGCTGTGACAATCTTCATTCCTCCTTCCTTTTATACAGTTCCCAGTTGGGCCTTCCACATCCAGGTGGGTGTTCTTCCCTCATTCTCTGGTCCACAAATCACTCACACTCTAATCTAGGCTGGTTCCTAATTGCCTAATCTAGGTACGGTTCTTGATTGCCTCAAGTTGACATAATCTCTCCAATGAGCCCGGTGATGTACCTCAAGGTCCTAGAGAAATAAGAAAAAGCTAAGCCAAGTAGTGGAAGAAAGGAAATTACAAAGATCAGATATGAAATTAATGAAATTTAACCTAAAAAATTTTTAAATTAATGAATCAAAGAGCTGGTTCTTTGAAAGAATAAACAAGATTGACAAACCTCTAGCAAAACTCACCAAAAGAAGATAAAACACATACTAATGCCATTAGAAATGAAAAAGGTGAATTACAACAGGCTCTAAGTAAATTCAGAATATTATAAGGGATTATTTTGAACACTTATATTTCAAGTTAGAGAACTGAGAAGAAATGGCTGTCTTCCTAGACACATACAAAAATACCAAAATTGAATGAAGAAGACATAAAAACTTTGGATAGCTCCATCACACATGCAGAAATTGAAGCAGTAATAAAGTCTCTATCTACAAAGAAAAGTCCAGGACCAGATGGATTCACAGTAGAATTTTTTTCAGTATTTCAGGGAAAAACTAACTCCAATTCTTCCCAAACTATACCATAAAGATGAAAAGGAAGGAATACTATCAAATTCATTTCGAGAGGCTAGCATCATGATAGTCCCAAAACCAGACAAAAACTTAAACAGAAAGGAAAATTATAAACCAGTATTCTTAATGAATATAGATGCAAAAATTCTCAATAAGATTCTGGCAAACAGAATCCAGCAAGTAATCAGGAAAGTCATACACAATGATCAAGTGGGCTTCATTCCTGGGATGCAAGGCTGGTTCACTATACATAAATCAATCAATGTAATATATCACATCAACAAAAATCACACAGTCATATCAATTGATGCAGAAGAACCCTTTGATAAAATCCAACACCATTTCATGATAAAAAAAAAAACTTTGAGAAGAATAGGTATAGAAGGACCCTAATTCAAACTGATAGAAGACATATATGCCAAACCTACCACGAATATCATAGTAAATGGAGAAAAATTAAAAGCATTTCCTCTTAAATCAGGAACATGACAAGGCTATCCACTCTCACCACTCTTATTCAATAAAGTCCTTGAGACACTTGCCATAGTAATCAGGTAGGAAAGCGAAATAAAGGGAATATATGTGAGAAAGGAGTAAGTTAAACAATCTTATTTGCAGATGGTAAGATTATCTACATAGAAGACCCCAAAAAACTCCACTTTGAAACTCTTGAAAATAATCAACAAATTTAGCCAAATTTCAGGCTACAAAATCAATATTAAAAAAATTAATAGCCTTCCTCTACACTAACAATGAACTTACTGAGAAAGAGCTCAGAAGAATAATTCTTAATAGTCCAGCAAAAAATTAAATACCTAGGAGTAAACCTAACCAAGGAAATGATGAACCTATATAAAGAAAACTATATTACACTGAAGAAAGGAGTTGTAGAAGACATTAGAAAATGGAAAGACATACGTTGTTCTTGGATGAGAAAAATTAATATAGTTAAAATGACTATATTGCCCAAAATGATTTACAAATTCAATGCAATTCCTATCAAAACACCAACGCTTTTTTTTCACAGAACTTGAAAAAGCAATCCTTAAATTCAATATAGTTACCTGGAGTAAAATGTTTATACCCCATGGCAGTCAGGAAGCAGAGTGAAAAAAGAAAGGTGGAGCTAAGGCCTACCCTTCTGGGTCCTGACCCAGTGACCCACCCTGGCTGGCCAGGCTCCCCTTCCAACCAGACCCACCTCTTAACAGCACACGGTTCCACAGGAATTCTACAACATCAAATATACAAAGCTTTGGGGGACACTTCAGATACAAACCGTAACAAACACCTAGTCATTAATTTATTAATCGGGAATTATTAAGTGTGGCGTCTTCGACTGGCAAAGACACCACACGGACTCTCACGATCGTGGAACGTTGACTGACTCGACGACTTTTTTTGACTCTCTCACTCGACTCGGCTCTACTTGGCTGGACATGACTCGACGACTCGACCCTCCCGACTCCCTTTATTCCACAAACCCCAAGCTTAAATACCCTTCCATACCCACATTAACATACAAGCAATCTAATAGGCTACACGTTAGCGTACAAGCAATCTAATAGGCTAACATTAGCATACAAGCAATCTAATAGGCTAACAAACTCTCCAGACCCATCACCCACCCCGGGACCTCCTCCTTAGAACAGTCCCGTGGTTCAACACCTGATCCAAATTTCAAGCAGAACACCTGACTTCAATTCCAGACAGTAAATGCTTCCTCATGGAAAGGAACGTGGCCAAGGTCTGCAATGCTGAGGCTCTCGGGCCCTGAGGGCCCCAACATCTCCCCCTTTTTTTATTTTTTAATGTAAAGTTTGGTGCTAGACTGTCCCTGTCTTAGGTTGTGCCCTTACAGTCAGAACTTACCCGTCATTGGACTACATGCAGCATGGCATGCATCCTGTCTTAGGTTGTCCTGAATGCAGAGAAATCTTACCCGTCTTTGGCTACCAGCCCAATTACACACCAAAACTGGGGGGTTTGCCACATAGCTTAAGACCATGAATGTTAGCGGCCAGAATTTGTTAGCATTCCATTCCACTACAAATAATACAAGGGAAAATCAAACATACGGGGAAAATCCGGCCAGGAGGGAAACATACTAACTGAGTAACAACAGCAGTTTGTGCTGCATCAATATGCAACAATTTCAGCAATAATTAGTTCAACTTAGGATGGCTCAATGCCTTTTCAAATTAACAGTAAACAATACGTAATTAGTCAAGTTAAATTGTCCATTATCTTGCCATGTAACATAGGGGGTATTGACAGCCACCCCCAATTTCCAAACATACAATTGTCTCTGTCCAAATTCAGACCACCACATTCCCATTGACGATACATTGCTGGAATGGGAAGTGGTTGAGGAAAAAGTATAAGAGGAAGAAGATATGTCCATTGGATTTGATCAGTCCAAGATATAGCGAGAAGTAGTCCCTTTTGTTCCCATATGGCAGGATGCAACAAAGAAGAGTCTGGAACAAAGGTCCAATGAAATTTTCCTCACTCCTCGATATCAGCATCATCGTCAGGTTCAGCTGCCACAGGAGCCTGTTCAGCGGTCCGGACCAGTCGTTCAGGAAGCCACCGGGCACCATCTTCATTCTAAGAAAAACCACAAACATGCCCTCGACCCCATATAAGTACGGAGTCGGGTCCATTCCATGTTCTGAAGGACTGTTTGCCATACCCTGGGGTTGTTTGCAATCATCTTTATGTAAGGGAATTGTCTGTGAGAGAAGCTGTATTGCCCCATAACACTGCTGCTTCGGGGCCTGGGGCGGGCCCCTCCTCCCATTTCCCGGAGGGAAAGGATTATCCAAATTGAAAGGATTACCCAAATGGTCCCGTCTTGATTTACACTCATTAGCCCAATGTTTACCTCTATTCCAGTGAGGGCGCAGTCCGGGCTGTTTTCGATTTCAGGGGTACTTTCCCAGCCCTCAAGATATCTTTTAAAACACCCTCCATGCGGACACGAGACGTCTCCGAGCCCATCTTATAAACAGCAAATACTCCGCTGCTCCACCTGCAGACCTCCCCCGCTAAGCGGGATGCGTTGCAATACTGCAAACTTTACCGAGAATCCCGGGTTTCGGCACCACTTGTGGCGTCTTCGACCGGGAAAGACACCACACGGACTCTCACGATCGTGGAACGTTGACTGACTCGATGACTTTTCTTGACTCTCTCACTCGACTCGGTTCTACTTGGCTGGACATGACTCGACCCTCCCGACTCCCTTTATTCCGCAAAGCCCAAGCTTAAATACCCTTCCATACCCACATTAACATACAAGCAATCTAATAGGCTACACGTTAGCGTACAAGCAATCTAATAGGCTACACATTAGCATACAAGCAATCTAATAGGCTAACAAACTCTCCAGACCCATCACCCCACCTTGGGACTTCCTCTTTAGAACAGTCCCGTGGTTCAACACCTGATCCAAATTTCAAGCAGAACAACACCTGACTTAAATTCCAGACAGTAAACGCTTCTTCGTGGAAAGGAACATGGCCAAGGTCTGCAATGCTGAGGCTCTCGGGCCCTGAGGGCCCCAACAATTAAGTACATACCATGTACAAGACTTTATTTCCAGCCTGGGCCTGGTGGTACAGGTCTGCAATCCCAGCACTCCCACAACCTGAGGCAGGAGGATTGTAAATTTAAGTCCAGCCTGGGCAACTTACTGACTTAATGAGATCCTGTCTGAAAAAATGAAAAAATGGGCTGGGCATACAGCACAATGTGAAGGCCATGGGCTCAATCTCCATACTCCAAAAAAAAAAAAAAATGACTTTATGATCAGAACTAAAGACAAAAGGCAAAGGGACTGGTACTCAATGGAATGTATTTCTCGGGCCCATCAGATAAGCCAAGTTGCTGCAAGAGATGTAGGGGTCCGCTACCGTCCCTTGCAGCTTACAGGCTCCGGAGCAGTTCCTCAGCCGCGCTCTCAGAATCGCCCCGCAGAGGTACACATCGGGAACAAGCACTGTTCTGTGTCTCTGCACACCTACCGTTACTTGTCTTTCTGTCCAAACAGGAAAAGGATTCATCTGCAGAGAGGAGGCACCGAGCAAGGAAAAATGAAAACTTTTAATTACTGTTCTCACGCTTCTGAGAACTTTCTTCACTTACTGCCATGTAAAAAGGAACAAAATGACCCGGATTTAACTGATTTCAAAGAGATGCGGAACTTGCTGCAACAGACACTTCAGAGCCACCTGGCAAGAGATATGAACAATGAAGAAGAGGCACTAGGAGAAGTCCTCGGAGAGCCACTAGGAGGCGCCACATCCCAGGGAACGGGAGGAGTCGAAGGGAGGCTTCCTATCACGGAACTTTGTCCTTTAAAACTCTTAACCATGAATTTCTACCTCTTCTCCCAAACAGCCACTAACAGGAGGGCACTCAACGCCGCAACAATACATTAGAAATAGTCATCGAAAGCAAAAAATAAATAAATAAAAAAGCTTACTAAGGCTACATGAAGGTGCAGGACTTTAGGGTCTTGCCTTTACCTGTTCTTTCAATTTTTGTCATAAATTTTAAGATGGACACAAACTAAGGAATAATTGAGGCATAAAAATATTCTGTCTGTCATGAGCGGGCTGGAAGATCAGCAGAGGATGGTTGAGATCTCTGACGGCCCGCCTCTGATTTACTGCGGTCAAAAGTCTAACAAGCAAGACTATTTGCTCGGTTCGGGTTAGTGGTGACAGGGACACGGAGCAGTGGTCTGTTAGTCTAGGTATGAGGCCTGCATCTTTCTGAACAAGCACCTAACTGAGAGTCTCCAACCTACAGGGGGCCCAACTTTCAGAAAACTCAAACTATGAAAGGGGAACCTACAAAAGAATCTAAAACTGGCAGAGTTCTCTGTACTCACATTACCCAGGTGCTAACACTGCACAAGTGCTCTTGCTTTCTGAAAGAATACACTTATTGCAGGCCTTCATTTGGAAGTCCTACTAGAACAATTAAGATAGGTGATACTGTCAACATTTTAGAAGAACAGCTTTTCTGGCAACATGTTGAGGGCCCACTGCTATGGTTTCAATCTGAAATGTCCCCCCGAAGCCCCATGTATTTGGAAGGTGATTGCATCTTGACAGTGCTGTACTCAGCGGTGTATATTATTCCACAATTATTCCATGTTTCATGTGCTATTAAGAGGTGGAACCTGGTTGGAGAACAGGGTCCCCGGTGCATGACCTGGAAAGGTTTAGCTCCCGTGTTAGCTCCACCCTTTTCTTTCTCACTGCCTCCCATCACCACATGGTGGACAGTTTTCTTCTGCAAAGCTGTTCCTCTGCCTTCCCACCACTGCGGGCAACCACGAGCAGACGGAGGCCTCCTAAATGTGAGCCAAGATCAACCTCTACTCTACCCTCCTCTGTGGGGTTGGCTATGGCATCCCAAGGATGAGAAACGGATGAAGGCACCTACTGAGCTACACTTACACTATGGGGATAAAGCCTAAACTTCATAACAATTCAGTGCCACTGCTATTACTTTGTAGTTTAAAATTTGTTTTCTGTGTTTTATGATTATGTCATACGATGATGTTGAAATATCAAATACAAGACAATGTTTCTAATTGAAATTGGAGGTTGGAGGGAGTAAAATTGTTGTGTGTGTGTGTGTGTGTGTGTGTGTGAGAGAGAGAGAGAGAGAGAGAGAGAGAGAGAGAGAGAGACATGCCACAGTCAAATTTAACAGCCACAGAGAAAAAATATCTCAGCTTTCTTTGATTCTAAACAGTTAACACTTCAACCACACTTAACTATTCAAATTCCGTTTTTAGCCATGTACTTCTGAACTGAAAGTTGCTGAGATCATTAAAAAATCAACAAGAAAAAATAATTTTGTGTGAACCCTACATTAATTAAAGCCATGAAAATACATTTTCAGGAGTGTTTGAACTCCAGGTGAATCACCTCTGCTTTAGACCGTGGGTATCAGGGCTTGAAGAAAAAGTATAAAATAGGGAAGTTAAAAGCTCTTTATTTCAAAATAAGTGTTTAATCCAAAAATTGCTTCAAACTCCATCATCCTGGACAATGGGAGTATCAAAACTGGATTATTTTAGCAGGGTATCAACAGGCTTGTGGCCCCCAAGTGTGACCCAGAACAGCAGCCCTCGCTCCAACCTGTGAAATGCTGGCCATCCAGCAGAGAGCCTGAAGGTCTCTTGCAGACAAGTGAGGGTCACATTAAGTAGTGGGGTCCCAATTCCCTGTTTCCAATCCACCTGAAACAGATTCATCTGTTTACAAGTCAGACTTTTGAGTATGACTTTATTTGAAGAAAGGCTTTTGCTACTAAATTCTATGAATCAGAGGATTTACACGTGCTGAGAAGGGAGGTTTGGGGGTTTTTGTAACATCAGTGGTTACGTTCCCGTTTTTGCTTTCTGTATCCTCTAAATTTTCAACAATGAAAAAGTACTGCTTGCAAAATGCATACCATGTTACATTGAAATTAAAAATATGGCTTGCCTACTTCTCCGCCCCTCCTAATACAAGTGCTGAAACAGGCTTTTTTTTTGCTGGGATCACAGCATTTTAAAGGTGAGTTGCTGTTTTCAAACATAAAACACAGCTGTTCTGTCTCTTACCCTGACATAGTGAAGACAAGGCAAGATGTGGAAAGCAAGAACAGGTAAGCACTACTGAGAAAAGTGGTTGGAATTTCTAAGCTCAAGTCTCCTGGCAACACGGTTCTCAGAAGCGGTACCATCCTAGGAGAACTTAACGGAATTGATGAATGACGAATCCAAAGCCTTGGAGACTCACAGTCAGCAGAGGCCAAGAAACAGCCAGAGAAATGGAACCGGCAGTTCCTGCCGTCAGTGCTATTTGGTGGCGGCGCACCCACATCTGCAAGATGATGGAAACAGAATCACGGAGTCTGTGGCCTGGAGGTGAGGATGAAGTTCCTGAGCTCAGAGGGGCCCCAGGCCTGTGGCTGAAGGAGTGCAGCCCGTGGGGAAAAGTCCAGAAAGTAGACGGCGAACCTATCAGCAACGTAACTGCATGATTCTTAAAAATGGATGTTAGAGTTTAGGGAACTCCCTAACATTGCATATTAATAATATTTGAAAAGTTGCTACCATCACAAAGTGATTTTGCTTTGATAAGATCGAAGGATAAAGCTCCGTGACTGTCTCTTCGTATCTTTATCAGAAAAGGAACGGAGGCCCAGATCCACACATACGATGTGATCAGCCAGCCGAGACGACATTGTGCTGTTTGGACTTCCACCTTCCACAACAATAAGCCAAATGAACCTCTTTTCTTTATAAAGCAGCCTGCTTTGAATGTTTCATTATTGTAATAAAAAGTTGGCTAACACAGGGTTAGGAATATTTAAAAGTAAGCTCCACCACTATCAAAAAAAAAAAAAAACCCTCACTAAATCCAATGTAATTAAAGAACAAAATACAACAAATAAAATAAATGATCATAGCTTTTCTAATTGAAATCCTGAGAAGTGTCCCCCCTCATCAATGGGGTAAGTCAAAGTATAAATGCACGAATGTAATGCAACAGGGATATATTGGAACGAGAATCAAAAACGAGAAACTCATAAGGCACAGAAAGATACAAATTTGAAACAACTTAAACCAATACAGAGAGAGCCTGAGAAGGTTTCAAAATCTAGGTTTCATACATCTAAAGCACTGGTTCTCTAATCTGGTCCCTATCCCTAGAGCTGGGTGGCAATGTCTCTGCCTCTGACCCATGACCATAAACTCAAGGGATGAGCCTAGAAACCTGCTTCTTACCAGGGCCAGGAGGTGATTCTGATACATTAGGAACCACTGACTCAGAACTGTTAAAATCACTCAGAAAAGCTATCCATCAGACACAACAAATCAAACACATGGACATGAAAAGATGATCATGCCAAGGGTAGCCAATTAAGAAATGAGATTCAACTTGTAGTCAGTCTCCTTATGCAGAATTCTTACCGATGTCCCATCTCAGTTGAGGTCACCATTGTTTCTTGCCTGCAGTCTTCTAATAGCCAGTGTGGCCATCAAGTCCTGGCCTGAACAAGTGGTCCTGTGTAATGGTAAAAGGGATCCTTTCACTTTCCCCTTGGTTCAGATTTGGCACATAATTTTATGGTTTCCCTGGAAACAGACTTCGGGCCATTTGCCTTGTTTCTACCTTTGTTCAGTTCTACTGCATTCTTTTTTTATCCCCACTATTTTTATTAATATATATATGCAATACATAAAACTTGCAATGAACTTGAGTATTTCGTGCACATATATATCATATCAACTTTACAATCCTTTCCTATTTTTGATCCTCCCACATCCTCCCCATCCCTTCCCCCCAACTCCAGCTATCACATCGTGTGGTTCTATAGAATGCCTGTGTTCTGGGTTTCTCACGTCAGAGAGACTATGCAATCCTTATCATATTTAATCATCTGCATCTGAATCATTTCACTTATGTCACCACTCTTTAGCTCAGCTTCCTATTCTTCAAATGGGCCGCAGTGCTCAAATCTTGACGCCTCTTCTCTGAGTCCAGCCGAATGCTTTTCTGGGATATTTGCCAAAAGTTCTTTTTTTTCTATATTTTGCTATATCTTTGTTAATATTCTTAAACCTGGCCTTACCCACCAGTCCACGTAAGGAAAGAACTATAACCATGTAATTCAAAAGACTAGTAAATATGGGAAAGAAGAAGAAAAGTTAAATTTCAAATGCCTTGTCTGAGTACCGGAAGGTACATGTTTGTACATTCACAGGGTTATCTTTACATCAATCAGTTTTCTTAAAATAAACTTACATCAGAGACCTAATAAGTGAATTGCTACAATAAACAAACTTAAAACTACATCACATTGCTACATTAAATGAATTTAAACCTATATCACGTACATATACTTAAAGTAACAGACATGAAGGCAAATTTAACTATTTCAGAATGTTTTTAACTTCCATAACTTATTTACTCACATTTCACTGATTACTAACATTTTACTAGATTTGGTTTATAATTTTATCTGCCTCTCCATCCCTATATTCATGCATTCATATTTTTAAAAGATTTTATGTCAATTCCCCATGTTGCACATAATTATCTGTTTTGCACACTACTACACTATTACTAATAATAAGCATATGGGGAGATTTCACAGATTTTATAGAACAGCTGGTACAGTTTTAGAAGTATATCAAATGATTTAAGTACCAATCTATTTTTTATCACATTTTCTCTTTAGATGTTACCTTTCCTCCAAGTCGTTTTGGTGCTGCTTATCTTTCTGCCTCTCTCAAAGAGGATAAACTCACATTCAACATCAAAAAAGTGATTTGCTACATAAAAACAAGCTTAAGACCTTATCAATCTGCTCCACAAATGAACTTAAATCTGTATCATACAAGTATACTACGGTTAAAGCAATAGATAGGATCCTTAGTTATTTCAGTTTTTTAACTTTCATATATTGTTTACTCATATTTCACTCATTATTAACATATTGCCCGATTTGGTTTATCCTTTTACCTATCAGTTCATCCCTAATTTTGTGCATAGCCTTACTTTTTTCTCAGCTCATTCTCCTCTAGCTTTTGTCACTTTTTCTCTGGGGTCATTGTCATTGGTCTCCATTTCACTTTCTAAGTTTCCTTTAAGTATTCTCTGCAGTGCTGGCTTAGTGGCTGCAAATTTCTTTACACTTTCTATATCATGGAAAGTTTTAATTTCTCCCTCTAACTTAAAAGATAATTTTGCTGGATATAGCAGTCTTGGTTGGCATTTATGTTCTTTTAGTGCTCGGATGACGTTGCTCCATGATCTCCTGGCTTTTAGAGTCTGGGTTAAGAAGTCTGCAGTTATCCTGATGGGCTTATCTTTGTAGGTCACCTTCTGTTTTTTCTCTTACAGACTTTAGTATTCTCTCTTTGTGTTGGGTTTCTAGTATTTTCATTATGACGTGTTGTGATGAGAATCTGTTCTTATCAAAGTTTGGTGTTCTATATGCCTGCAGTATTTCCATGTTCATGTCTTTTCTTAGATTTGGGAAATTTTCTTCCATAATTTCATTGGACATGACCTTTAAGCCTTCTGTTTTGTCCTCATTCTTCTCCTGGACTCCCATAATTCTGAGGTTGTTTCTCTTCGAATCATCTATCAGCCACTGGAATGATTTGCTTTCCTCCTTTCCTGCTTTCTGTTCTTTACAGCCTGTATGTTGCAGCCCAATCATTTTACCTTCTAGGTCTGACATTCTATTCTGAAAATGTTCAAAGTGGCTGCTTATTATTTCCTGTGTGTTTTTCACTTCCTGAATATCTGCATTCAATTTTTTATATCTCTGTTGTGTTCTTCTCTAATTTCTTGTATTGACTTCATTATCTTCTGGTTAATATCTCCTTTGTTCTCCTCTAATTGCTTTTCAATGTTTGTTGTTAGCTTAGCTCTGTCCTGATGTATCTCTTGCATTATCTGTTTCATTTCCTGTTTTAATTCAAAGTATTTCTGGGCCCAGAAGTTATCATCTTTTTTCTCTTTTTCATCTTTGGATTCTGCAATTTCAGTATCCCTGGTATCATCTTCTGGGGTGTCAGGACTTTTTGGATTTTTTGTAGGAGATATATTACCATATTTCCTCATGGTTCTGCTGTCTCTGGTGCACAGGAAAGAAGGGTTTGGTGAAGGCCCAGTCCTCGATGCCTCTGGAAGTCTCTGGGGCGCGGGATTGATGGGGCAATGGAATTCCCTGGAAGCCTTTGGAAGCCTCTGGTGCGCAGGACAGATGAGGCAATGGAATTCCTGGTCCTAGATGCCTCGGACGTGCAGCGTAGTGGCAACCCAGAAGCCTCCGGTGTATGTGGAAAGGACCAGCAATGGTCCTCCTTTTGAGGTATCTTGTCTACCACAGCCTTCTCAACAAAGCTCTCCCCTGTCCTGGCTTCCCTCACCCAGGGCAGGCTCTCCACCCTCAGAGGTGCAACAACTATATAGGAGATCAGCAGCCTTTTTCTCCTCTTTTCTGCTCTCTCTGTCTCTTGTGCCAGTTTCTTCTTAGGCACTGTTTAAGGGTGACTCCAAAATCCCTGATGTGCTCTTCTGAGCTTTTTTTTACCCTAAAGGGTTTGGTCTTGAGCTTTTTTTTTTTTTTTTAAATGGCTCCAGCTACGTTACTGCCCATTATGGCGGTGGAGCACTGCTCTGATCTGGGCTCCAGGAGGCCTTTTCTAGGGGAAGCACACATTGTATTTGTAGTATGTACTACCCACGGGTTCATTTTTTGGAGGCTGGGGCTGCCAGCTGCTGACAACTCCACTTCTCCCAGATTTGCACTTACCTCAGACTGAGGTTCTGACTCTGGGCTTTCCGTTGACTGTGATCTGGGGATGCTGGCAGCTCAGGACCGTGCCAAGCCGGCTGCTGCTTTCCTCCACTTCTGATATGACTTCAGGATTTCTGATCTTCCCACTTCTTCCTGTCAGTTGTTGGGGCGATCCTTCCTCTCCCAGCTCCATCTGATGTCCCAGGCTCCATGCGAGCTTTCCTCTGTCTGCAGCTGCCCGTGGCTCCCAGCCATTTGCAGCTTACCTGCGGCAGCTTCCTAGGCTTCTGGGATTTTTATTTTTCCACTTTCGATGTTCCTTTGGAATTTCTGGCCTTCCCCTGGCCCCCTTTCAGTTGTTGGGTTGCTCCTCTCTTTCCAAGCTACACTGAACACGTTTTGTGACTAAAATTCTCAACTTTTTAAGTGGGTCGATGACGAGACACTGTGCAGCTCTGTTACTCGGCCGCCATCTTAACCAGAAGTCATCTTACTGGGCTTTTGTACAACTCTAGTACATTCTTTTAGAAGCTAAAAACACAAATGATTCATGTTACTTTTCTTCTCCAAAACCCTTCGATGATTTTTCACTAAAGAATCAACTTAGAAAAGACTCACATTGACTCATACTTTGGAGGTTTCCATCCTGGATTGATTACTCCTGTTGTGTTGGGTTTGTGATGAGGCAGACATCCTGGAGGGAGTGTGGGTACAGCAAACTGCTTGGTGGGAAAACAAAAGAGAAAGAGGAAGAGAGGAATAGAGGGAGAGGGAGAGGGAGAGGGACAGACAGAGGGAGAGAGAGAGAGAGAGAGAGAAGAATCAGGACCCCACAGTCCCCTCTGAGGACACATTCTCAACGACTTAAAGACTTCCAACTAGGTTCCAGGTCTTAAAGGTTCTATCACCTCTCAATATAATTTTCCATTCACATAAAGGACATTCCCAGATTCAAACCATAGCTTATGACGTTTTTTGCTACTTACCGTTTTATAAAACATTTATTCATACCGCTTCCGATTTTTATCTCATTATAAAAATAGTATTTGCTCCTATAGTATTACTCTTAATGCCTGGCATGGTTTGGATCTGGAGTGTCCCCCAAAAGCGTCATGTTCCTATGGATACTGTGAAGGGTTGGGAGGCGGGGCCTGGCTGGAAGGGCCACATGCTGGGGCTTGCCCGGGAGGGGCCTGTGCTGGCTCCGCCCTTCCTCCCAGACTTCTCTTGTTCTGCCATGCCGTGAGGATCTCTGTCTCCAGAACACAGGCTCGGGCTCAGGCTCTAGCTGCAGCCCCACCAGGGGATTCCACCATTTTCCAGCCACCCATCCATGAATGGACTGAGACCTTCTGAACTGTGAGCTAAAATAAATCTTTCCTCCCTAAGTTGTGGATGTTGGGTATTGAGTCACAACGACGAGAGAGTAACTAAGACAAAGGCTGTAACTTGAATGGTACTTCCTGTTTTCCACTCACTGTCTTAAGTACTGTTGTCATTTTGATCTGGAATGTCCCTCAAAAGCCTCCTGTTTGGAAGGTGATTCAATCATGGGGTCAATGCTTGGATTTCCTGTGCCGTTAAGAGGTGGGGCCTGGTCAGCAGGGCAGATCGCTGGGGCTTTACTCAGAAGGGGCGGATCGGTGGGCCATCTCCTCAAAGAGTACTCAGTAGATCTGCCCTCCGTCACCCCCTCAGCTTCCTGCCTGCCACGCCATGAACATCTTCTCTCTGGACAGTCCTCTGCCATGCGCTTCCACCAGTGCCAGCTGCCCACGAATGGACGGAGACCTCTGAAACTGTGACCCATGATAAACCCTTCCTTTTTAAGTTGTGGATGTTACCGAGTGCCAGCAATGAGGAAAGTGACTAAGACAAGCACATTGCCTGCTATTGATGTATTTAATTCTGGCCCATCTCCCTGATCTGACCTGACTTTAGGAGGCGTGTGTGATTATTACTGTTATTTTGGGAGATGAAACAGAAGTGTCGACAGCAAAGCAACTTGTGTCAGTGAGGGGCAGACGTGGGGTCCGTCCCCGGGAACCTGGCCCTAGATGCATAGTGGCAACATTTCAAGGAAATGAGAAAACCCCACTTGCCCCAAACTCTCTGAAACTCCCTGTCTGTGTTCTGCAATATTTTCTCACCTAATTTTAATTTGCATTCTTCTTACAAATTATCCCATAAATGAATGGCCAATATTTAGCATACCATTAACTACCTGATTTCATTCCACCCTAAAATAATCACAAAGCCCATCAACTTTTCAACCATTCTTTCTACCTTATTCATTGAGCACCAAAATCCAATTAGAGGAGAACAAGAAGAAGAAGAAGAAGAGAGAACTCACAATGACTTCCGGTTGATACGTGAGAGAAAACCTATCTACAGCTTTTGTACTATATAGTTACTATTCTTACGTAACATTTTGTAGATAGATAGATAGTTATGATTCTTCTCCCGTGATATTAAAATTGTTTTCTAATCACCTTTAAGGTAGAATAATTTCTTCATTTCTTGAAGTATTCACTTAGTATTTTACAATGTTTTGTCATTATACGCAGTACAAAGCTATTTTTAAATACTGCATGTGCTATAATGAATAACGTAAACTTTGTCTTTATTTTAAATTTTCCCTTGGTGTAGGTTCCAACAAAGGTGCGCAAATTTTATATGACCTTTTCCCCAATCTCCAAGGCTTTTTTTTTTTTTTTCCACCCATCCTCAGGCCACTGCCTTCAGGAATTGTTCTGGAAAGGGAGGTGGGATGCAACAAGAAGAAGCAGTACACTTCCTCCTTCCTCCTCAGCACCCCGGGAGCACTCGGGAGCTCTCTTACATCCCTCACTCGCTTCCGCTGGGTAGGAATGAGACCAGAGCAGGGACAGGCCTGGGCCTAAACCAGCCACATCTGGACCGAAGCACCCCTCCTGAACCAAGCCTGCAGCACTTGTGCTGATGGGTGCCTGGTCGGAGCGTTCCCTTAGAAAATCCTGTGATCCATTAACACAAGACCTGTTATCCAATAGGAGCCTTATAAACAATATCCGGGTATTATCTTGGCTCATCAGCTTAACTCCTACTCCTCCGATTTTTTTTCCCTCAGAACATAGGCAGAGAAAAACGATGCTGCTTATTCCAGAGGCACAGGAAGCTGCAGCATGCATTGTGGTACTTCACACTCTTTTCCAAATCCTAGGATATTTTAAACTGTCTTCGCTTTTTGAAATACTGTGGTGTTGGGTGTACAGTTTATGACCACTGCCCTCAAAACTGGCAGTTTTATCTAACATTTTGTTATACGAGTTAATAGCCTGGAACCAGCTGGGGTGCTCTTTGTAGGTAACAGAACTACACACCTGAGTGGCTTTATTTTAGTCATTTTTAAAAATCATTGTTTTCTTTGATCTCAAGTTATACCTAACAGGGATCATATTTCACTAGTTTTTCCTGGAATTTGGTAAATTAATTCCATGTATGCATCCTATTTGTTTTTACTTTGTAAACCTAGGTATATGACATTATCCTCAATCATGGTTTGTACTGCGGTCCTTGCTTTCATTTCTAGAAACACCTCTCACTGCTGGACTGGACCTCTGACTCCTGTCCTCCAGGCCAGCCCCATTCTCTCCCATTTTCGTTCTTGGTCCTTCACACTGTATTTTTGTCGATCTTTTCATGTCTCTCTTCTCCATCGCTAGTTCAGTTTTTACCTCATTCACTCTGCTCCGTACTGCTCCTATTTCTACGCTTAGCCTCTGGTCCTGATGCACATATTCAATAAACACTTCTTGAATAAATAAATGATCACAGTGGGATTCTTCAAGTTTCCTTTTCTCTTCTGCGCCTCTTTCCATGTGATGCTGTCACTTTTGTACCACGGCTACACTGTTTTTTGGTTTGGTATCCATTTTTTTAGTACTCTGTTTCCTTTTTACGTCCCAGGAGCACGTCTAATGTCTTTCTCCCAGCTCAAGTGACAAAATTTTTCAGCCACACATCTATCCTTCCGAGTCTTGAGAAAAATTCTTGCTTCATCTGGCAGTTTTCCCAGTAAGACTCACGTTTCATCTGCTCTGTCACAGCAGAATGAAGGAACTCCTGCAGACCTTGTGTTAGCTGATTACAGGCACGGGATGCATGCTTTTCACCTGGCCCTACTCCGCTGGAGGGGAACACAGGCGCCTCCTCAGAGTCGAGTCAGATGGCTGTGTGTGAAGAGTCGTAGCTGGTTCCCAGTTTCCGGCAGCATTTCATCCCTCTGTGCTGGAATGAAACGGGATCTTGCCCTGTCCCACTACGGACCTCCTGGAGGCTCCGGACAGACGGAGTTCACACAGCCTGAAGGTTCCCAAAAGCGTCCACTGCAGTACTTTAATTGTAGGAGCCAAACCTCCAGGGATAAGACATGGCCCTCTTTTGTTTCCTTCCTGGTTGTTTCTGGAAAGTGTTTTATTATGCTGAATGAAAGAGAAAGGCGCACATGGGAAAGGGACACCATTGGATGCTTGGAGACAAAGGGCCAACGCACTCAACAGAAGACAGTATGCTTTGTAACGAGCACAGATCCTCCGTTCTGAATGACAGACAAAAAGGTGGAAGTGCTATCTTTGCTAAAGTGGCCACCACACAGAACAGTTGACCAACTGTGTTTTGCAAGTCAGATTTCTGGGTTTCATAACCAGAATTCTTCCAGATTCTGCCTCTAGGTTAACTGGTGGTTAGTCATTGTGTCATGATGGTTTTTAAAGTGTAAGCATACGTGTCTGTCTGATGGAGGAAGGCCCCTCCCAGTCTTAGTTTTCTAGATTGTCATGAAAGATGTTAACCATCCCTGGTGCCCTTTCCATATCTATGGATACGATTATATGATTTTTTTACCTTGATTCTATTTGTGTAGTCAATTATTTTTACTGAATTTTTTGAATGTTTGCAAATCTTGCATTCTTGATATAAACCCAACTTTTAAAATGCATTTTGATATTTGTAATACCAATATTTTATTTTTCACTTTTGCACTTTTATGTGAGAAATTGGCTTGTAATTGTCTTTTTTTGTAATGTCCTTGTCAGGTTTCATATCAAGATCATGTTACCCTCTTAAGACAAATTCAATTTGTATTACCCTTTTCTCTCTTCCTAGAAAAGTTTATGGTTTTTGTTGTTGTCATAAAATTGAGTTTTTAAGAAATTAATTTTGGGGGGTGCTGAGGATGTAGTTCAATGGCAGAGCACTTACCTGGCACGCTAAAGGCCCTGGGTTTAATCCCCCTAACCGAAATTTAGGGGAAAAAAACCACCAAAAACTTTTTTAGTTTTTTTTGAGACAAGTTCTCACTCTGTATCCCAGGATGTCCCTGAACTCACTATGGAGCCCAGACTGGCCTCCAACTCTAACAATCCTCCCGTCTCAGCTTCCTGAGTTCTGGAACTACAGGCATGTGCCACCGTGCCCAGCTTTAAAAATTAAATATTTGATATAATTCATTTGTGATGGTATATTGGCCTATAAGTTTCTTTTTAATAATGGATTAAATTTCTTTGATAGATGTAGGGCTTTCCAAATTTTTCTAATTCCCTTTTGACCAATTTTGGTAAATTATATTTTCTTAGCAGTTTGTATATCTTGAAAAGTTTACTAATATGTACAGAAAAAAAGTATAACTTTTTTTGTCTTTTTAAATTTATAGCACATATGGCAATATGCCCTCCTTCACTCCTATTATTATTGATATCTCTTTGTCTTGACAAAGTACTATCAAATATTATAGTGTGCTTCTTGGAAAATTAAATCCATGTGCTTTGGGACCATTTACACTTGACCTGTCAGCACACAATTTAAAGGATGTATAAAAACCTTAATGTATTGTATTTCTTCTTTTTAAACACAAGCCTCTAGAAGCACAATTTTCCCCACCCTCTAATGCAATCCTCAATTTTTGAAGCTAGAAGTTATACTTTTGTCAAGAAAAACTGAACACAGGGAACCGAACACAGGGAACCCCAGACGGAATTTATGAACCAGTGACTCGTGACAAGTTTGCTGCCTTCATTCCCCAGAAGCGTCTTCTTGCAGCAGTGGGCAGCAAGCCCCCATGGCAGATCCCGCCTCCCCCAGGCAGCCCTCTCCTCCTGGCAGTGGAACACAAGATTATTAGAGACCTTTGTTTCCTTTTTAATTTTTTTTTAAATTCAAAGAAAGCCATGCTGACTTTTCTCAGAGAAATCTGGAAACCCAATTTACTGAGTCATTCTAGAGAAATCCACAAGGTACCAAACCGTGATGAACAGAGCCCAGGCTGCTTCTGTCTCACTCTGCTGTATGTGAGTCTGCAAAGTGCATCCCCTCTGCCAAGGGCCCATCACCCAGGGCTTCCTCGGGGTCACCTGGAATGGCCCTTATCCGCGGCACAACTCCAGCTGGGGGCATACCACAGACATACTCATTATTTCATACCCTCTATTTTCTTTTATTGGGCTGGTTTTAGTTGCCATACAGTTTTCCAAACCTGGGGCCAAATCACTGTTTTTGACAGCCTCTCCAAAGCCAACTTAAAACCAGAGTTAATGCCTTCCTAGCGGGAGATTATATTTTAAGTTGAGAGGAATGAGTTGACAAGAAGCAGTATGACAATCCATTAAAAATAGAATTACCACATGTCCCAGCAATTCTACTTCTGGGTACGCAGCCTAGAAAAGAAACCAGAGGCCCCAGGAGACAGCACACATCAATAGTCAAAGCCGCGTGCTACACCATAGCCAAAAGCAACCCAAGCGTCCCCTAAAAAACAGATAAACACGGCACACGTACATAGTGGAATATTAATCAGCCTTCAAAAGAAGAGAAATTCTGACTTTTGCTACAGCAGGAATGAACCCTGAAGGCATAATTCAAACAGAAGAAATACTGTACGGTTCTACTTAAGTGACACAGCCACAGAGGTCAATATCGCAAAGACAGAAGCAGCCTGGTGTCTCCAGGCAGCTGACGAAGAATGGGAAGCTGCTGCGTAGCCAGAAGCGCTCCAGGGGCAGGACAGAGTGCTGCAGGTCAGTTATGTTGAGGGCCACAGCAAGAACGCTGCTGTCTTCGTTACTTTTTGGTCCTGTGACAAAATACCTGACATCCTCATTTCAAGAGAGAAAAGATTTATTTAGCTCACAGTGTCAGAAGGTCTCACACAGTCCACTCATGGCGCCGCCGCACGGGTGAAGGCTCCGGCACAGACGGGCTGGATTGCTGCTCACCCCACACCAAACAGAAGCCGCGTTAAAGCAGGTGCTAGCTGCTGTCTGGAGACGTGGGCAAGGCCGAGCTGTCCCAGGAAGACGCTGCAACAATGTTTCTTTTTCCTTTCTTGAATTACTTCACGCTGCCAGCTGGGCCCCTCCCTCATTTCCTGGCCCACAAGGTAATAACAAACACCTGAAATCTGCTCTGGGCAATCCCCAGTCTCAACAAGTCCACCCAGTCTTTCCAAGTCAAACCTTAGAGATTAGCCCCTTCTAGGCAGGCGCTGCCTTCCAATAACACAACAACACAAGGTTCCAAATACATGTGGCTTTTGGGCGACACTCAAGATCCAAACTATAGCAGCTGCTAATGCCACTAAACTGTACATTTTGAAATGATTATGATGATAACTTTATATTTTACCACAATTTAAAAGGGTCACGGGTGAGGAATAAGTTGAGCTCAACTGGGCAGTGACCCGGTAGGCCTGGAGCTACTTCGCAAATTAGTAACCACCTGAGACATTTATTCTAGTTTATGTTAGATGCAGAAAATCCCTGAGGGGATAAAAACCTAAGGTAGGGGCTTGATGAAGGCTCAGCGGTTGAAGCGCTAAGTACCTGAGGTTAATTCCCCAGCACCACATAAACCAGGTGTTGTGGCGCACACCTGTTATCCCAGCACTCGGGAGGCTGAGACAGGAGGATGGCCATGAGTCCAAGGCTAGCCTGGGCTCCAGAGTGGGTTCAGGACCAGCCTGGGCTACAGAGGGAGACCCTGCCTCAAAAAATAAAATAAAATACAATAAGGTATTCTGTGATTTTTTAATACCATCTTCTTTGTCATCACTATTTCTTAGTCTTAGTATTAATGCAGAACTGATAAGTTCTTCTTGGGAAATGACTTGTCAAATGATAACTAAGTATTTCTTTTTTTCCACAAAAACCTGAAGGATTCAGAGCTTTACAGAACAAGTTAACAGTGAAATCCAATATAAATTTTATCCCTCCAAACATAGGAAAAATGATCCAAAAATATGTAAAATAAAGTAAGAATTACAGGAGCACTACGGTCTCTATAGAATGGGGGCCAGCAAAGGTGTACACTACAGAAACTGACCTGATACTTTTACCTGACTGCTAGTACAAAATCCTCCAAAACTGTAGGTTGAAAAAAAAGGGGGTGAAAAATAATTCCCCTGAATAAAAAAAAATAATGGAGGAAAGATATTACATTTTTATGGGTACTATCTTTTGAAATAGTTATATTTTAGAATATGGCTATCAATACCTTTATTCTCTCTTACTTGAACCTCTGACTGGCCTCCAGGAAATTTGGAATGAGCCCTCATATTAATAGAAATGAGGAAGAGGTATCCTACAGCTCTTAGAGCATCTGGTCTTTCCAAAAAAAGAGCAATTGCATAAGAAGAGCCAAAAATCAAATTTAAAAAAAAGTGACAAGGATAAAGACGGAAAATAGAATTAGGAGCATGGAGGAGAATATACGAAAAGATCTAGAGAATGTTGAAAGGAAGCGGGCAGCTCAAAAAAATGTGGAAAGAAGTCAAGTCGAATCCTTCAAAATAAGCATGCAGATTGTTGCACTCACCTTGACTTTGTGTCTGGAAGCTTGAGGCACAAACAAGGACTTAAAAGCTAGTTGCCGGAACACTAAAAATTACAGAATTTGGATTGTCACTGTGGGAGAGAATCCTAGGGGGATTGAGTGGCGGGAGGATTCTTGAGACCTTATCTGTCATCCAACCAGGATAGCACCTAACCTCTTCCACAGTGAATTCCTTCTTGAATACCATGTGCAGAGAGATAAACCACAACTTTCATTTGACTCTTAGCCACTGGCTGACCAAACAGGAAGTTTATCCCAGTGTCTGGAGAATTCAAACTGTTTGTGTAAGGGAGAAGCCCTGCCAGCACACAGTGAGTCAGCGGCCATTCCCCAGAGGAGTGAGTGAGCGCAACCACTTTGGACAATGTGTTGTTTTGGAAGTGAGGATTTCTTTTACAACATTTGAGCCTGGGAACATGGTGTGCCTTACAGAAAGCAGAAAATAAATAAATGATTTCAAGGAATTCCTTCCCACATGACTGATTCGGAAACTGAGGCCAACAAACTCAAAGACCAAATGGGTTCAATGAGTGTTCATTTGCTTCAGCTTTAAAAATGTAATACACATGAAGTTATTTTAGAAGGTTTTGCTCCCCACCCCCAAAGAAAAGAGGGTAGACACTGAAATAGACATCTGGCCACAATAATTTGGTTTTCATCAAGTGTAAGCTTTCAAACTACATCAAAAAGATACCAGAAATAATTAAATTTTTGGTAACCTATTTTCTGGTAAATTTTTGGTACATTAGTATGATGTAATGTTAAGATATAGGGTCACCTCTACCAATATAATTGTTAATAGTCTAGCAAAAGTAAATAAAATACCTTAAGGATATGTCTTTGCCGCTTTCTAATCACGGAGACACAATACCCGACACCTGCAACTTAAAAGAAGAAAGGTTTATTTTAGCTCAGTTTAAAGATCTCAGTTGGCTTATGGTTGGCTGACAGTGACAGAAGGGCCTGGGAAGGGCCTAGCCCAAGAAAATCTGTTCATGGCATGGCAAAACAGGAAGCAGAGGGCAAAGGGTGAGGCTAGTGAGGAAGACATATACTTGCAGGTCATACCCTCAGGGACGCATCCTTCCAACCAGGCCCTCCCACTTCCTCACAGCTCAGGAAATCATCAATGAATTCATCGACTTGATCTAATTAGCCTCCATAATCAAATCATCTTCCAAATATGTAAGTCTTTTTGGGGTGTGCTGAGGGTCTAGAGTGTCCTCCAAAAACCTCATGTATCTATGGACCCTGTGCACTGCGGGGGAATGAGACCTGGCTGGAAGGGGCAGATGGTTGGGGCTTGACCTGGAGGGGTGTGTGCTGTTTCGGCCCTTCCCCTCAGACCTGGCTCTATCTTGCCATGCGATCAGGAGCTCTTTCTCTGGCTCTAGCCTCATCATATGATTCCGCAAATGGACTGTAGCCATCTGAGACATGAGCTAAAACAATTCTTTCCTCCCTAAAGTTATAGATACCACATATTCTATTCTGTCCCAGCAAGGAGAAAAGAGCGTAGACAGGGACACTCCAGAATCAAACTAAAGCAGGATGTTTTGGGATGTTTTTGTTGTCTTTTCTTTGCAGTACTGAGGGTCTAACCGTGCTCTGCTTCTAGAGATACATCCCCAGCCCAGATGCCTTGTGTTTAATTTGAGAACTAAAGACCACTTTGTTTCTTGTTTCCTATCATAATGTTTACTTGTATTATTAGTCCAATCATTGTTTGTCTTCTAATATTCATTTTCTTCTCCTTCCATGGGAATAAAACTCATGATTTTTCACTGACCAAACAGTCACATGAAATAAATTTATTTCCCATTCTTCCTTGCAGCGAGGCATGGCAGGTGACTCATTCTGGCTAGTGCAAAGAAGTGGTCAGTATATTCTTTAAAAGAGGAACCACTGGGGTTGATTTCCCAGCACCACATAGTAGCTGGGCATGGTAACACATACTGTAATGCTGCCAGGATCCTGAGCAGGAGAATTGCCATGAGTTTGCGGCCAGCCTGGGCTTAATGATAATTTCACAACCAGCCTGGGCTACAGAGTAAGACAGTGTCTCAAAAAAAAGAGAGAAAGAAAAGAAAGAAAGAAAGAAAGAAAGAAAGAAAGAAAGAAAGAAAGAAAGAAAGGAAGGAAGGAAAGAGAGAGGCACGTTCTGCTTTTGTCATCATCCTTTCTGTCGGAGTTCATACATAATGAGTAATCTTCTCTTAATGAGTTGGGCCACAGGACCCTTGAGAATGGAAGCCATTTTATTCTGACATTAGAAAAGTCTTTGCAAGATAAGAGATATTTCTATTGAGGGAAATATGGAAATGAAAGATTTTGAAACAGGACAGAAAAGAGAGATGTAACAGACCATCAGAAGATTTTATAATTATGTCAATAACTGTTAGTCTAGGCAAATCCAGGTTAGCACTTACTCCTGGGAGTAAATGTTGAAGACAGATGGTAAATTGATGGCAAAAAAAATTTCATGGGTATGAACCCCATGATTTGAACTTCAAATGTAAAAAGCTTAAAAATCAGAGTACAAAACGAGAACAAGCAGAAAAGCAGCTGTAGCTCACCCAGTTAGAGGTGTCAGTGCTTGGTAGATGATAGCCACTGATCAAATTAACCTGCTGTATTCTGCAAGCCTGAAGGAGCAAATCCAGGCAATAGTCATTAAAGACTTGCTACAACCATCAATAAAACAAGAACAGAGGACTAAGTATCCATAGGCCAAGCTAACCTCTGAATTGACTGCCGCGTCTTAACATTGTAAAACAAGAGACAACTCGAAGGATGCAGAAGGAATTGCACAATACCCCCTGAGAAATCATACCGCCAAAATATGGAACCTGAACCAGTCAAGCTTTTTCTCTAACTATTCACTTACACGTGCTGAATGTTATTTGGGAACAGTCAGCAAAAATCCAGAAAAAAAAAGACAGAGGAAAAACTGTGCGACTTAAGAGACTCCCAGCTGGTGCCTTTTGTTTTCCCTATTTGGAAGCCTTAATCAGTGGAATCTAGAAACAAAACATAATTGTGAAAAGGTATGTATGAGACCATCAGAAACATTTTCACACTGACTACAAATTTGGTATTAGGAAATCATCGCAATGCCTTTTGTTGCAAGAATCTGTTTTGACTTTGGAGCATCAAAGACACCATCATGGAAATGACAAGATGGCTCTGCAGATAAAACACCTGCCTAGCAAGTGCAAGGCCCTGGGTTTGATTCCTCAGCACCATGTAAAGTAGGCGTGGTGGCACATGCCTGTAATCCCAGGACTCAGCAGGCAGAGGCAGGAGGATTGCCACAAGTCCAAGACTAGCCTGGCTCCATAGAGCGTTCAGAACCAGCCTGGGTTACAGAGCAAGACCCTGTTTCAAAAGAGAGAGAGAGAGAGAGAGAGAGAGAGAGAGAGAGAGAGAGAGAGAGAGAGAGAGAGAGAGGAAAAAAGAAAATAACAAAATCCACAAAACAAGAGAAAGTCTTTTCAAATTGTGCATCTGATAGCATTGATTACCCCCAAAACTTTTTAAACTCTTAAATGCAAAAATAAAGAGACAAAGAACACATTAAAATGAGCAACAGGCGTAAACAGACATCTCCCCAAACATAGACGTATCTCTGTGAATGACTGATGAAAGCACATGAAAAGTGCTCCCTATCATTGGCCATAGGGAGCAAAGCAAATCCACAGAAAGATAATTTCCCACTCACTGGGATGGCTAGGACAAAAGTGATGGATTAAAAAAACAAACAAATGTTGGCAAGGGCATGGGGACATCGACATCACATCCGTCGCTGGTGGGAGCGCAAGATGGTACAGCCCCTCTGACAACAGCCCGGCAATTCTTTTAGAAGTTAAATACAAAATTATCATAGGATTGAGTTGTTCTACCCCTTAGCATAAACCCAAGAAAAAACAGAAACATTGGCCTTTTGTGTGTGTGGTTTTGTGGCGTGTGTGTGGTTTTGTGGCGTGAAGCCAAGGCCTTCACACTGAGCTACACCCTCAGTCCTTTCCATGATTTTTTATTTTGAAATAGGATCTCATTACATCACTACTCAAACTGGCAGTCCTCTTGCCTCAGCCTCTCAGAGTGCTGGGACTAATGGTGGGTGCCACCTTGCCCGGCTAATGTAGGCCCTTACCAGATGTTACACACCGTTTCTTATTGCACAGTAATTGTGCCCAAAAATCAATCTAAGAAAACAATCTAAATCTATAAACAGGTTGGGAAGATTTTAACAATATTGAGTTTTCTATACACGACATGGAATATCTCTCCACATATTTAGTTCTTTGATTTTTTAAATCAGAATTTTGTATTTTTTTGTATGTAGATCTTAAATAGTTTTTAGACTTACACCTCAGTATTTCATTATCAAAGGTGTTAGTGAAAATGATACGCTGTTTTAATTTCAAATTCCACTTCTTATTACTGTAATTGGTTATCTTTTATATGCTAAATGTGTCTCTTTCAACATTGCTTTAATTGCTTATCAGTTCCACTTTTTTGTTGTCCTTTTAAATTTGGCATACATACATTTTCTGTAAAAGCTGCATTGTAAATATTTTAGATTTTGGAGGCCAGTTTCTGTTACAACCATTAAACTCCGCTGTTATGGCTAGACAGCAGCTGCTAGGGCTTAGATCCGAAACATCCCCGAAAGTCTCATTGTCAGAGGCGGGTTTGGCGGAAAGGGCGGGCCACTTGCCCCGTGACTGGAATGGTGAGTTGTTCACATCCTGCTCGTCCCTTTCCTCTGCTTCCTGGACATGTGAGCAGCCTTCTTCCACTGGGCATGTCTGCCTCAGAGCCAGCAGACACTGAACTCAACCCACTGGAAACTTTGAGCCAAATAACTCCTCCTTTTCGCTGAGGGTATCGGGTGTTGTGTCCTAGGGATGGGAATGTGACTAAGCCAACAGTCATAGACAACATGTAAACAATGAGTATGCCTATGTGCAAATAAAACTTTATTCTGTAATTACAGTATCACTTTGTGTGTGTGTGTGTGTGTGTGTGTGTGTGTGTGTGTGTACTTTCATGTGGCAGGTGGACTGAATTTGTCTGCCTCATGAGATACCGCTTGCTAACCTCTGACCAAGAACTGAATTCTCCAGACTCTAATTTCTGTTCTCTTTTTCACTGGCCTAAGTTACAAACAGAACAAAAACACAGAACTCTCCATAGTAACTAACATATACTCACAAATGTAGACACAGAAGGAAGAAACACACCCTCCTGAAATCACAGCTTTGCTGTCCCATTCATGCCCCATATCTCAGTTTCTTTCCTTTTTCTTTCTTTTCTTTTCTTTCTTTCTTTTTTTTTTTTGAGGTATGTTCTCAGTCTGAGTTCAGGCTGGTCTTGAACTCACCAAGGAGCCCAGGATGGCCTCTAATACATGGCAATCTTCCTGCCTCAGCCTCCTGAGTGCTGGAATTACAGGCATGCGCCACCATGCCCAGCTTTGTGGTGCTGAGGAATTGAACTCAGGGACTTGAGCTTGCAAGGCAAAGTGCTTTAACCCCTGAGCTGTTCCTCCAGGTCCCACATCTCAATTTTGATCTACGTACAACAACAGCAATCACTTTTTCTGTGGCATTAATACTATTACAACTATAAACAAACCTGGTCTGTAAGTCAAATTGAGAAGCCGTGTGTGTGTAATGCTTCAGGGGAGCTTTTTCTCAAAGAAAGACTATCTTGTACTTGGTCCTGTTCATAGTTGCTTTGAAGTCAGTCTCTTGGTGTTTAAATACTTCAGAAAAATTTTGATATTAATAATTCATGTGTTTAGTTACTGGAGTAAATGACAAAAAGAAGAATCAGTAAAGAAATCTGGGTGTGGTGGTGCACGCCTGTAATCCCAGCACTCAGGAGGCTGAGGCAGGAGGATTGCTGTGAGTTCGAGGCCAGCCTGGGCTACACAGTGAGCTCAGAACCAGCCTGGGCTACAGAATGAGAGCCTATTTTTTTAATAAAAAGGATTAGTAAAGATAATGGAATATTTAATAATTAAAGATAATGGTAATACTTAATAATTATTCAATTTGTACCAAGCATTCTGAAACAAGGTAAAATATCATGGTGGGCGATGGTAAAACACCAGTGTTTCCTAATACACATAAGGGTGCATTTTTGTGCACTGAGGATTGCACCCAGGACCTTGACACCGAGACTCACTCCCCAGCCCATCTTTTACTGCATTGAGACAGAGTGTCAGGATCCAGACGTGGATTGTCCCCTCAAGGCCTCAAGCGTTTGGGTGCTGTGGGCTGCCCTGGGTTCCGGCGCTGGTGAGGGGTGGGCGCGGCAGGAGGGCGTGAGCTCCTGGGCGTGGGGACATTACCGGGCGCATGACGACATGACCGGGTGGGTGCCTGGCAGGGTGTATTTTGGCTCTGGCTCCTCCCCGGCCCCGACCCTTCCTTCTGTGATGCCGTGAGCAGCTGTGAGCCCTGCCGCCTTTGCCAGCTGCCCTGAGCGGACCGAGACTTGCCTCCACGGACAGTCACAGTAAACCCTTCCCCCTCTCGTGTGAGGATGTCAGCGACTGTCCCAGCGGTGGGAAGGTGACTCGGACACAGGGGCTTGCCAGGTGGCGAAGGTGCCAGGCCAGGCCTGAAGCGGCAGACCTGCCTCAGCCTCCCAGGGCGCTCACCAGGGATCTGGCACATGAAATGGCCCCGAAGGGGAGCGGGCAGACTGGGGAGAAGGCCCCGAGTCGAGTCGAGGGGCTACACTCCAGTGCTCTCCGATGTTCTCCTTGCTCGTATCCTCCAGCCCACTGCAATTCAGGTGCAAGCGCCCCAGTTACAACACAACGGGGGTGTGGACTGCCGTGTGAATAGAGAGCGAGCCAGGGAAACCGTTTAGATCTGGCCAGGCGCAAACTCCCTACGACACCAAGAGGTTGCAAACTGTCTGTCTTCTTGTGCCTCATAATCGCATGGCAAAGGGAACCAAATGTGGTAGGAGGCGATCTTCCCGCACAGGCTAAGTCAGCGCTCCGGCCCGGGGAGCGGAAAGAGGAGGAACCAAGAACCAGAAATCACCGGAAATTTTCAGAGAGCAACAGGCTCGGGAAAGTGGTCCTACAAGGCTGTGTGTGTGGGAACCCCTGGGCCGCGCTTCCTCCCCCCACCCCATCTTCACGTGCCATCTGGCCCTGGTCAGCCTGCCCACGATTCCGAGAGGTGAGCGAGCGCTGGGACACGGCCCGGCTGCAGACTCGCCGCCGAGCGTGCGCAGGTGAGTGGGCCCGCGTGACTCTAAAGAGACGCCACCGCTCCGTGTCCTCAGGTGGGGGTCCCTGGGTCCACACAGGTGTGAAAAAGCACACACTAGAAAAGTATTTGAACTATTTCTGTGTGATCATTTTTTAAATAAAAATGAGTATACCAATAATAAAAAATCAAAACGAGAGAGACTATCTTTTGAGGTCCTTCTGTTGCATATTAGCATCAGAAGAGACTCCAGCCAACTCAGAAAAGAGTTTGATGTGAAGATTAGTGATAGGCTCACAGAATTAACAAGAATGGCAAAAAAACAGGCCCAACGGTGACACTGCAGGTCCTGTCCAAGCTGGGCATCACGATTCCCAGTCTCCCACATTCTGTGCGCTTTTTCTTTTTTATCAGTTTGATTTATTATTTTTCCTTTGAAATATAAGCACTGATTTTTTTGTTGCTGTTGTTCTCACTCTGTAGCCCAGGCTGGTCCTGACCTCACTATGGAGCCCAGGCTGGCCTTGGACTCACAGCAATCCTCCTGACTCAGCTTTCCAAATGCTGGGATTACAGGTGTGGAGTACCACACCCAGCTTATATGGTGCTAGGGAATCAAACTCAGGACTATGATCTTGCTAGGCAAGCGCTTAACCACTGTGCCATTCCTCCAGCCCTAAACACTGATGCTTTAAAAGTATTCGCTGCCTCTGATATATTCTCTAGTGAAGTAGCATCCAAAAAAAAAAAAATAAATAAAAATAAAACAGGGTCTTTCTCTGTAATCCAGGCTGGTCCTGAACTCACTATGTAGCTCAGCCTGGCCTCAGACTCATGGCAATCTTCTGCCTCAGCCTCCAGAGTGCTGGGATCGCAGGTGTGTGCCGCCATGCCCAGCTTTATGTGGTACTGGGGAATTGAACTCAGTGCCTTGTGCTTGCAAGGCAAGTGCCTTAACTCCTGTGCCATTCCTCCAGTCCCATCCAAATTTTTTGATCATGTACCATCAGCAAATATATTTGAGTATTATTCCTAATATATACAAATTTATTTCTAAATTATGTACATTATAATACTTACACTTGTGTGTATCTAAATGACACCCAAAACAGAAAAAATATTTTAGTAACATATATTAAGACAGTACAAAATCATTGCTTATTTCATCAAAAAATTGGTGACCTAAGTTTCTGAATATGCTTTGAACGTTGGCTAGTAAATTCAGCTTACTTTCATACTTGATGTTAATGGCTGCTAAAATTAGGAAAAATATTCACGGAGACGTGTAAATCCAAATGAAGGAAGCTCCTCCCCTGACATGGATATTAAACTGCAGCTTTTATTTTTTAAATTCCCAACTACCAGTTATACAAAGGGCTTCAGAGTGCAGGAGTGGAGCTGAGAACTCAGCTGGCTCGTTTCCATTTCTGCTGCGGTCGGGCCGGCAGCTGGAAGACGGCAGAGCTGCGGCAACACTTGAAATAACAGAACCTGAGCACGGTGGAAATACTTCGCCAAAACCTTTGCAAATTTCTCTGTCCATGTAGCACATGTTTCTTTTAAAAAGTGGGATAAAAATTACCACTGACCGGACGAGGTCCCAAAAGGGGTTGTCCAAACTTGTATTTATTATTATTATTATTATTATTATTATTATTATTATTATTATTATCATTTGAGACAGGGTCTCATTCTGTAGCCCAGGCTGGTCCTGAATGCACTATGTAGCCCAGGCTGGCCTTGGACTCACAGCAGTCCTCCTGCCTCAGCCTCCAGAGTGCTGGAACAAACTTGTATTTTTAAATAGATACACAGATAGATAGATAGGTCAATATAGACAGATGATAGATAAGCCAATGCAGATAACAGACGACAGACAGACAACCAAGGCCTATGTACGTGTACCTGGATTTCTTTGACCTGTTGTCCCCCAAGAAGGTCTGAGAGCAGCGACACCTCAGTAGCAGCATCCCACCCCATGGGCAGATCTTAATCTCAAGTCCTCCCCACCCCCACCCCGGGACCCACAGGAGAGAAGGCTGGTCCCAGGACTGGGGTGGAGGATGCTCAGATCAGCCGGGAACAGAACACCACAGTGCCGGAAGCAAGGCCACGGGACAGTAGCTGACGGAGGAGGCACACACTGGCCAAATCCAGGACAAGGAAGCATCAGATGACTCGTGATGATGACAGGCTAGAACCCGTTGAAAAACCTCATATAATGACATAAACAAACTCACATGGACAGGGGCACTTTCCCCTTACTGTAGAATGGCAGTGATGATGTAGCAGTGGATGTAAGGATGGATGGGAGAAGTCTTGATGACTGTAGCTAAAAAATAAATAAGAGCAGAGCAACACTACCCGTGACAAGAAAATCTCCAGGGAGCTAAACTCTGAGTTTCTACCGACCAAGGAGGCAATCTGAGTATCAGTTCTAAAAAGAATTATTAAAAAGGACATCTGCAATGGATTGGAACATGCCAATTACATTTAAATCCCCGACTTTATGGATTTTAAAAGCCCTTCACATCTCATTGGCTGCTTTCGAAGGATTGTAGGAAACCGTTTCATCATTTTGAAAACTAGCACCTGAGACGGTGCTTATCCCGTGAGTCTGTGTGTGTGTGTGTGTGTGTATGTGTGTGTGTGTGTGTATCTGTGTGTCTGTGCCATTATATCAGTGTGGTCTCAAGGTGTATGTGTGTGTTACTAGAAATTGAACCCAGGGCTTTGCATTGAACTATACCCTCAGCCTTTTAAAACATTTTTTTTTTTAAATTTGAGACAGAGTCTGGCTAAGCACTAAGTTGCCCAGGCTTGGCTTGAAGGTGCAGCGTTCACGGCTCAGACTTTCAGAGTTCTGGGGTCACAGGCACGTGTTTTCTCACGTGGTGGAAACACTGAGGTAACTAAACAGGTGCTGAGAATTTCCCCTTCCAGAGCACCCAGGCCATCCTACCTACTTTACATAGGTCTAAAAAATTCCATTTGGAACTTTTTTTTTTAAAACATTGGCATTCTGTCTCAGTTAAATGTAAGACAACCACATACGGTGTGCACAAGGCAGTGACCAGACTGACTTCTTTTGCCAAGCCATTTGCTTTGCTGGACAGTGACGCAGCAGGAAGAAAAGACACTTTTTTTTTAATGGTCCATCCAGTGCGGCCTTCTCCTATTCATGGTGAGAAACGTCTTTCAGAATGTTTCCTTTAGTTGACTTGAGAGACTGTAGCCTGGAGTGGCATTTCAGCCAGTTTCCCTGAAGACAGCTTCTTCCTAGCTTGGAGACCGGCAGTGGGGTTGGTGGAGCAGCGGAGACACCAGTAGCAGCAGCAGCCAATGAGCCCTGAGGGAGGACGGTACCAGCCAGGCCCTCTGAGCAGGGACAGCAAGACAAAGGGGCCCTTGACACGAAGCCATGGGCAGTGACGTCACATCAGGCTCACCATGGCCTCCCACCCGGTGGAAAGGCGTCTGGTGCCAGTAAGTGCTTCAGGCAAGGCTCCAAGTATCCACCTTGCAGTCCTCCTCAAGTTCTTGTCCCCTAGACCCTCGGAGACATGAGCCTACATCCCAGGTGCCCACCTACCATCCTGCATAAGCATTTGTAAATTCTTTTTTTATTTTTAAGAAATTACTTGGGTTTATTCTTTATTGCTTGTTTTCCTTTAGTTTTGCTAGCTATACACAATTTGTGGAATTTGTGCCCAAGCACGTGACTGTTTGACGGCTTACTTCCTTCTTCCTCTCCCGTTCCTTCCCCTGTCCACCCTTAGGGTCTCTTCCCTTTTCCAAGAAGTCTGTCTCCCTGTGTCCTACCCTCTCTCTTACATTAAGATCTTTTCAGACATATATTTTTGGCAATTTCATATAAAAATACCATGTGTTACTTAATTGTTTGTGTTTGCTCCATTTTGCTGAGCATTATTAACCCAAAAAGTTTCCCCCCTTTTTTTGAGATAGAGTCTTACTCTGTAGTTCAGGCTTGTCCCAAACTCACTACATAGTCAAGGCTGGCCTTGAACTGATACCAATCCTCCTACCTCAAACTCCTGAGTAGTGGGACTGTAGGCATGCACCACTACACCCAGCTAATCTTTTTGTGTGCTGGGGAATTGAATTAAAAAAAAAAACCCTCTAAACTTTGTATGAAACCAGAAAAGGCCCAGAGTTGTTAAAAAGCAGTCTCGAGTAACAAGAGCAAGGCAGGAGGAATCACAATCCCAAAGTTCAAATTATCCTGCAAAGTAGCAGTGATTAAATCAACATGGCACTGGCACAAAATCAGACAAGAAGATCAGTGGAACAGAACTGAGGGTACAGGGACAAACCCAAGCACCCTTGGCTTTATGATTTTCGACAAAGGGGACAAAATCATTCAGTGGAGAAAAGACAACATCCTCACTGAATGGTGTCTGAAAAACTAGTTATCCACACGCAGAAGAATGAAGCCTATTGTACTAAAATCAAGTCAAAATGGACCAAAAAACTAGATATTGAGACAGAAACATTGAACCTGCTGGAAGACAACGTAGGTAAAACACTGAAAGGCAGAGATGGGAAAGGACTTCGTGAAGAGAAAGGCAGGCAACTCACAGGAACGAGCATTAGGACGTCACTCCTGCGACTGCAACGGACGAAAAAGCTTTGCACAGCCATCAGCAGGGTGAAGAGACAGCCAAGAAAGGGAAAAAATTCTCACCAGACACTCCTCGGACTGTGGGTTAACTAGAATAGTGAATCTATAAAAAATCAAATATTAAATGAAATATTAAAAAAACTAAAAAAATCACTCCATTAACAAATGGGCACCTGAAATAAAGACACTTCTCAAGGAAAAAAAAAAAAAGTGCACAAGTGTTCAACGCCTTTGGCCATTCGAGAAACCCAAATCAAATCAAAACTGAGATCCCACATCACTGCAATGAGAATGGATTTCATAAAGAACACAAAAAGCAACCAACGTTGGCAAGGACGTAGGGGAAAAGGAACACGCCTGCACCCGTGGTGGGTGCGTGATCTGGTGTAGCAAAGCAGTTAGGTGAATTCTCAGGAAGCTAAAGATAGAAATCCCATTTGACCCAGCGACACCTCTCCTGGACATCTTTCTAAAAGAGATAAAGTCATCATCTCAGAGAGACGCGTACATCCGTAAATTCTTGATACTCCCAGGATGTGGAATAACACCTCTCAAATGGCCTTGCACTGACGCTAGCCAGCTGTGCGGACTGGGAGACTTCCAGCCTAAGTTCATGCTTCTCAGGCAAGGTACAGTTGGTGCCTGGTGTTTAGTAGGTGTTTTTCAAAATGGTGATTGACTTCGCCTCAGGTCACTATTACTACAGAACAGCTAAAAATGTCTTCACGTTGCCACTAAGACACTGATGGTTGGTTGGCGGTCAGCTGATTGGAAGGAAGCCCCGTGCCATCCTCAAAGCCCGCTGACACTCAAGCCTCCCTCACATTCCCACAGTGCGTGTGTGCAGATACGGAAGAAAGGGCCTGTTCTCAGAGAGGCTGCACGGGGGGCCAGGCTTCTCCACTTCCTTCCTGGTGACTTCCCAACTTGGCTTTGGTAGGAGGCAGGTCTGCCTTCCTCCGCCAAATCTCATGGCAGAGGAAAAAGGCTGCTAGCAACCTGGGAGCCCCAAGGAGCGACCACGAGGAAGGCTGGGCCTAAGATCCCGAGCAGATCATTTTACCACAGTGAAGAGAGAAGAAAGAGAAGGTTTTCCCGGAGATGATTCAGAGCGCTTGTCATCCCAGTGGCTCTGTGTATCTCCTGGGACTCTGTCCCCACCCCCTCTAGTGCCCGGAGACCACGAGTGATAGGTTAGCGTGTGCTCATCCCACCGTGTCACCTAGCAACGAGATGTTCAGAAATAGCCACAATCATCTCTTCTCCAAAAATGGCTAAAACTTTTTTTAAAGGCATTGGGGAAAATGCTTTGCTCTTTTAGAGTTGCTGTGAAATATTCCCTGGTCCCAGTCCTCTGTTCCCAGCCTTCCTCTTCCTCTTCCCAACTTGACCTCCCAGCTGGTGTATTGTTTGCACTTGGTCCTTTCCCCCCAGCACATGCTCCCTTCTCGGGGTCACACAACAGCTGCATATGTAGAAGTCTCCCAGTGGCTTTGCAAACTTCACCCAGCCCCAAAACAACTCAAAAAACAAAAACATTCCCACTTAATCCTCAACTCTTGCACTTGGGAAGAAATCAAGCTAAAAGTCACAAAATTCTAAGGCCCAGAGGTGAACTTAGACTGTAGTAAAAGGCTTATCTTTGTATCAAACAATCGGATACCTGAAAACAAAAATGGCCCTGGTAACTAAACCAATACTTAACAATCTTAATTCATAAATCCAAAATAGATTTTGGGGACATTTACTACATCTCAATAATGACCCAGGTGATGGGAAGAGGTTTAAAGTGTCTCGGGAAATGATGCCACTGGGCTAACCTGCCGTCAAGACCAACTCCAGTCTCTCAGTTACACATTTATCACGTTGCAGGTGGAGAGTAAGAATTCTGAGATCCCAGAAAAGTTATATTTTGTAACAGAATTGAGTCTTCGGTTCTTGGCTTGAACACACATCCAGCTCCTGTGAGCCATGTGTTATGACACGGAGGACCGGGAGGTCTTGGAAAGGTGTGTTTTATTTTGGCTGTACTGAATTTGAAGTGTCTTGCAGTTGTCCGTATCAGTCAGGATCAGGCATGGGATGGATGTACTCGAATTAGGTAAGTGGGGAGAAGCTTAAGGAAAAGGATTAACCCTTGCACAGGGGCTAGGAAGGCAACAAGGGGTGGAAGCTTCCTGGGACAAACGACAGCACAGAACAGCTCCCGCCGGGAGCCTTCAGGGGCAACGGGAGGAAGGGTAAGAGACAGCACCTACTGCCTGTGGGAGGGTGGACCTCCACGGAACTAGTCTAACCCACGGATGGACAGGCAGATAGGAAGACCAGAGAATGCAACCCCGAGCGCACAGTCTTCCTGCCTTCCCACCCAGGGCCAGTGCCTCTCCTAGGACAAACTCAACTGGCAGCCAGAGGACCAGAGTGCTGGGCGGTTCTGCACACAGGGGTCAGCCTCCCAGGGCACAGGAAGGAGCAGAAGGTGGCGCTACCAGAGAACCGGAAATGCTCAGCGTTTCACCCAAGGGAGACTGAGACAAATTAAGAAGGCTTTTTTGGGTTTGGTTTTGGTTGTGTTGGTGTTACTGTTATGAAAGTGTATGAATCAGAACAAAGGTCAACATTGGAGACAGACACGTGGGAGGCCTTCAGGTAATAAAGGGCAGTTAAAGCCCTGTTTTCGATCATTCTGAGAAGATGAAAGGGCCGACGGCCCACCCCTGGGCTGTATGCCGGCGGTGAGGCCACAGAGGAGGAGCTAGCAAAGGCGTCTGCAAATGCTGGTAAGTGGCATTACCAGAGATTTAAAAAAAATATATGTTTTAAGAAAAAAGAGACGATGTCCTGAGAGTTTGAATAGGATTGCCTTTCACGTGGAGATGTGAGAATAAGTGTCACCATGCACAAATGTACTTGTATCGTTGAATAAATCGGGATTTCCCGGTGTAACAAAAAACCTTTAATCACTAATCACTTCCTCACAGCTGTACGTTTGGCCTCACCCATATCCGTGACATCTAGTCTCATGATTTTTCTGGCCCCTTTCAGATATTTTAATTATTCTGTGGCTACCTGAATTTCTTCCCCTTCTTGTTGTCAGGCCTGGGAGCTCAGGGAGAATTAGGAAGACGCCTGGGTCCGTGAGGATCTCCCGGAGGACAAGCCAGTGCACAGAACGGGCCGGGCGGGGACCTGGGCGTCACACTCCCCTTGTTCTCTCTCTTCCTCTCTCAGTGCTCATGCCACACTCTGACTCATCTGCAATATCCGGTAGCCATGACCTTACTGCCCTCCGGGTGGTTATTTCCACTAAGGAAATCAGATCTGATAACTTGGGAGTGTTCTGGTCCCAGCACGCTTGTGCCTAGGAAGGACCAAAACACAAACAAACAAACAAACAAAGAGTAAAGTGTTTAGCACTATTCATTTAAAAAAATATTATCGAGGTCCTGGTCTGCTAGATGCTGGGGATTCAACTAATAAACAGAAAGAAATATGGTACTTGGGAATTACAGTTTGGGACGTCTGAGATGGCCACATCCATCTGTGTCAAGGGCACACGTGGATCCCCAGTATGAGAAGATGCAGTTTTTAAGAGTCCAGGAAAAGCTTTCTTAAAGAAATGACACTGGAGTTGCTTGAAGGGTGAGTAGAAGTTGGTTGGGAGGGTGATGTGACAGCAGTCAGGCTCATGGCTGCACGAGCAAAGGCCCTGTGGTAAGAGGGAACAGGGAAAGAAGCCACGTGGCAGAATCCCCAGAGCCCAAGGGGGCTCTGGAGACCATGCAGCAGTATTAGAGGGTTGTGCCCTTCCTTAGTGCCAGTGGTCAGCCTCACAAAGGACTGGGGAAGGTTGGAAACGGAAGGAAGAGATTAAGGGAGGTGAGCTGGCCACTCATATATCCATGTGGAACAGGCTAAGGCAGAAGTCCAGGCAAGAGCTGGCAGCAGCTGGGACCAAGGCAGTGGTGCTGAGGCGTGGGCCTAGGAATGCCAGGAAGGACAGGTGCGCCGTGAGGCCTCCAGGTTTCCAACATGCAGCCTGTCACTTCCTGATGAGTGGTGATGACTGCTGAGTCCCAGAGCAAGGAGGGGGCAGGAGACCGCAGGACATGTGAGAAAATGTCTGTTCTTCATGCCGCCCCTTAGTAGAACCTACTGTCAGGCACTTTGTCCTTTGATGGGCTACCAGTGGCACCCCCGATCACCCGTTTTATTATGGAGATAGGAAGTAACTGAATGTGGTGTCTCACTCTTCGTGGTGGGTGGGGCTCTGCGGAAAATGCATAAACACTTTCAAAGCAAATTTGTGCCCAGCATTTTATCTTCACTCTTCCTACCCGTCTTTATTTAAAGATCAGCACATTCACAGTCGTGGTTCATTTGTGATGTGTATTTCTGGGCACATCATTAAAAATGTGCAGCTGCTAAGTCCATTATGAAACCTTAGCCTCTCTGAGGCTTAAGGGAAGGTTAGCTCTCAGTTCCTTCCAAATCACTTAATTTTCCTGAGGCCCAAAGAGTAGGAAGAGGAGCCAAGACTATAGTCCAATAAAACAAGTACCTACCCAACAAACACAATCTCTAATTGTTATTATATTGCATTCATGCAGGGTTTTCAAAAAAGTGAACAGAACATTGTAGACTTGCCTACGGTCACCTTGTGTTCTCATTGCGACAGCCTGATTCAGTTGACAAGCAGTTTGCATCCACCAGCAAATAGCCTACGGCTCAATGCAGTGTGCACTGAAGCGCTGTGTGTGAGGCTCCGATCCAATCTCCAGCACTATAAAACAACCACCACCCCCACAGACAGGTAAACCACAAGGAAGAGAGGATGGGCAAGGCTGTGGGTACCTAAACAGACAGAGCTTCATAAAACCAAACTCAAAACTCCGAAGACTACAGTAACCTTCAAGATACTTTTTTGTGACTCCTTTAACCTCTAAGCTTGCTTTTCATATTTATTTAAGTTCGATTTGTTCTTCAGAAATACGTTGGAGGCAAGAAATGAGAGATACTCTAAATACAATATACCTCAAGCCCAAATCCTTTCACTGACTGGAGTTCCTCTGCCTTTATCATTTGTTCAGCCAAGATCCTTGAGGACTCTCCAGAGCTATGCGTTGTGTAAGATCAGGGGAGGTGATACGCCCAGAAAAAAGCACTCTCCTTATCCTCAAGGGAAGTAGAGCCTCGCAGGGTACTCAGGCAGGTAGACATAAAGATACGTACAAACTGGCAGACAAACAAGTCTTGGAGAAGGTCCTAGGGGACACTGGTGGGGGATAGAAAGGATGACTTCACAAAATAGATAGATTGCATCCCAGCGACGTTTAAAAGAGTGCATGTTAATTGACAGTCAGCTAGGGGCATTCCAAGCAGAAGAAGTAGCGCATGCAAGGGTACAAGAACATAGGGCTGCCGGGAAGGGATGGTCAGGTGATGGTAGGAGACGACAGGCCAGATCACCAAAGAATCTTGGGCCATGATAAAGAATGAAGGGGCTGAAGGAATAGCTCAGCAGTTAAAAGCTTGCCTTGCAAAGGCTGAATACCTGAGTTTGATTCCCCAGCACCACATAAGCCCTGTATAGTGGCACACATTTATAACCTTAGCACTCGGGAGGCTGACACAGAAGGACTTCTGTGAGTTAGAGGCTAGTCTGGGCTACATAGTGAGTTCAGAACCAGCATGGACTAGAGTGAGACCTTGCATCAAAAAAGGGAAGTGTGTGTGTGTGTGTGTGTGTGTGTGTGTGTGTGTGCGTGCGTGCGTGCGTGCGTGCACAGTTTTGTAATTGCAGCTCTTAGGAAGGCTGAGACAGGAAGACTGCAAGTTAGAGCCCAGCCTGGGCAACTTGAAGCTTAGCAAGATCCTGTGTCTAAAACAAAATACTTTAAAAACAAGGGTAAGGATGTCGCTCAGCATGAAAACTTTGGGCTTTATCTTCAGTCCTAAAAAGAAAAAAAAAAGTGGTTGACGACAACGTATTCAGTGTATACTCCAGGTCTTCACAAACACAAACTCATTTTGCTATCATCATGCAGAGGAATAAATGACTTCAAAATCTCAATGGTCTGCAACAGTAAAGCTCGTGTGTCATTCATGTCCCATGTCAGTAACGGATCCTGTGAGATTCAACAGCTTCTGTATGACTCTGAGGGTGCAGGTGGACTGTGTCTGCTCTGTCTGGGACCCAGGCTTGCTCCTCCCAAGGTCTCCATGCAGAGGGCGAGAAGAAAGTGTCCCATGACATAGCCACCTACAATCACACCCACTCACATTTCTGGTGGGCCAAGCAAGTCATGGGGTCAAGCCAGACAAAGGAAAAAGGAAGTGATTCTGCCTGCACGAAGGTGGGACAAGGGCGAGTGTGACTTTTAGAACCTGTGAGCCAAAATAAACCTACCCTCCCTTAATTTGCACATATTTTTTGTCACAGCAATGAAAAAGTAACTGACCGAAACTGGTACCAGGAGTGGGGTTGTTGCTGTGACTTTATCTCACCATGTGGCTTGAAAAACCTTTAAAACTGGTTTGTGGGAGGAATTTGGAGATGTTTGAAGATGCTGACAAGAGGAGGCTTAAAATGCTCTGAACCAAGCTTGGTGGGGGATTCTGGTCAGAGCTCAGAAGACCAGAGTGCTGACAGAAGTGTGGATTGTAAAGACCAACCTAAAGAAGTTTCAGATGGGAAAGAGGACTTTGTTGATTATTAGTCTAAAAACCATGTGTGGTACTCTCTGGCAAAAAGTGTGTTGGCATTTTGCACTGGTCCAGAGACTTTTACTGAAACTCAAATTACAGGTCATGGATTACTTAATCGATTGGAGGAAATCTCAAGTCTGCCCAATGTCCAGACTGCAACATAGCTACAGTTTAGCAGCTTTTAGCCAGCACTACAGAGAAACTGGAGAAAACACTAAATGTGGTTATTAAAGAGATGAGGTTTTTTTTTTTTAAAAAGCCAAGTACTTACAATCAGGACTATAAAAAAGAGGCCTTGAGGTTATCTCAGGAATCAGCAAGACTTCAACCTCTGTCAGTTAAAAGACAGAAAGGTAAAGGACCTTACTTTGAAAGAGATTTCTGGGGCATCCTGCAGGGCAACCTAGGAAAGCAAATCCCCAAGGATTTCAGCCATCTAAATACTCTATGGCCTTTGCATTGATTGTCCAAGAGGGACAGATTGCTGCCCAAGCCAGCGGTGGACCTTGGGATCATCCTCATGGCACTAGTTTCACAGGCATGCAGACTGCGAGAGTGGTGGGATTATGGAGGCTTCCACCTGATTTCAGAAGAGGGCTTTGGAGGCCAAGCAGTGTGTCACTGTAAGCAACAACGCAGGGGCAGGGCCACTCAAGCCCTTTGGAGCTCATGTCTTGCCACAGATTACTCCAAGTGCTAGACACAAAATATAGAATTTAATGGAACCACAGCAACTCTAAAATCCTGCAGGGGAGACACCAAGGTGCTTTCCTACCATAGCAGTGAGGAAAAAATCCTTACCAGTTCTTGATTCTGCTTAGAAAAGTCTCTTGTCAACTATTCTGCGACCTAAATGCCCTGCCCTTTGGGGAGACAGCTGCAATTCTAAATTACCACAACTTTAGAGGCTGTAAGTTTGGAATTTCAATTGCTTGATGGGAATCAAAGTGTCAGTAAGGCTGTGCTTTACACACACACACAGAGGTTCCAGGCGGGGACAGTCTGTTCTCTACCTACTCTAGTTTCTGCTGGCCACCAGCATCCTATGGCTTGTGGTTCCATCCACCTTCCCCCAATCTTCAAAATCAGTGTCTTTTCAAACCTAAGTTCTGTCTCTATATTGCTCTTTCCTACGTATGTTGTTTCTTTTTCTACAACTTTTAGGACACAGGAGATGATATTCAGGATCCACTTGGCAATGCAGCCACTCAGAATTCTCCGCCAGTTTAGCGGTTCCAGCATGGTCGCAGGCCTTAAACGCTGTACTTTTTTAAAAAAAGAGTTCTTGATTCCTTTTCTAATTTTCTGAACCATATGACTTCTTGGAGGACTTAGGGGACTTTGAAAATTAGATAAACCCACTACTCATAAATAATTCATTCTTGGCTAAAAACATTATCATGTATTTCTAATTAAAAATTAAGTGAAGAAAATTAAAGGAAACCTTCTCATAGAAAAGTATCTTAAGTACTCATGAAGAGATGCACTCTAAGACACAGGTAAAACCTGTGTCATCGCAAGTAGGGGTGCTAGGTGGGGATGCTCAGCATGAATGAGGGATTGGGTTAAAGAGAAAGAGAAAAAGCTATTTTCTTCAATGGCAGATCAAGTTAGAGGAAGTTACGGAGGACTGACCACATTTGCCAGGCATGGCAGTCTCCATGCTGCACCGCGGCCAGGAAGCAAACAAACGTCTCTTTGTCCGACCACACAGCACTGCGGAAGCATGCCACAGAGGCTCACGCTGACCTCTGGGTAGTCATTTTATTTCTAAGTTTTCAAAGTATAGACTTAACATCTTTTATACTGTCTTTTTATATTGATGAGTCTTGAAGCTAGTGCCAGATTGTCCTTTAAAATTCTAGTATTTCTGGAGTATCCTTTGTGAATAAGCCAGGCCAAGGAGTAGGGGAGAACACGCAGAATCAGAGAACATACCAAGGCAAGAACTTGAAGGAAAAAGGGGACGCAGTGCAGACTGAGCGTCGCAGGACACGCAGAGACCAAGGAGAGAACAAGGAAGACAGAGGCAAACCGAAAGGACTAGGACTTCAGTCGCAGCTCCTTTCCCTTCCTCAGTTTCATAAATCGCCTATGCCCACAGTCTCTTCATCTGTGAAATAAACTCATGCCTACTACTTCACAAAGTTATTGAATAGCATGTGGAATGCTCAGCTCGGTCCTTGGCACCCAAGGGGCAGCCAGGCTTTCTCTTCAATGCTGGTGCAACAGGTGAGTGGGTGCAAATGAATGGAATGAGGAGATCATCGTCAGATCAAGAAAAAGTCGTGATAAGGAATCCTGAAATCTGACAATGAAAAAGACAAGCATGCAATGAACACAGTTCCGATTCATCCTCCGAAGCCCTGGGGCAGGGCAGCAGTCACGGGAAGCCATCACGGAAGTGCAGCCAGAGACCGTTGGGCCTTGCACTGGGATGGCAAGAGTGCACGTGGTGAGAACCGTTCACACATAAGATCAATTTTTTAAGATGACTCTGCAGATGGCCCGGATTTGAAACAGGAGGCGAAAAGATTAACTCTTTAGCAACCGAGTAAATTATCACTCAATATGAGGCATACTGGAAGTGAAGCAGGATCGGAGGGAGACCAAAAGTTCTGTTTTAGGACACACACACACACACACACACACACACACACACACACACACACACACACCACACACACACACACACCAAAACTGAAATGCTTACGAGACATTCAAATGGGGATGTCACGATCTAAAAGCAAGAGATACGCAAGTGAGATTCTGAAGGTTTCCAGTGATGGATTCTTCGGTCACTTAAGCTTTCAAAGGAAACAAAACAAACAAAAAACCCCAAGAATAGTTAACTGGTAACAAGCTTAAGTTTCTTAGAGAAAGTAAAGGGTTTGAGGAAAGGTGGACTTCAGCGCATCCTCCCTCGAAGTGTGTACTCTAGGGCTCAATTTTCTCTCCATTCCTTAGCTGGTCCAGATCCTGACCTGCTCCTTTCAAGTCCGAGTCCTCTGATTCCACCTCAGCCCTGAAGCTAATCGGATCTTTCAATCTGAAGATCACAAATTTTAAAAACTACTTTGTTTTCTACTTCCACATCCCAATTGTATTTAAAATACAAACCACGGGGCTGGAGGAACAGCTCAGCGGTTAAAAGGGCTTGCTTAGCAAGCGCAAAGTATCCGAGTTCGATTCCCCAGCACGCCTGTAATCCCAGCACTCAGGAGGCTGAGGCAGGAGAATTGTCATGAGTCCAAGGCCAGCCTGGGTTTCATAGTGAGTTCAGGACCAGCCTGGGCTGCAGAGCGAGACCCTATCTTAAAAAGTAAAATACAAACCATTACTCATTAATACAGACACTGCAGTGCTTCGTTTGCTGCTTACTTCATTCTCAAGGTCAGTAGTGTCATCTGACTGTAACAGTGACAGTAGGGACAGAGAAAGCTGGACAGATTTGTCGGATGCTTAGAAAAGAACTGTAGGAAACTGAGACGAGGAGGACAATCAGGCTGCTGGTTAGTACAACTGGATGGTCCCTGGCATCGCCATCTATCAAGCAAACATTCGAGGGCGCAAAAGACGCATCTGGCAGGCAGTGCATGTTGTTACAATATTCTTAAATATTTCAAATTTAAACTTGAACTTCAGCTACTACATTTTAAAGTGTTAATCCTTAAGAGGTCTCTCAGCCCCCAAAACACCCATGAGTCTGCCAACTCCCTCAGCCACTGCGTGATGGTTCAGAGCCCCATTCTCCTCTCACCACTCGAGTATCATGCTACCACCTAAGACCACTTAATAAACCAACTGGTAGGTTGTAAATTAGCACAACCTCACTTTCTCTTCAGTTGTAAAACAATCGAACATTGCCTTCCTCTGGCCCTTCTTGGGAAGCCTAAAGACTATGCTCTTGAATACTCCTTCTCTGTGAATTCTGCTTGATAAATTTGGAGAAACTGAAGAGACATTCTGGTAACAAGAAAAAGGAGAACACATAGGCGTGACAAATGTTAAGATTTTCTGTGTAACAGTACACTGTAAAAAGAAAAAATAAACACTTCAACATTTAAATTGGCATCTTGCAGTTTGACAATGCAAGAAGTGATGGAAATCAAGGGTCAGTTCCCTTACAGTGTATCATCCAGAGATGATGACTAGAATCATTTCACTCTTGCAGGTTCTGGAATTCCTGTCCTACCTTACTAAATACACACAGCCTCTTGGTTGTTAGAAATTACTTCTACATTAGCGGAGTACTTTAAATGCGAGGGAGGAGGGGCCACCAGTCTCATCGTTCCGATATGCTTAAGGGATCAACTGATGAATCTTGCTCATCTGCTTCAGGCTCTCCCCCTAACACACTAAGAGGCAGATGAATGAGGTTCTGAGAACGAAAGGAAAGGAAGAGGGAATTAATCCCTCTATACAAGCACTCCAGCCTAAGTGATTAGAATTTCCCTTGAACAATGATTATCCTAGGAAACACACTGGATCCCCATAACAAAAAGGCCACCCAGTATCCGTGCTAAAAACATGGGCTTCAGATCGGAATTCCATTTAGACTCTAGCGGCTTCCTCTGTGATCTTAGAAATATTTTTTAATCTCTTTAAGCCTCAATCTCCTCTAAGGAAGATGATACACTGCGGGGTTATCCTAGGATTAAAAATGACCCAATATAAAATAGGTTACATAATATCAAAAAACACAATTTTAAATGGCTTTTTTAGACCGTCACTTCAAGGATCTAAAAATTGTGTATCTTTGCAGTTAATTTTAAAGGAACTGACTTCAACTTTCATCTACCATACTGCTTTTCCCTATTAAGAAACACAATGTATGGCAGCTGATGTTGATGGCCAAACGGGAACCCTAATTTTAATGGCTCCAAAGTAAAAACTACTTACTTGTGGGTAAAAATAATAGAAAGCAGACTTTCAAAAATCTGTAAATAAGTACATATGAAATATGAATTCATAGTAAGTTTTTTCGAGACAGGGTTTTCTTTTGTAGTCCAGCCCGGTCCTGAACTACCAGATAGCCCAGGCTGGCTTAGGATTCACAGCAATCCTCCTGTTTTAGCTTCCCAAGGCATGAGCTATCATCACAACCAGTACATGGGATGCTGGCGAATCAAACTCGGGGCTTAAGCTTGCTAAGAAATTGCTTTAACCACTCAGCTATTCCTCTAGCCCCTCTTGATTCTTCAAATGAATAAGTTAATGTACTCATATACAAGTTGTTCTGGTGTTTGTACACTTTGAGTAATTTTTCATTTAGACTGATTATATTTATATTACAAGTGCTGACTACAGTACACACACACACACAAACAGTAGTTTTAAACACTTGCCACTTCACCTCTAAGGTAGTTAATCCAGGCTTTGCTGTAACAAGTCTTCACATCAATACTAAATATCAAATTTTTAAAAATAAAGTTGAGCCTGGTGGTGCAGGTCTGTAATCTCAACATCTAGGATGAGGCAGGAGGATTATATATTCAATTCCTGCCTGGGTAATTTAATGACTTAAACCCTTCCTCAAGAGGGGGAAGAAAACGCTGAGGCTAGGCACGTGGCTCAGTGACTAAAGTGCTTGCCTAGCAAGCACAAGGCCCTGAGTTGATTCTCCAGTACCAGTGGGTCGGTGGCTCATACTTGTAGTTTTAGCACTTGGAAGGCCGAGGCAGGAGAACTGCCAGGACCAAGCCTGGCAATGAAACTCAGGGTGAAGTCTTAGGTTCAATCCCCAGTACTCTAAATAAACCAACCAACCAACCAACCAACCACCCACCCACCCACCCACCCACCCACCAAACCCTCCATAACTCTAGGTGCAGTAAAAAATGATTATTAAGATGAACTGTGTGTGAACCCTTGTTTTTAAAATACACCTTTGGAGAATGAACCTCAAATTCTGATCAAAAGCTTTCATTTTTACCATTCTCCATTAATTATTACCTCTCACATAACAATTTGATAGCTCTGAAAAAGTAAGAAAAAGTCCTTTTATATTTCATGATAGGTTTAATCAGGTAAACTCCAGGGGAGGAAAAAAATCATTAGAACAAACTCTTAAGATATCATATGACATGTCCAATTACATGGGTATGATGTAACAAAAAAGTTACAAACTTATATATGCATATTTACACTATATACTGAAACTATCAAGCTAATCAACTATATCTGAGGAGATACATTATGACATGAGTTAAACAATTTTCCATTGCTCATTAGGAAGAATGCAGTCAAGCTTTTAATGGAAATAATATACAAGTGAGGCACTTCTGAATTCAAGAGAATAGGAAGCAAATGACTACACACTGGCAGTGTTCACAAAAATCTGTGTTTCTTTAATACAAAGGCTTTTCAGCTAGATTATTCTTGAAAAATTTCAAAACTAACGATTTAAGCAATTTAAGCTTTCAGAAACAATGGCTAACATTTATCAGTGTACCGAAGTATGAGTTTTTACAACCCCCTGGCTGCTAGGCAAACAGTACCATGAAGCCCTTTTTTGTTGTATGTTTTGTCTCATTTTTGGTTTATATAAATCACCTCTGGTTGTGTTTCTTTAAAATTTTTTTTTAATAAAAATGTTCAATCAAAGAAAATCATCTTGTGGTGCCATCATCAAGATTTACAGACTTTTTTATAAGTGCAACCATTATGCAGGTTTCTAGTGCTTTTCCATATGCTTAGAAATGTGATCACGTAGGTCAGATGACAATTGAATTTAGCAAAGAATCTGTTTTTCAAGTAACTGAAGCTTTTAAAGTTTTATATAGAAAAACATTACACTTGTTTGATGCACCTCTGAGTTACAATTAAAAACCTAATCTTCTATGCCTTTTCCCTAATGACACACTCCAAGTATAACCACAAAACCTAATGTAAATTTTGACAGTAGATATACCTTTAAAATTCTTCTGTTGTCCACCTAGGAGAGACACTTATGTGTTAGAAAATACCACTGCGCCGTTTCATTAAGGGAGGAGAGAGGCAACAGACAAAGCAGGGCTCCCCCGCGGGTCGGGCGGCACTGTACACACGAACTGAAAGTGCATTTGTCCGACTTCAAAAGCTCACTGTAGGCACTGCTGAGTAACTAACGAAAATAGGTAGTTTCAAGTTTTTCCCTTTAATTTTTAAGCCCTGCCGCATTCATACACAGTCCCTCTAAAGTTGTCATGAGAATATGCCGGTCGTTGTGTCATTTATTTTTAGAAATTCTGCCCTAAGTAGTGGGAGAAAAAATGAAGAATACCATTTTGGTAATGGCTTTTGGGAGTTAAAGAACTGGTTCTATGAATGTCTCAGCACACCCATTAAGTATGATCACAAGTTCCAAGTATCAATAAATATTTTAAAATAGGATACATAGAAAAAAGTGCTTAAAATCTTTCAGTAACCAACAAAATGCATGAGAGAGATTTTACAGTTACTTTGAGATACCTCTTACACCTGGTTTCTCTGGTAAAAGTTGGTGGCCACCCTTTGAACAGCCTGTCCCTAGGACAGGAGCCCTGTGGGATCCCTCCCCTAAACTCCACCTTTGGTCACCGGTCTGGAAATCATCCAGCAGGTGGCGCCAAAGCACCACACAGAAATGATTCTTTCAAGCCAGACCTAGGAATCCTGAAAAAAAAAAAAAAAACGTGTTCCTCAGGCCCAGCTCTTCCTTGTCACACGATTTAGATCAGGCTTGTCCAACCCGAGGCCTGCAAGAGGATGATGACTTTGAATGTGGCCCAATACAAATCTGCAAAGTTTCTTAAAACCTTGTAAGGTCTTACATAACTTTGATTACATTAACTATACAGATACACAAGCCAAACAGTTGGACATTCTTGATTTAGATGATTTCATCTTCAAAATTTAAGTTTTGCAGAGCCATTTGATTACAGTCAGATTAAACAAAAGTTTTTAAAGGAAAGCCAAATGACAGTGCCAAATCTATATAGCACAGGAAACCGTTTGTGAACACACCTATATGCATATTTGAGGACCAGACAGACTACCCATTTGCGTTCACATAGAAATTATCATTTACTCTACAGAAAATTATCACCAAAAGATTCAGATAACACCAGTTTTATAAACTGTTTTTGGAATTGGGTATATTAATAAAATCCAAGATGAAATAAAAATCCATTTCATCACCATAGTTTTTAATGAAGAAACTTGTTTAGAATTGTTTAAAAAGGAAAAAATGGGGATAGGACGGCAATATCTTAGCAGCAAAGTGGTTAAACAAATTGAAAATATTAATGCACAAACATTAAAATATTTAAGCATATATGTTGCATATAAAATACAGTACAGAACCAGGAGCTGCACTACACTGATTAGTGCTTTAACAGGATTCCATCTGTTCTTCCCAGACCTATGTACACAGTTCATTTCCACAGCATTTTCCTATTTTGCCAGCAAGTTATTTTCTTCAGTTATTCACACCTTGCTCAAACCTGAATTATAAACTCAGCACTTACAAATACGAAATTTCATTCACAAGGAAACCAGTTTTTTCATTTCACCAATAAAAAATATTGAAAGTTAACAGTCTATTCTAGGACACCAAGTTTAGCTGAAAACTTCAAGGATGAAGATCATCTGGTGTAGCAGTGTTCAAATATATAAACAGTAAAAATAAGACTTAAAACTGCTGCTACAGAGGCATGTTTTGGATTCAGTTCATCCAATTGATTTTTAGTACAAAACTAGAAATAACCTCTTCTTCATAACATCTATAGTTATCAATATATTTTTTCTTCTTTTCAATGTGAAATAATACTTCAAGATGATCTATATATACAATGTTGTCAGTTCAAGCTGTCATATAAATATAAATGCTTTCTTAAAAAAAAGTATTTTACAGACAGATAGTGTTATATACATTGTTCAGCTTCGGGCAAAAAAAAAAAAGCTAACAGAAGCTTAAGTTTGATATGTGAAATCAATGATACACAAATGACATTTTAAAACCTGCATAGAAAATAAGCTTCAAATGGTAGTGTGATCTTATTTTTTATCACTTCTGAAACATAAGAAAAGAAAGAAAAGGCACACTTCGCATGTTTATCCCTCTAAGGGAGTGTTCTTAAAGTATCTCCTTACTTGGTTAGAATTTTAATGTTAATGCACACCAAGTTTTTTATTTTATGACAAAGTACTTCCGTTTGTTGGAACATGTATCCTACTACATTGTAAATTAAACAGTAATACATGCTCCACAAAAGAAATAAATTTATATGTACAAGATATTTCATCCACAATCTTGGATTAAATATCTTCTTAGGACAGTTTAGCAAACCTTTTAATGTAAATTAATTTTCCTCATGGCCAATTTAAATAAAAGTAAAATGCAACTGAGCAAAGTTATCATGTTCTATGAACAAGCACTGATGATTAGGGTAAAGATTCACGATACAGCGACCGTATTCTGGTTTAGCAGAATGAAAATGGAAATCTCAAGAGGAAATTGTTTTACATTAACTATCCAGAGACACTTTTTGCCTCATAAAACATCTGTAAATGCAATGTAGTTTTTTAAAGGAGGAAACTCTGAACGAAAACAACTTGCTGGTTGAATACCACAAAAAAAAATGAAACAACTTTAAAAAAACTCACTTTTTTCTATGTTTATTCAGTCTCTTTTTATATAAAAATAAGTGTTACGTTCCCAACAGAACATTAGACAATTACATCTGTGCTTTAAAAAAAAAAAAGTTGGTCACTCTAGGATACTGAATGATTTTAAAGAATTTTAGATAAACAGGATGTACAGATATAACTCAATATAGACCGCATCCAAGGAGAAATGAGGATGAACATATCAAATCATTCACATGGAATAAAAACATTACTACCTAGATGAATTAGATATTCAAAATGCACGGAATGTGACAGTAGGCAGAAGACATCTACTTCAGAACTAGGAAGGCAAGAAAGTTTAATAACGTCATAACCTGTACCTTACATTTAGTTAAATATAAACATCTGTTATTTATACCTAGAACTGCTTTCAAAAAGCAACTAGTAAGTGATTTAGTTGCGCTGTTTGACTGTAATTCCCACGTGTTGACTTTGCTCCTACTGGCATTAACTCTCCCCCAGTGCACGCTTTAGTCATGTTCTACTGTGTTCAAAGCTTTACATACCCCATCACCTAATGCATAAATATACAAAAACGCCAAAAATCAATCCCTTTTAGTTGGCTGTTTTCTCCTGACTTTATAGTCAATAACCAGAAATAGTTTCCTTCTGCAAACATTTTATAACCTGTGACAAAACATGCCATGCACCCAAGGGAAAAAGTTAGGCATGGCTATTATTAGCATTCGTGAGATGCCACGAGCTGACCAGTTCCGCCTCCTCTTGTGTGGCCCCAATGACACCAGGCAAGGTTCCACATTGCCTGCCAAAAGCTTCCACAAATGTGAGTTAGCTAATTCCTGGAAACAAAGATTTTTAAGCTCATCTTGGCACTGGACCATTTCATCCAGCAGCTTTATGTTTCCCCCCACAGCACCCACAAACCTCCCCACAGCGATGGCACATTCTCAACGGGACGTAGCAGCACATACATGGCACGATGAAGGACAAAGCCACCAGGGCCAGCCATCGTAAGCAGAACTTGTCCTCACTGGTGTCACAGGAACAGGGGTCCGAGAAGTCCCCCTCCGAGTCCGACATACAGTGATAGAGCATGCTCTCCGCGCAGAGCATGCAACTCACTTGGTATATGCATCTCCTAACAGGATCTGGGGCATCCTGGCACTTGCCCCTGCCGTTTTCTTCATGATTAAACCTCTCCTGGCAGTATACACAGCGAGAACGTTCTCCATCCTCTTTTCTTCGTTTTGACTTCTTAAATTTTAATGAGGAAGGCTGCGTTTTAAATACCACAGAGTCTTTGAGTGAATTTAACTTAGTTTCATCCCCACAAGAGTAGAGATAGTCTGATTTCTTACTGTCCAGTTTAGGAAACTGAATACTGGAGTCAGTGTCATCTCTCTCCAAATCATTTTTCCACATGTCAGGGTGCCTGTAGTCTGCATACCGACGAATTAAGATATCGCGAGGGTTTATTCTGACGATCTCATCCTCATCTTGAAAGCTGACGTGTCTTACTGATTTCAAAGGGACCTATAAAGGAAAGAGGTGAGCATTTCATAAAGACTACAAAGGCTCATTTTATGGTGGAGTGACATTGCTCAGGTATTTGTTCATAGGTTATTCTGGATAGTGGTTTTTCCCTTTTCCTTTGTTTTGCTTTGCATGAGAACATTTCAGATAGTGAAGCAATGTGTCTTCCATAATGTGGGTGGACCTGGACCTTACCCAGCCTCCAGACGACCTGAAAGGACAAGCGCGGACCTCCCCAGAGCCACAGGAGGTTCTGCCATCGGACTGCCTGTGCACTCGGCTGCACTTCTTCCCTGGGGCTGTCCTGACAGCTTAGCTAGGGAATTTGTACCTCCACTATCATATAAGCCAAGGTTCTAAACAACAATAACTCTGCTTACAAATCTTACTGGGAGAGCTCTAGCTAATATAGATTTTGGTGCAAATTTTGATGCTTACAATCCCACTACTTGCATACTGAGGCAAGAGGACTGCCCAGAGTTTGAGGCCAGTCTGCACTATACAGTGAGTTTAAGACCAGCCTGAACTATATAGTAAGACCCTGTTTTTTTTTTTTTTTGGGGGGGGGGAGGGGGAAGAGAATGACCAAGTTAAAATGAAGCACGAGGACAGGCTTTAGCCAGTCTCACTGGTCTCCTTATAGGAAGAGAACTTTTGGATGCAGGGATTCACTAACCCAGGTTAGGGCAGCGTTCTACTTCTTAGGTATTTGATACTGGGACTAAAGGTAGGACGATAGTCCATTTAATTAAGAACATACAATTCCTACTAGTTCTATCTCATAATAAATACAGACTCAAAATGCTTGGAGATTAAATAACAAAATTTATAAGCACATATGAGGCAAATTTATAAACTGAAATTTTTACCTATATGCCAATTCATTATATTTAATATCAGGAAATATTACTTACCCTATTTTGGGACCTTAGGCTTCCAGACTCCTTGGATATTTGCTGTTGTACATAGTCCATACTTCTGCTCTGAATGTCTAGACCTGGCTGGCCAAATGTTATCTATAATACAAATATTTTCCATGTTAAGTGACAACAAAGTTAAATCCTTACTTTAATGAAACCATATACATTCTATATTCTAAAGTTTTATAACCTATTGGTTATAAAGTTTTTCAAACTGGTTTTTAAAAAAGAACTCTGTCATTCTCTAACTTTACTTATTTTTAGGTGAGAAAAAAAATTCTTTTTCTTTTTTGCAGTGCTGTGGCTCAAACCCTGGGCTCCACAAATGTCAGGCAAGTTTCACCACTGAGCCATCTCCCCAGCCTTAATGTATGCTTTTTTTTTTTTTTAAGTTTAGGGTTGTATTTATCAAGTAACTGCTTTTCCCAAGTTAAGAAGCAACTCCAATGTTAATTAATAAATGTATAAACAAAATGTGGTAGATCCACACATGTAGTGAAATATTCCTCAACTCAAAAAGTAAACTGGTGATACCCATCACAGGGTAGCTGGTAAGGAAGAAGGGAAGTGGGGTCAAGGACTACTAATTATCAGTATGGAGTTCTGACTGATTAAGTCCTGGAACTCAATAGTGATGGCTACACAATCTTGTTGTGGAAGGAATACATTGTATTCATAAATGAATATGGTACGAGGAAAAGAATATATCATATCGGAATACTTCCCATATCAAAGAAATAACATCAAAGAGGAATATTCCTCATATCACATCCTCATAATAATCACATCAAATTATTCATTATCAAACCCTCATATTCTACATATCAAATATCAAAGAGGAATACGAGGAAGAGGAATATGTCATATTGATAAATAAGACTTAAGTTTCCCCAAGCTAATGCACGGGTATAGTGTAATGCAAGTACAAATCACTAAAGGGTTCTTTATCTACCTTGATGAGCTGATTCTAAATTTTATGAAAATTAGGCAGACTAAATAGATAGATAAAAAACAAGAGGAGAAACAAAGAAAGGCACATCTGTGGTATATACTTTCTGACCCAGAGCTACAGCAAATCTACAGAGGAGACAGTGTGGAACTAGTGCAGCAACAGACAAAAGTCACCTGACGGAGGACAAGAAACTGGCCCAAACATATACAGACATGATGCACGAAGAGGCGCACTGACATCAGCAGGGGAGGGCGCTAGGAAATGGTGCTGATACAAGCATCTGTATTAAAAAAATCATTTCCAGATAGATTAAAGACAAAACTCAAGTTTTCAAATTGGAAGAACATCCTAGAAGTAATAGAGAGATGGTAAAAATAAAACAAAGGGAAGAATGATAATTCCAACTGCAATAAAGTCCCAGTGTCTGCTCAATGAAACACAAAAAAGAGACTATGGTTTTCTCTAACTTCTGGTATTGTGAAATGACAGAATAACTTGATAAAGCCCAAGGCATTCTGCACAATATAAAAATCCAACAACCGAAACTCCTGTTCTGTCTTTTTCCGTGCTCCACGTCGTCTTTCCACCAGATCATGTGTAACTTTTCTCATGCTGTTCCTCATTTCAGACTCAATGTCTCTTTACACTGCAAATGCCAAAGCTCCAACCGCCACTAAAGTACATGTTATCTGGAGACACAGCCTTTGGGACCTTGATCCTAATTGTGAGAACTTCATTTCTCTCTCCCTGTCAAGTGAGAACATAACACGAAAGCCGCAAGAGACCAGCCAGGAGGGACCCTCACCACACCAGTCAGGCTGACATCCAGGTCTTGGACATTCCGATGCCACACCTGAGTAAAAGCCTTTCTGTTATCTGAGACACCCAGTTTATATTTTGTCATGGCAGTCCAAGTTAAGACATTCCTCCTGGGTGAAACATCCGTCCTTTACTCTCCCTGTTTCCTTCCCCACAATTTTCACAGCCAGCCCAACCTCCTTCAATTACTTAATGATTCATCTTATTCATAAGAAGTTTAGGCATGTCTAGAAAAACATCTTCACTTTCTGGGAAAAGTTCAATGCTCCTGTTTGTGCTTCCACAGCTCTATGCACACGCATCTATGACTACATTAGAAATTCCTTTAGGGAACAGAAATGGTAGCTTTTTTTTTTTTTTTTTTTTTTTTTGTATCCATCAGCTCTAAGCCAGGGTCTGACCTATGCTATATACATATGACATATCACAGTTAATGGCAATAATTTGCTGAATTAAGTGCTTTAATTATGTTGTGCATTTAACCTACCTTGGATATACACAAATTTCTTCCCTAACAAACTGGACATCTGAGTTCTTCAGATCAAAATGAGAATTAGGTAGGCTACAGATATGGTCCTTACACCACTGGCCACTAACACGACTGAACCTCCAAGCAAAACAGGTTTGAACTATGCAGTTTACTTACATGAGATTTCTCTTTTTTACGGTATTATGACAATTTTAAAGAACCTGCAGACCTACTACCCTGCCCAGAAATATGTTATTGAAAATAAAAATAAAAGGGCATGAGTGCACAAAATAAACAAATGACAAAAGTAAATTTTATAAACACTTATACAGAGACCACACACAGCACTGTTTTCAGCTGAGTACACTAATGAGTGAACCTAGACATTGCGTTCACAGGGACAAGGAGGATACAGCAACACAGGTTTGGGGAACAGTAAACTGTTTTAATTTAAGAAACAGATACAGCTTTATCACCAGGAAAGACACTAAGATCTCAAAAAGAGTAGTTCAGGAAGTACCTTTATGGTGTAGGAGTTAAGAGTATGTGTGGAGCTTGATGTCTTGAGGAAGAAAAGGGTGCAGAGGCAATAAACGTTACAAGCCCTAGTAGAGCTCCAGTCCAGGACAGTAAGTACACAGAGACCCTAATCATGTAGACAGTCTCCATGTTGCTGAGGCCTACCATTCAATCGCAAATGGAATTCTCATAAGAGTAGGAGTGAAGAGCAGACGGGGCAAGCGCTTGCTCCTAGAAGCCATGTCCCACAAGGTCAGCCCTGCCACGTGCAGGAATCCCTTCCTCACTGCATGCTGTACAGAGAGAATGCAAGGGCACCCAGTGACCACTGACACAGAATGTCTATGAAGGTTATGAGCCACTGTGTCCTCTCCTGCAGCCTCTAGTCCCTCTAGAATGCACCAGGGCCTGGGTTCCATCCCTAGTACCAAAACAGTAAAAAACAAATCAAGCAGCAGATGGATGGTACACACCTATTAATCCCTGCACTCTGGGAGGCTGAGGCAGAAAGACAGCAAGTTGGAATCCAGCCTGGGTAACTTAGCTAGAGCCTGTCTCAAAAGTTTAAAAAAAAGAGGCTCGGAAAGCAGTTCAGTATGAAAGTCACAGGTTCAATCCCTAGTAACACTCAAGAAGAAAGGTGAAAAAAGAGCCACACTTGCCCTTTCCTTTTGTATGCCCATGTATGTTATAAAATACATTATGAGTTCACAGATAGCATAGTTTACGATGCTTATTTAACAATAACAACTACTTGCATTTAAGTCAATGAATTAGCATCAAGAACAGCCCTCCAGGCACTTACAAACACGAATAGCATCAGATAGGACTGTCCTATACTACCAAAGTTTTGCTTTCAGATTCTTTTGTCTGAAGCCATCAGAAGGTTGTATGGGTACTGTGTGAAAATGCTTTTATTGCATCGACTGGAGAATACATATGCAGATCTTGAGGTAAGCTATAAGAAGCAATCTTACAAAAGGTTGCCAGTGAATCTGCCAAAGACATGTTTGCTGAGGCCAATTTTTTAATACTGTCTTACATCTGAGAAGTTTCTTAGAAACTTCTGATTCAAAAGGCTGGAATGTCTCTTTCTTCTGGATAATAAAAATGTCACTACACAGAATTTCCAGTTTCAATTTTGCTATCAAAACATTAAAGTCAAATTTATGACTTGTTACACCTGCCCAGGATTTCGTGGCATGTACACTAGCTGCCAAAACCCAACCTGACTCAGAGCACATCATCATCTGTGTAACACTCTCTGTCTCTCTGTTGGTGGCTGCCCTTCTCTGGCGAAGGGCAAACAAACCGTCTTAACAGTCCTCCTCTAACATAGCCACTTTCTGCACATAAGCAGTACATGCTGAAAATGTTTATCTTCCCACCTGATTGGCTGGGCTCTGCAAGTAGACTCTTCTAGCATTCAGATCTTCAAATGCAGATGATGGTCTTATATTCGAGCCTCTGTAAGGGTCACTGGTAACAACTGTCTCTTGATGGAAAAAGTGTTCTTTTACTGGAGAAGTGGAAGCATCCTCTTCAACTGCCTAATGGGAACAATCCTCATTAGGTGCCAGAAAAAAATCCAACCAAGATAATACAAAGTAATAAATATCTACCATATTTTTAAGTATATACCACCACCATCACTGTGATTGACAAGTCCCAGAACTCAAATGTACATGACTAAGGAGCTATGTCAAGACAAAATAGTCAGAAATTCAGAAGACAAAACACGAACGTATGATCAAAATGAGCTTTCCAGACTAAAATTATTTAACAATCATTGGGAAGCTACCAAGATGCAGCAAATGACAAGACAGCCTTTAATTATAATAATAATATGAACACATAAAAATAATCATTAGAACACACAAATCAATACATCTTATTCTGAAAGCAAAAGGTATGTGTAGCAAGAACTCTGTCAAAGATAAAGTGGCTAGAAGGAGCAGAGTAACAGCCCATAATCTCAATGAGTAAGTTAGCCTAAATTTGCTCATTTCTTAGAGTGATTTCAATTACTGAAGAGACTTGTGTAGATGGCATGTTCAGATAGACAGTCCCTCAAGATATGATTTCTAAATATCACATATAGTAATTTCTATGATATGTGAACTAAAACTTGACATAAGTTCTGAATTTTATTTCAATTACTTTTTTTTAAAGAAATAGGAAAATTATTGGTATGATTTTCCCGATTACTGTGCAATTATCTAAGAGTGGTGCTAGCCAAGTACAATGACTGAATACTTTTACTTATTACTAAATTACTTCATACAGTATAAATCACATGACTAGCAATTTTAAAGGTTCCAATCTTTATATTTTTCTTCTTATATAACTAAAAAGATTGACTCTTCTTAGTTTTCCTCCTTATTTCCCATGCTCTCTCCATTTCTTTCTCTCACTTAGTTCTTTCTGTGGTGTTAGGGCCACAAGCAGTACTTCGCAAATGCCAGGCAAATGATCTACTACTACTAGGATACTCTCCCAGATCCTGGGACATTTCAAACTTACATATACAGATTTTATTTCTTGCACTTGAAAGTAAGTAGCCCTGTGCCTTTTAATTTACATGGCACTCGGTTTTCTCAATTATAAAAATAATTATGATATCTACATTATTGGAAGATACTACATTATTGTAAGATGCAGTGAGAAATGAGAAATAAGATATAGTGAGGAAACGCTCCGAAAACTAAAAGCTGTAACTAAAGGCTATATTAGGAAATAAATGAGGTTTAAAAACCATATCTGAAAACTATCACTTAAAATTAAACATGTCCCAATCAGTTAATTCATATTTTTACCTAATTTTCATAATTAGTTGTTCCTGTATGTTTTAACAGTTGATACTAAACGCTGAGAGGAAAGGTCTTAGTCAGAATTTCACCTTATGCTATTAGGATATAAAGTTGTATATAGTGAATATCTCCGAATCACCATTTCTTTTAATTATAACCTGGGCATAGAGTAGCTGTGTCAGGGCTAGCTGGATGTTCATGAGAATGAAAACTAAACAAGTATGAACTGTGGCAACAGCATCAACAGTATATATAAAGCAATTGTGTCTTTAGTGGCAATGTTGATGGGGTGCTTTTTACCAAATTATATTCTGAGAAGTCACTTAAGAACTAAAAATTAAGTCTAGGGGTATAACTCAGTGATTATGATTAGAGCATTTGCCTAGGAAGCATAAGGCCCCAGGTTTGATCCTCTCTCCGCACCACTTACTAGCTGGGCATGGTGGCACACACCTGTAATCCTAGCACTCAGGAGGCTGAGGCAAGAGGACTGCAGTGAATTCTAGGCCAGGCCAGGCCAGGCTACACAGTGAGACCAGGACCAGCCTCAACTACAGAGCAAAACACCTTGTCTCAAACAAACACCCCCCCCCCCCAAAAAAAAAAAAGAAATTTAACAAAAACAAATTATGAACCTTACTTTAAAAATCTGTATCCAAATGGACACAAAATGGTTACATGGCCCACTGGTTAACTCTATGGACTGGGGTAGTTTTAGACATACGCTATAACCCAGACAACATTTTTAAGTGTCTGTGCAGTTATTTTTTAAATGGAAATACTCAAATTGCTTTTTTAAACAAGTACTCAAATAAAAATGTATACTACTTGGGTAAAACATGATTCTAAGATGTGTACCAAACAGTAAGTACACCCTCGAGTGGATCTCAGATAATAAAATAACATGATCATTACTAGAGTGTATGAAACGGCAAACAAAAACTTTGAAAATACAAAGTATATGCATTGTGAGAAATTACCATTTTAGAAAATTCTAAGCAAAACAAAAATTTGCTAAAACTTAAGATATTAATCCTACATGACTGGCAATGCTAAAACTAAGTGGGGAATTCAAACAGTCCCATCCTACACTCAAATTTGAAAACCACTTCAGAAATCAACCAATTCTGGTAAAATGCATCAAAACTTTCACATGCCTAAATTATTGCTAGCCATTTAAAAATGTAAAAGCAAAAAATTTCTGAAACTTATTTTATATTTTTATAGTATCTAAAAAGTTCTTATGAGATCTTGACTTGAAATTGAATAATCTAAATATATTCAAAACCAGAGTTCCTCTACCCAAATACTGAGCTGTATCTTAAAAGAACAAAATGTTCTTTTAAATAAAGTCACTCTCACATAAAAAAAAAAAAATCACATATGATGACTACTTCTTGAATCTAGAAAAAGCAGGAAAAAAGTACTACTATGGAAAAGGCTATTTATTAGCAGAAAAAGTTTTCTCAGAATTATTTTTAATAGTTAAAAACAAAAATATAACACCATTCTTTTACACCAACTAGAAAACAGAAGATATTAACAATCAAAAGTAGGAAAGGATGCAGAGAAATATATTTTCCTGATGAAAATACAATCAGGAAAAAAAATCTGCCCCTTTGGACCAAGTAATTGTACTTGAATAGACAGATACAGGAGCACTGTAACAAGAAAGAAAATAAGGAAAACAGAAAAAAAATGGCTCTATTAGCAGACTGGCTTGAAAACTATGACACATATATGTACACAATAGAATTCTACCCAGCCATCAAATAATCTGCATGCAGTACTCATGAGACATTTTTAAAATACAAAAACTAAGTACAAAACAGCCTGGCATGATTTGTCTGACAGGAAGATGAACAGATTTATAACTGAATAATATAAAGTAACAGAAACACCAAACCCATTGAGAGTTCAGATAAGTTGGTGGCTAATACAGGAGGAGCCTTGCAGGTTTTTCCCAAAGGGAAGGGCTATTGTTCTGGTTTAGATAGAAACTATCGTCCCAATTCTGTGCTCAGAGCTGGGACTCTCCGAAGGTGATTAGATCATGAGGACTCTTCACCATTTGCTGCAGGAATTAACTTCTCCTGAAGTGATGCAAATACCAACGTCTACTCACTCCAAATAGCGCACATCAGATAGGCCAATGAACAATTTGTCAAATCAATGGGTTTATTGGGGTTATATAAAGGAGTATGGGTAAAGAGGTTTATTTTTTTCAATTTTCATTTTTTCGTTTATTTTGAAATTACATGAATTCCAAATTCTGTAACACATTAGAGACATGAGGTTTGGGTGACATGAGATGTTCAGTGAACATCTAAGCCCACCTCTTCCTCATAGGTGACCATTGCCCCTCTTTCTACCCTGTCATTACTACTGAGGACTTTTTATGTCATTATTTTAGTGCATTTCATAGGAAGGACACCCATCTATACTACATCTTTGGGGCTTGGTCCGTTTCAGTGAGCTAATTTATTATTAACCAAGGTGGCACCATTTTCATTCAAAAGCTTCACATCTGCCTTTCTTCGTGGCTGCATAGTACTCCACATCTTCAACCATTCCTGCTGGTGGAAAAGTAGGTTGTTTCCAGGATTTGGTGATTATGAATTATACTACTATAAACATGGATATGCATGTGTCTATTTGGTATGTCGACTTAATTTCTTTTGGGAACACGCCTAGTAGAGCAGTAGTTACATGAAATGGAATTTCTATTCTTAGTTTTCTAAGGAATCTCCAGAATGCTTTCCGTAAGGGGCTGTACCATATTACACTCCCACCAACAGTGGAGCAGAGTTCCTTTTTTTTTTTCTGTATTCTCACCATCAATTACAGAAAGCATGGGTACAATAGGGCACGTGCCACAAATGACAGCCAAGGAGCTTAGGGTATGTGCCATAAACTGGAAGGAAGCCCTACAAGGCTGAGGGCACAAGCCACCACTGGAAGGCTGCATGCCCAGGCCAGCAGGGCTCCTTGGGGGCTCCACAAAGCCCCTCCCACTAGGCACGCCCACACGCTCTGAGACCTTGCTATACATACACAACCTCGGTGGGCTTACTCCCTGGCTGCTTCTGGCTGCCACGGCGTGAGCAGCTGGCTTTCCGCTCACTGCAGTCCTGTGAGCCATGGAGCCAGGGTACTGAAGCTAGTTCACTTTAGACTGAAACCTCTCAAGTTGTGAGCCAAAATCACCCGTTTTTCCTTTAAATTGCCAGGTAAAAGCGAACGCAACAACGTACATAATGATGCAATGATTATGTACATCTATTACTCAACTTTAAAAAGTAAACATATACAGCCAATAACTCCATGCTAAAATCCCCCACCTGTACTCTACCCTTTGGAATGGGTCCCCAGCGGGGGCCTTGGGAGGAGCTTCTAAGCGAGTACAGGAGGCGAGGCTCCACTTCCTGACAGCACACACTGCTCTTAGGTCTGGAGGCTGCAGCTCCTGGCACAGGACACAGGGCTCTGCTCCCTGCCCCTCCGTGGCTGCTTGCTGTTTCAAGGCTCCCCTCCATCAGCCCACCACAGAGCAGCTGCTCCCCACACCCAGGCCTTTCAAGAACAGCTTTCAGTAAATCACTCCTTGCTGTCAAAAAGGTGGGAACCACTGATTTAGAACCACAGCAGATAAATACTACTTTTAAGTGTTTTCTTTTCAGTGCCTTAGCTTTCCTTATAGTTTACCATAAGAGCATTATCCTCAAACAATAGTGCTAGATATTCAGTAGCTTTGTATTTGATTTAAAATGGGACATTCTGAGACTTCCTTTTTCCTCATTCATGCTGACCTGTGTATCAATAGCTCAATCATTTTCACCTCTATGTAGCAATGACAGATAACACATTAGTAGGTATTTTCTATGCACTGGCCATTGTCACAAGCACTCTACAACAGTTAAATCACAAAATCTCCAAGAGCCTTTGAAGTAGATAATAAATTGCTATTTCACAAGAAACTAAACTTTAAAGAGATTAAGAAATTTGCCTAAAATGAAACTTATTAAGTAGAAGAGCCTCTAAAAATTACAATTCCGCTATCCATCCCAACTCCCAAAGTTTGTGTTGCTCTAAATTCACGCTATCTCAATAAAAAAGTTGCAAAGATGAATCCTGTATAAACCTCACAGCAGACCTATGCAAGTTTCTCTGGTAGATACCCAAAAGAAAAAATGCTGAGTTACAGGACATACATGAGTTTCAGTTTTCACAATAATCAAAGTCTTTTCCAAGGTGATGTTAACACATACTTTTACATGATTATGGGCAAGAGGTGATACTTAACTCACACTTGCAAAGCAGTGTTCCCTACTCCTATCAAGTTTAGACATTATAACAATGACCATTAATATTTTTTAAACAATGATCAATCTTGCATATATAAAATCCTATTTAATTTCTATGCCAACAGATCTTTTGTACTACAAATCACACAGTGGCTTCCTTTAGGTGAGTAAGAAACTAAGAATGAAGAACTAAGTTATTGCAGTTTTTAAAAAAGTCAACACACATTTCTCGCCATGGCTCATTCTTTTGCTTTTAGCCTTTGCTTCAGATGTACTGACGCACTTGCTCTATTAACACTCCATATTTCATACTTTTGATTTTTTTCCTTGGTAGGTCTCCTGTGTCGATGACTACATTCAAATTTTCCATTAGGAAAACTTCTTTATAGTTAGCTTTAACCATTTACTCTTCAAAAAGGCCTGTGAAGAACTATTTTCAAGTTTATCAAGCCCTTCTTTGAATTTCCATAAAAATGTACACCACCTCATACTTCGTAAATTTTTCTCACAATCCAGTGCTATGCTTTGTATGTTTGTCCCCCTAAAATTCATACGCCAACACTTATGCCACCAATCGGGGGTTATCAGGAGGGGAGGCATCTAGAGTAACAGATTATGATGGCAGAACCTTTATCAACGTGACCAGCATGCTCCTAGAGGACCTAGAGGACACCAGGTTTTCCTGTCCCTTTCACTAGGCCCAACTTAAGAACCAGAAAGCAAGCCCTCCGCACGGGGTGCATCTGCGGCACTTCCTTCTCACTTCTTACAGCTCTCTAGACCACCACCCAGTCTACTGGATGTTACTGGCATCAGAAGAAAAAATTTAAAGTAGCCCACATAACGAAAGGACTCTGCCAACGCTTTGCATCCCTGGAGCACACAGTATTGTGACCACTGGAGGGAGGGCTTGTGTCAACTTGATAGGATGAGCAAACACCTCCTTTCCTAAAGCACCTCGTTTTTTTTCAGCGTGTGACTGACTTGCAGGCCAGCGAATGAGGGAAGAACACCTCCCCTGGGTGTGGAAAGCCCGACCTATGGGCTAGCAGCTTCAAACAGAAAGGAGGAGGAAAGGCTGTTAGCAGTTTGTTCTCGGTTGGGAGAGCTCTGGCCTTTGCCACCCTCACTGGACACCGGCTGGCTCTTCTGTTCACACTGTCAACCTCCATTCCAGACTGCTCCCATCTTCAGGTCTGTCGCTGCCTCTGGACACTGACTTCAGCAGACTTGCCCCAAATGCTCTAGCCTCAAGACTGTTCTTCTGTCTCCTAGCTGAGCACCCACTGACCTTCCAGCCCTTGCATGTGTTGGCAGCCATTTTTAAGTCATGAAGTCGCTATCTTTGGACTTTTAAGTGATCCTAATAAATTCCATTATGTGTGTGTAGTATTCTCTTTATCCCAGAACCTTAATGAATATAAGTAAGGATGAGCCTTATAATGTGCTATGCAAATATACACAAATCAGATCACACATTATTAAATGTGTAATGGAAAGAAATGTAAATGTATAAAGGAAAAAAATTGTGAGACGGCCTTAACAATAAATCTACACACAAAACATCTTTCATTAACTATTAAAAGTACAAATTATGAAAAATTTAACAATTCTTCCCATAAATACATTTCATTACTGTGGCCATTAGAGAAACCGTGTCAACTTGTTGCAACTGGGGAACGTCCAGGGAGTGACTTTGAGGTTCGGGTTGTTTACTTAAAGACCAGGAAGTGGGGGAGTGGTATTACACTGGCAGCTTTAACTGAGAAAAGGAGTGAGAAAGATACATTGTTGCAGCCTCTTCCAAAAAAGCTCTGGCCTTCTCTTTAGCCAGAGACTTCATTTTGTTCATGGTTCACAGATGTCGCCCACTTTCACCTTGTTTTCTTGGCCAACCATCCTCCCCAGGCTCCACCGGCTGTCCTGCACTCTCAGACTGGTGTCCTTCTGGCATGAGCCTGAGTGGTACTGGACCCTCCAGCTCTCCCAAGTGTGCACAGCCCACTGGACAATCCTTCAAACTTGTAAGCCCTCTAAATAAATTCCCTTTATCTCTATAAACTCTACTAACCTCTGCCTCTCTTTAGAACCCTAACAAATACAGATTCTGGTACCAGGAGTGGTTGGCGAGAGACAGAATTCTAACATTGGATTTCTCTAAGGCTTTCACTGCTTCCTGATGTTAGCCTATAGCTTTGTGAGACCCGCAGCTGCTCTCTACCTGGAGAGCATTAGCTGGTCTCTCCTAATGATGTAAGGAGAAGCCTAGGATGTAGCGCAGAACCCAGGAATTTGGAGAAGTCCAGAGCACAGATCACGTGCTGAGGAGAGGAAAGCTACAGGCTATGCGCAGATCCAACCCAAAGGGGAGAAGATGGATGTTGCAATGAGCAGCTGTAGGGTGGGGTCACCCAAGCACCTACTGATCTTGCACCCAGTTTACCCAAGGTGCTAAATATGGAACCACAGGATTTAACTCTTGCCCTGCTGGGTTTAGGAATTGTTTTGGTCCAATTGCCTTTTATCCTCCTATTCCTCTTTTTTTGGAAAGGGAATGCTTTACCTGTGCATTGTATGCTGGACGTGCTGAACTCCTTGGTTTGAACAGCAGCTCACAGCCAAGAGCCTTGCATCTCAGAGTCTTTGGACTTGGGCTTTTTTTTTTTTTTTTTTTTTTTTTTTTTTTTTTTTTTTTTTTTAACAGTGCTGAAACTGTTAAGACATTGGCAACTCTTGGAGAAGGACTAAATGCATTTTCTTAAGGAAACAGACAAGTCTTTTGGGGGCAGGAACAGGATATTATGGTTTGGATCTGCAGTATCCCCCCCAAAGCCACATGTTTCTGTAGACACTATGTAGTGTTGGGAGGTGGCGCCTAGCTGGAAGGGGCACTACCTGGCGCTTGACCTGGAGGGGCTTGTGCTGACTGTGCCTTCTTCCCTGACTTCTTTTAGTTCTATCACACTAACATGAGGATCTTTATGGCCCACAGCACTGGCTCTGGCTCCAGCTGTAGACCCAACCTTTGATCCTACCATTTCCCAGTTGCCCACCCATGAATGGACTAACATCTTCTGAAACTGTAAGCTACTGACAAAGTAACTAAGACAATAATATAGGAACTTTTAGATTCTGGTGGGTCTACCTAGACTTTTTTTTTAATGCACGGACTATTTTCTTATGTACATATAATTTGATTCTATTCATATGATAGGCAATCTAGCCATATAGTGCTTTTATTTCTTACTTGGTGACATTCCATGGATGTTCTCATGTGTCAATTATAATGACCTATTTTGTACTTGGAAATAGTTGCAAAGAAGTCCACTGTCTAGGTATGTCACGTATTACTTAGCCAATCCTCTAATCATGAGCATATAGATTACATCCATCTTTTTCTATATACATTGCACTGCACTTCAATAAATGTTCTTAGTGCAACTACAGTAATATTTCTATAGTTCAGAAACATAGCAAGACCCTGTATCAAACAAAGAATAAAAACAGGCTAGAGATGTTACTCAGAGAGAAGACTGTTAAATCCCTAATACACACAGAAAAAGAGAGAAATTATAAGAGAAGTGGACCATTTCCTTACATACTCACCTACACTGGACCTTATCACTTTATCAATCCTTGTCAATCTAACAAGAAAAACATCTTGTTATTTTCCAGTAAGATTATCTGTACCACACAGCTAATAACTAAAATAGTTTAACATGGATATGATTAAAGCCAGTATCGATGATATAGGCCTAAATCTTGATGTGCTGAAGGCTCCAGCAAGAGGATTTCACATGTGAGCCCAGCCTGGATGATTCAGCAAGACCCTGTCTCAAAATCAAATATGAAGGACTGAGGATGTAGTTTCTATGTTTTCTTACTAATTGCAATTGCTGAAAAGTAACAACTACCATGGAAACAGGGATATAACTTAAAGGGTGGTAAGGTGCCTGACTGCCATTCACAAGGCCCTGGGCAATTCCCAGCACTGCAAATACAGCTAGTTGGTAGAAAATGTCAAAATTGGTTACAAAACCAAAAAGTTTAATACTTAATATGCTCAAAAACTGTACATACACTCAACGTTCTGTAGCATTTTAAACCCTACAATAGTGATGTATACCCACAACGTGTCAATCATTGCAGACCAACAATGGTTCATCTGGGTTACCTACAAAATAACCTTAGCCCACATTTAATGTACGATGGAAATTCGTTTTAGTTTCAACTGCTATTATACTACTTCCTCTCCTATAGTTGCAAAGAGATTGTTCAGTGTTTCCTTTTCCCAGACTACAACAGCAGTTTCGTGTGCGGAGGATAACGCAGTAAAGCAATTTAAGGAGCACACCTACTGCTCAGGGTCAGAACACAAGGTCTAGAGAGAAAATGAAAACAAACTTTGCTTCTTTCTTCCCTCTGCCCCTTCTCCCCATAGTCATCCTGAAAGAGAAAATTTAGTGGTGTTTTCACTTTTAATGTATGACTCCAAACTAATAAGTACGGGAAAAAAGTCATAGTCTACATTTGCTTACAAGTCTCATCCTGGTGTTTGGCACAAATCATAGGATTAAAAAACATACAGGTAGGTCACAGCCAAGAAAAAAAAGTTTTTTATAATTAAACTAGAAAAATGAGAAACTACATTTCTAATGAACAGTTAGACTTAAATGGGATATTAGGTTTATAGATATTACTGTTTATAGATCCATTTTCATTTAATAAGTAGTGGCTACATAGCTCTTGTTAACTATAAATCTTTATATAACTTTTTTAACTAGCAAATCTATTTTGTAAGATTTCAAGGTATGGTCAGGATCAAAAATGTAAACAAATCTATGAAAATCTTTGATAGTAAAATTTAACAATATCAGCACTTCTAGAACTAAATGACAATTAATCTAAAGGATGGTGCTGCTAGTTACTTTTTATTCTCTTTTCTTGAGACAGGGTCTCTCTCTGTAGCCCAGGCTGGCCTTGGACTCAAAAAATCCTCCTGCCTCAGCCTCCCCAGTGCTGGGATTACAGGTGTGCACTAGTACACCCAGTTTCTGTGGTGCTGAGAAACTGAACTCAAGGCCTTGTGTTTGCAAGGCAACCACTTTAATGACTGTGCCATTCTTCCAGCCCCATTTTTTACCAGCTAAATAATAAAGTTCATTCATTAACTGACTTCTCAGGCATAGAGCCTTACCACCATAATACTGTTTCAAATTAGTACACGAGTAAATCATATTCCTTTCCTAAAGCAAAATTACTTTAGACAATAAATGTAAGTCATAGCCTTCTACATCATTTTGGTTCAGAAGTAACTTTTCATTCCTGTTATTAAAGACAGTTTCTTCTTATAACCTCAAGCATGTTATAAGGTGAGTTTTGTTATTTATCCAATATATCTGAAAAATAAAAGCTGTAAATATTTCTACCAGTCTGTTGGAAAGATGTTAAAATGATTATTATTTAAAAGCTAGCACTAAAAAGAAAACTCACAAATACCTAACTGCTTCATCAAGATGCCAAAGAAACTAGATTAAACCTGATTTTAAAGATTGTTCTATTAAAAAAAAAAACTGCTTGGGACTGGTGGCATAGATCAGTGCAAAAGTACTTGCCTACTGGGTACAAGGCCTTGCATTCGATCCCCCAGCACCATATAAAAATCAGCTGGCGTGGTGGCACCCGCCTATAACCGCAGTACTTGAGAAGCTATGACAGGAGGATTGCCCTGCGTCCAAGGCCAGCCTGGGCTCCATGGTGAGTTTAGGAACTGAGTGAAATAGAGCAAGACCCTGTCTCAGATAGATACAGACAGAAAGACACACACCCACAACCCACACCCACCCTCCCTCAATATCCTAAATGTCACTCACATACATCATCAACACCATCCTAAACAACAGGATAGGAGTAACATACAATTTTAAATCCAGATTGATGAACTGTTACGAAACTCTTTGAGACAAATGTAAAAGTGAACAGTGAACTTGTTTGTTAATTTAAGATAACCTAATTAAGACAATGAAAGTGAAAGTTGTTTGCCAGAATAATTAAACATCTAGTGGTTATAGGCAAAGAATGTTTGGTAAATAAATCGCTGAATATTCAAAATGGAGAATTCCATCCTGTCAATGTATTTAAGATTTTTGTATTCTAAATACAACATAGCTACTATTTCCTCTGGATTAAAAAAAACATAAACAGGTTATTCTTTTAAATTATTTTAGCTGTCCTGGCAAATCAGCAGGAAAATAAGTCTGATATAACCATGACCTTAAGTTGCAGTCAACTTGCATTCAAAATAATCTCAAAATATTTAATGTAAACCCATGAAAAATGAAACTTAAGATGATACATTTTATTCTTAGAGAAGCAGTTAAGTTGGAATATACTATATCTTACCATATACTTCAAAAAGAGAATAATCCTCTAAAAATATTGACACATCGTGAAGTAAATGCTAAAGATAAATTCAAGGGTTTGCTTTGAAATTTAAATTCTAGATGTTGACTTTTAAATCTATCACCCTAAGGAAAATTTAAACTTCCTTTGTACACATGCCTTAGTTATCCAAAGTTACATAATTTATCTTTCAACGTAGCAGCTTCAAACAATAATTTAGTATCTCATTTTTCATGAGTCAGAAATTGGGAGTTTGACAAAGCAGGATGGTTCTGACCAAAGATTCTTCATCAAACTGTAGTGCAGACATCTTAACTAGGTACAGCTCAGATTCCTTAAGCAACAACAGAAAACTTTGTGGGTTTCTTGGGATGCACACTGGGGTTCACTCCACAGGTCCAAGGAACTCAAATGTTCTAGCGTCCTAACTAGGTGGTTCTGGCTTGAGATTCCTCATGAGGCTACCATTAAGATACCATGGCTATCAATCTAGGGCTTGCCAGGAACTCAATGACCCACTCCGAAGATGCCTTAATACGTCAAGTGTGAAGACTTCAGCTTCTTACTACAGACACCGAGAATGGCTCCAATGTCCACATAACATGGCACCAGGGCATTCCCAAAATTAGTGGTCTGTAAGAGCCTACTAGAAGCTGCAATGTCTTTTATGATTTACCCTTGGAAGTCACATACTGTCACTTATTTCTACTACATTCTCTTTGTTAAGATAAAGAGCATGGGAGGATGGTATTCCACTAAAAGGAAAAACATTAAAATACTTGTGAATCTACTTTAAAAGCATCACAGTTATTTTGAATTAAAACTTGATAAAAAAATTTATCTTACTAAAATTACACTGAAAGCCCTCACTAGGTTCTCTAGTGATATTTCATGTTTTTGTTATAAATATAAAAACTAAACAAGTACTTCAGTGTCCACTGAAGCTAAGATATACACAACTCCATTAGGGGTGTATGCATGCATTCGCACTCTTTCTCTCATTCTCTGTGTGTATGTGAACTATCAGACTGAGGTAACAGGGATCTCAAAAAACTAAAACAGAATAACTACTTTTACTGCTTCAGCACACCACGGTCTTCTTTATCAGTCTTCTTCCTAATTCTAGCATTTTACTGCTGTGCCTGCCTCAAGGATAATTATTTCTCACTCATGTCCTGTTTTTTATAATCTCTATATTAAAGCCTTATATGTACTAGCAGCCACCTTGATTAAATAGAGACAATGACTTCTACTAAATCAACTGATCGCTGTATGTGTACGGTCTTGCAAACAGTTATGTCCTATAGCAGTTTTTTCACCTACACAATGTTATAGTAGAAATTAGGTGACATTAAACCAGAAGAGTATTAAAATGAAAAACCATTAAGAAATGAACATAGCCTTAAAATGTGAAAAATCTTAAGGTGAATTTTAATCAAACTTACTTTCACCTCAATGGAGAAATTCTGAAAATGTTCCTATTTCTAGTCCTACGTTTTAACTGATAATAGAACAAAAGGGAACCTCACATATCACTTAATAGAAAACTTTTCATTTTCCACCACAGTATGTACTACTTATACCAAATTAACTGCAACTCACTGACCTCTTTCAACTGTAAGACCACGAATAAAGTAAACACAATGATACAACCATACAAGAATTCTTCAATACACAATAAGAACGGGTACCTAAGACACATCCTCTTAAGACACAACTGTAACATTAAAACTTATAAACCTGGAAATTATTTAAGGATGCAGAAAATACCAATATGTAGTGAAGTGAAAAAAGCAGACATTATGACAGCACCACAAGCACACTTGTATGTATTTTGTGCACAGAAAAAAACCCAATTGTTATTATTTTAAATATGTGTGGAAGTCATCATCAATAGTTAACACATTTATTTTTTCCTCTTTCACTTCTTTAGACTGCATCCCATTATGCTGCCCAAGCTGGCCTCATACTGGTGATCCACCTGCCTTACACCTTCTGAGTAGGTGGGACTAAGACTTGTGCCACCATGTCTAGCTTTTTTCTCTTTTTAAATGCTGTTACATATCACAAGTTTTCTAAGACAAACATTATTTTTAGATATTTATTATCTATTTGTTTATATGCTTGCTTGGAGTAATGAAGAGTAATACCCAGGGTCTTCACACACATGTTTGGGCATAAGAAATAGTAATTCCCATATTGTTCACTTATCAAGTCTAGTGATTTCCTCCATGTTCTTTATGTTTAGAAATTCCTTTCAAGTCAATTACTTACTTGTAAGTCATCTTCTGTTCCTTCAGCTTCAGTTTTCGATGCTGGGCATCCTAAGAAAATAACCAAATATTAATTAAAGCATTGAATTTTATCTGTTAGTATTAGTATCAGTGACTAATTATGTCACTACAACACTTTGGAAGACTTATGAAAGATTATTCTGGGCTATCAGGCCGCCCAGTCAGATACTTGGTCCCTTTAACTTGTCCCTTTTGTTAGAATAATGTAGAATAAACTGACTATTTCCTGCTTCTACAGGTGAATTTCCAGTTGCTTACTAAAGAAATGTTTTTTTCCCTTTAGAACTTAGACTTTTTAATAAAGATAAAATGACTATCATTTCATGGTAACTTTTCTTGAATTAGAAATTAAAGATTTAGCAAATTGGAGTTATTTAAGTAGCTAAATTTTAAAACTACACTTTCATATAGTATCAAAACATATTGGAGCTGAGTACTGTGATACACATCTGTAACCTCAGCTACTCGGGAGCCTGAGTCAGGAGCTTTGCAAATTTGAGGCCAGTTTGGACAACAGCAAGGACCTAAAAGGGCTGCAGATGTACCTTAATAATAAAGCACTTGCCTAGGACGCACGAGGCACTTAAGAGTTTGAGCCCTGGTACTAAAATCAGGAAAAATTTTACCATTTCCATGATTATGCCTTTAGTTTCTCTCATAATTCATTTCTTCAAATTTCCCAATAAAATATCATTTTAAAAACAAAAATAAATGACTTACATAGAAAGTTATTTTTACTAATAAAGATACTTCCCAGCCAGGCATTGAGGTGCACATCTGTAAACTGAAATTCTGGAAAACCGAGGCAGAAAGACTGCAAGTTTAACTCTGCAATTGAGCGAAATCTCATTTTAAAATAAAAAATAAAAGGCAAGGAAGTAACTCAGTGAGAAGGCTTTGGATCAATCCCCAGTATGGAGAAAGAGTCCTTCCTAATCTGAAAAGAAAAACTACCAAATCTTAGTTATTTCTCCCTTTATGGAAAAAAGGACTTTAATGTGTTGTTTAAGTACACATAAGCCAATCTTACATGAAAATAAATTCTTCCTTTAAAATCTACACACTTTAGAGTTAAACATCTTAATAGGCTGGTTCGATATACAAAAGAATACAGGACTTCTGTGTTGTCAGCCAATATTTAGCAATGTAAACAAACCGAAACTTTTGCCATCGAGTTCCTATCTACATATATATTAAGAGTTGTTACAAGTCATCAAAGAAGGTCATGATTATAGCAATACATAGAAAAGTGGAAGATTTTGACAGATTCATGCTACTATTTCCCTTGTTATATGTCTGAAAGCTGTTCATAGGCTCTTCAAATAATAGATGCAAACTGGTAGAGACTTTAAATTGATAAAGGGAAAACTGGCTAATAAGCCCATTATCTTATTTTTATCTAAGTTTTACCTGAGTTTCCGAAGCCTGGTCATATAACACAAAAGTTGACTTGCTTAAAAAGTTACATCTACTTTGTGCGAACCTGACAACTTCTACCGTGTATAAATAACAAACAGGCAAATCAAGAGAAATCTACCTTCAGAAATATCCTCAATAGCTCTTCGAATGCCTCTATCGAAAGCCCTGGCATCCGCAGGGCTTTGAAAAGTAAGGCCAAATTTCTTGTCATCAATCTTCCAGTGGTGAAATGTTGGAGTGACCTTATTATAAATGAGATCTTTTTTAAGCAGACATTCCAATACCACCTGCCAAAGGTCAAATACCAAAGTTAATATAAGGAAAAATAGGCATATTCCCATTGCACAAGAATATTGTAGAGACTATTTCTGAGAAAGGCAGGGAAGGGGGCAATAATAGACACTTTAAGATCACTTTTCTAAATTTCTTTTAAAAATTCTATTAATATTTTGTTTCAAGATTTAATGGTCTTAGCAGAATGTAAGACATCTTTTTTTTTGACACACTCTGAATACATACGAAATAGGTTATCTAGCCTTTCAAAGCCTTTTTCTCAGCAAAATAGCAATACTAAATAACTAACAGTATAAGATAAATCAATGAACATTCATATGACAAAACTTCATGAAGCGTGTAGGATAATCATTCTTTTGTTTCCATTTCTTATTTTTATCTTGAAATGAGTCTAAATTTATGTTAAAGTAACAATAACGACATAAAATCTTACCTCCTTTTTAACTGTGATTTGCCACATTTATTTTAACGTCCTCTCTAAATACATGCACATATAAAACATGCATTTACTTTAAATTATTTCTAGGAAATCAACTATATACTGACACACTACTCTTTACCACTGAATTCTTTCTTTCTTTTTCTCAGACAAGGTCTCACTCTGTATCCCAGGCTGGTCCTGAACTCACTATGGAGCCCAGGCTGGCCTTGGACTCACAGCAATCTTCCTGCCTCAGCCTCCCGAGTGCTGGGATTACAGGCGCAAACCATGCCTGGCTCATGTGGTGCTGAGGGAGGAGCTTGGGTACCCAGCATTTGACTCAGTGCTTTAACTATTGAGCCATTACTCCAGCCTTGTCTTATTTCTTAAGAACAAAGTTTCTCTTACGTATTTACGCATACTGACTTAATTCAGAAAATTTAAATCAAAGACAACATTTTCATCTAATTTTGTCCATTGCACTAATCAAGACTTTTATTTTGTTTTCAAAACATTCAGAGCCGGATTCATTCCAAGATCACACATTATGCTCAATTATGTCTCTTCATTCTTTTTCAATGTAAGTGTGCTCTCAGCCTATTCCAAAACTCTTGTAGTATAATTCTAATATACATTAGTTGTCCTCACTACTACACGGAGATCAATCTAGTTGTTTATTCTATACCTAATCTAATAACAACTGAAATTGCACTTTTATAAGCATGCCACAAGACAGAAAGAATTAAAAAACAATTCAAACAAAGCCCAGATTTCGAATCTGATTTCGTTGCCTCACAATACTCAGCATGATCTCTAGTCCTTCTGCTGTCTAGCTAGTGGTTTATCCCTGGCGCCCATGTACTCAGCAAGCCAGCAGGAGTGCGGATTGTATTCCCACCTCCACTAGCACCCGTGTGCCCTGCCCATACCCCTGCTTATAACCCCTTCCATGGAGCAGTGATTTTCATTAAAATGGTAAGCCTTATCAGGCTATTCCCTTGATTCATTATCTCCTGGGTCTTCTCAGCTTTCAATTTCAGTCAAATTTGGACCAAAATTCTTGTCATGAGCTAGCTACTAGGCCTGCACAAGCTGGTCTTGGTCTGACGGAGCTTCCTTTTCATTTCCTCTCTTATACTAACCATCCTTGTGCAAACTGACGCTGGCTATTCGGTGCCCTGCAGTGTTGTTCCCTCTCACGCCCTCTCTTTGGAACACTTCTGTTATCTTATTAACAGTGCCTCATCTTTAAGACCTAAACTCTCACACAATTTCTGAAAGAAAGCCTTTCCTGACCCCAAAGCTGAATACAGTTTTAACTTCTGGTACACAGTATTTCCTTAGAAACTCACTCATGATCGTGAATTAGGAAATCCTAATTTACATTTTATGCATGATTTATGTTCAAGACAAGCACTGGTATGTTCTCCCAAGAGCCAGACATCAACTTTCAGGTTCTGCATTAGAACTTGTTATATAACCTGACAATAAGATAAAGTATACTAAAAACAAAGCAATAGATATTCATTTTCTGATTACCATATTTTACAATTATCTCTTAAAACATATTCTTTATGAAATTTAAACTGTCCATCATGCCTAAATAGCAGACATACTACACCAAGTACTGTTGCTCATTTTTCCCAGTGCACTATTTAGATGGGAGTACAAAAATGCTATAAATAACTGTCTTTGGTGCATCTTGAAAGATGATTGTTGATCAGTACAGCACTCACTATAATGGTTCCTGGTAGTCTCATTAGCTCAGAAGCAAAAAAGCGACTAAGACTTATTTTTGCCAGTTTTAGAAACAATGTAATAAAATGTAATAAAACCTATACTTTCATGACTCTACACGTATTAGAAAATAAAGTGTAGCCAGTGCTTTTATGATGATCAGCCTCGTGGTAAGGCAACTTATAGTTATTAATGTCACACATAATTTTGCGGCAATAATAATAGTAAAATTCATGATCAGGTTCTGGAATTCAAAAAGTAAAGTATGGCATTATAATTTGTTGCAAAGTTTTTACTATATTCCTTAAGCAATAGGAAAATAAATATTTTACAGTTATGAAAGAGAAGCTGAGATTCCATAACTTGATTACATATCACTAAATTGACTTTAATACATGAAGTTATTACTAAATTAGTTTCCAAAATTATTTTTCAACGATTTTCTCTCAGATAAACAAATTTTCAACTTGAGCTTATCTAAACTCTACCACTTCTTTGCATATGGCATCTATTAAGAGTCCCAAAACTCAAAGAAAAATGAGTTTTAAGGGTTAGTATTACGATTTACCAGAGAGGAAATGGAAAGGATGCTGAACAAGCTCTCTTAAGACTTACCCAAGTAGTTTTACAGCAATAGATTCCATTGAAAGTCATGTAAACACTGTGTTCACAAAAAACCTTGCTGCTTACCTTTATCTAAAAATGACATTTTATTGTAGATATGTGATGCATTTAATGTAAGCGATAACTATTCCTTACAAAAAACCTGTAATAATGGTAGCAGGTATTATGAATTTAGAATAGGCACTGGAATAGAAAAAAAAAAAAAAAGCCAAGTACGCTCTATCTACTGGCACAATTACCCAACATCTTTACAGATAAATTTCTAGGATATGCCCCCTAGAGTTATTCAACACCACTCAAGCCATTCACAAATTCTCACAACCTCCACATCCTAACTATAAGAATTAAGGCATCTAAATCACGAAACATAAAGATAACAATTTTCATCACACTGACAATGTAGAGCACAACGTGGTTAAGAAAAAAAAAAAAAGAGGCATCAACTGTTCCACAAAACCAAACTGAGACTGAACTATAAGGAAATAGAGACAATCAAGGAAGTGGAGACAAGAATTCTTCAAAAAAATTGTTACACAATCAACACTAAATCCTGTATTTTTTAATTTTTTGAATACTGGAGCCTACTTTTCCTTGCCCTGCCTCAACTATACAGGTTAGTTCTATTTTGTCCCACTAGTTTTCACTATGTTATCTTAAGATAATATTAGTATTAATGGACTATTAGGAAGTGAAGTTCAATGTTGACTGGATTACTGTTGAGACTATCCTAAAGCCAACTGTCAGAAACCTTAAAAAACATGTCCTGATGCACGGTGGTACACTCCTATGCTTGTAGCATTCCAAGAGACTGAGGTAGGATGATCACAAACTCAAGCAGAACCAAGGCAAGATCCTACAGCAAAATGAAAAGTAATGAAGAGCTGAGGGTATAGGTTAGTGTGAAGACCATGGACAGCGCAATGAAAACAAAAGCAAAGAAGCCATAAGCTTAGAAATAGCCTATAGCTATTATGCTTAAAATATCTTTAATTATAATTAATAGCAGAATAAAATTTCTTGAGGTAAATAGTTCTGAAAGTATCTGAATTTCATCAGACCCCATAGTAACCTCAAAGATCATTAATAAATTAAAGACTAATATTAAATCACTGCAGCAGCCACACTTGTCTCTATCAAAAAGATTCATATTAAATTAATAAAAATTCGATGAGCATTTGTAAAACAAATGCTCTTACCACTGAATCAGTACAAGTGAGTATATTGCCAAAGTAATTTGACAAGAATTTTCTTAACTGAATAGTTTCACTGTGGAATCAGTACTACTGCTTTTTAGACTGTTCATCATCTACAAACATCTGGGAATAAAAATGAAGATTACTAATTAAAAATTGTATAATTAAAAAATTATAGTAGAAAATGCAACAAAAAAATTTAAAAGTGCTTAAAAGGTCATTCTGACTATATGACGAAAGAAAGATAAAGGGCTGGAGGAATGGCTCAATGGCTAAAAAGCACTCGCCTAGCAAGTGCTAAGTACCTGAGTTCAATTCCGAGTACCACATAGGCCAGATGTGGTGGTCATGCCTGTAATCCCAGCAGTATGGCTGAGATAGGAGGACTGTTTTGAGTCCAAAGCTAGCCTGAGCTCCACAGTTGAGTTTCAGGACTAGCCTGGGCTACAGAATAAGACCCTGACTCAAAATAAAACAAATATGCAAACAAAAAAACAAAACAACAACAACAAAAAAAGGAAAACCAATCCAAAAAACAAACTTTTACATCAACAGATTGACCAAGTTTGAGTAAAATATAATTGTTGCAAATGGACTGACTACAGCCAGTTTTAGAAAGGTAACTATAATAATTAAAGGAATACAACTATTCTGTAGCTATATTTGATAGAGCAACTTTGATAAATACTTACAGGACTATAGACACTAAGACGATCTCAAAGCCTTTGAATCCAGTATTTAAAGAACAAATACCCTGGTGGCTGGGATGTAGCTCGGCAGTTAGGAGTAGTCACACAGCATGAACAAAGGCTGGGTTTGAATCCCTAGTACCATACAAAGATTACTTGGGCATGGTAGTGCACACCTGTAATCCTAACACTAGGAAGGAGGAAGCAGGGAAATTGCCGCCAGGTTTGAGACCATACTGGGATGTATAGTGAGTCTAGAACTAACCTAGGATACAGAGCAAGAACTCTTGACTCAAAAACAATACCAATACAAAACACAAAGAAATTTATCTATTTCTTTATTTAACTCTTCTGTTAATTAACTCTCCTAGGAAAGGCCTCCCAGAACCTAGACCAGACAGGTGGGTGACCCTAGAGAATTTAAGAAAAGATGAAAAATACTATTAAAATAAATTTATTAAAATCTCATATAATTGAAGGGAGAAAGAAAAGACAAGAAATCTTGTACTACCAGGCTTAGAGCTGAGAGGTGGTTAATAAGAATGATTAAGATATGAAAAACAAAAGGAACAGAAATAGTATATACATATTCCAAGAGAGTGAAAGAAAAGCTCCTAGAATATGGTAATCAGTTAGGCTTATGACCTTTGCAACCAAGGTCAGCTGGGTGTCACTCTCGTCATTTACATTCAGCTGACTACTTAGAATTCAACAAGGCCATACAGGAAGTGTCTAGTATTCAATAAATACTAGGAGTCCAAGTATTACTGTTCCCCAGCAAAGCCAGTAACTTATGAGAGCTTGGAGGACAATATTTATAAGGGGTCATATTTCTGATTATCATAGACAGAGTCTGAAAGATACTGAAGACTTAAAGAGTTTATGTGAATAAATCCTGAAGCACTTAACAGATTAGCGATTAAATGCAATAAATGCTTCTGACTAAAACATGTTTCCTTCCTCTGAAATTAAATACTTTTACTAATTATTTATTAATAAAATTTGTATTTTATTAACACTGTTCTAAGATGAAGACTTTAGAAATTAAAAAAGTAGCAGAAGCAACACTGGAATTTTGAAAAAAAAGGTTAAGGGAAGCAATTCTTATGCAACAGTAATTCAGCTGCCACAACCGAGGGAGGGAAGGAGCCAGGAAAATGTTAACACAAATTCACAGCTAGGGACAATATTTTAACATTATTTCTCAAAACTGCAAGTTATAAGGCATCAAATATTTGATGGTCAATCAGACAAATATCCATACTCATGCCCATTTGTATCCATTCAAAACAGATACTAACTGAAATACTCTATAATTTCAAAACTCTAGTAAGCCACCACTTCTACCTAGTTCATGTTAAATAAGTAAACACACAAAACATAAAAGTCTATATGTATGTGTGCAAAATAAAAATTGGAATAAACAGATTTAATAAATTGAACTAGAGGACCAGACCCATGACTACAGGATCTGAGTAAGTGTTCACATGGAAATCTGCTTAACATTAAATCATATATTCATCCAAAGTAGTACTGACAGTGATAACCAAATAAAACAAGACTTTACACAAAAAGTATAATGAACTATAAAGTGTGGGACTTCCAGCCAAGATGGTGGCCAAATAACAGGGCTACGCAATGTCTCCTCAGGTAATCACTTAAAAAGTTGAGATTATAATTAAAAATTGCCTGTTCAACTTAGCTAGGAGAGAAAGGTGCACCCCAACTGAAAGGAGTTCATAGGAAGATCAGAAATCCCAAAGACAGAGGGAAACAGTTGCCCAGCCCCAGGTCAACTGAGAATGGCCTGCCCCTGAGCTGCAGCATCTGCAGATGGAGGAAGCCTGAAGCCTGGAATCTCTCACCAAGGTCATCTTGGATCCAGGGCAAATGGGAATTGACAGCAGCTAGTAGCCCCAGCATACCCAAAACAAGCCTGCATGCAGGTAGTGCAAACTGCAAATGCAATGTGTGCTCCCCCTAGGAAAGGCCTCCCAGAACCTAGACCAGAAGCAGTGCTGTACCCGGGATCCATAGAAAGAAAGAAAGATAGAAAGAAAGAAAGAAAGAAAGAAAGAAAGAAAGAAAGAAAGAAAGAAAGAAAGAAGGAAAGCAAGCAAGCAAGCAAGCAAGCAAGCAAGCAAACCAGCCAGCCAGCCAGCCAGCCAGCCAGCCAGCCTAAAAGCATACTCTCAAGAGCACATCAGGATTTTTAGAGTCACTCTTAAACAGTGCCTAAGAAGAAACTAGCAGAGGAGAGAAAGGCTGCCAACACTCTTCCTCCTGAATGGCTCAGTGTGGTGGGACGCACCCCCCCCCCCCACCCTTGGAGGAAGAAAGCCAAAACAGGCAGGAGAGCTTTGCTCAGAGGGCTGAGGGCGATCAAGAAACCTCAGAGGCTATCGGACTGTAGGTCCCCACTCACTGCACACTGCCAGAAGACAGCACTGAAGGTATGAAGAATTTAGTCACTGAAATCAGGCAAGAAAATTTCCCAAAACTAGGAAAGGAAATATAAGAAACTTACAGAACACCAAATAACCTCAACCAGCAACAAGACTCACCATGGCATATCCTAATCGAAACCTCAGGAATACAACATAGAAAGAGAATATTAAAAGCATCAAGAGAAAAACAGACATTATTTTACCAAAGCAAACCCGTTTGAATTATCACGGATTTGTCAATGCAAACTTAAAAATTAGGAAAGCATGAAATAAAATCTCCTAATCCTTAAAAGACAAGTGTCAGCCCAGCATGTTGTATCCAGAAAAATTATCCCTGAAAATTGAAGGGAAAGTAAAAATTCTCCATGACCAAGAATCCCGACAGAAATATGTGACCCAGCATGGCAGAAAATACTTGAAGGAATGTTTCAGAGAGAGACAAGCAGCACCAAAGAACATGGAGGAAAGAAAACATCTGAAGAGAAAGTGTTACAAAAAAATAGATATCAATGATCTGGTATCTCTCTGAAACAGTACCAGCTTTCTCATAAAATCTATGGAAATTCCCCCCCATAATTATTATTAGTATATTAGCTTGCAAAACATAATAATTATATTCACAACATGTGGAATTGGTATAAGATCTTAATCTGTGAAACCTTTTTGATGTGTATTGTTGTGGTTAGGATCTGGAGTGTCCCCCAAAAGTCCCATGTATTTTAATGTGGACTGGCTATGGAACCATGTGATGTTGGTGGATGGGGGCCTAGTCTGGAGGGGTGGATTACGGTTAAGACTGAAGGCATGTGAGTTAGGATTAACGGTGTATAGTGGTCACACTTGGATGCAGCAGGGACTAATTATTGGGCAGAGACCTGAAAGGATACATAAGCCGCAGCCACCTTCCTAGAGGACTGGGACTAGTCTCAACTGGTCGCAGCTTGCCTTCCTGTTTTTGATGTCCTGAGAAGCTGTCTCCACCTCTGCCTCTGTCCTGTACTCTGATTGCTGCCAGCTGCACCTGAATGGATTGTGACCATATGAAACTGAGCAAAATAAACCTTTCCTAAATTTGTGGGTGTCGGGTATTGAGTCACAGCAACAAAAAAGTAACTAAGACATGTATGATGTGTATAGATATTTAACTGAGGGTGGAGTGGCAGAAGGCAGTGGTTTTGATTTGGGTTATTATTAGCTCTAATAGTAAGGTTTGGGGGTCTTTTCCATGAAGCTTTCAATGAGTAGTAAAGATGGAAGATCACATAGTCCATTGGCTAAGAACTCAGTTGGTTCTTAGCTCAATCTGTGAATTGAGACCTTTGTAACTAAATCTGTAATAACATTACCTGTTTCTTCTTGATCTTTTTTGGCAAAGAACTCTTTAAAAAGTCTGAAGTAACTAAGTATGCTATTGTATCTATTGCTTTATGGATAATATACTTCTGAGATATAGACTTAAGTTCATTTAATGTAGTGATTCATTTATGTGGTCTCTGACATAAGTTTAGCCTAAGAAAATCTGACTGATGCAATGATAACCTGAATGTCTTTTGTATAGCAGCACAATTGTTAATGACCGAATCTTGGAACAAGCCAATATGCCCAAGTACAGATGAATGGATAAAGATGTGGTACATGTACATTATGGAGTACAACTCTGCCATTAACAATGACACATTTGGGTGTTAAGAAAATGGATACACCTTGAGATCATGATGGTCAGGGAAATGAATCAGACCCTGAAAGTTGAACATTATACGGTTTCTCTAATATGAAAAAAAAACTATGAGAAATAGAAGAGACACAGAAGAAGCTACGAAGATGGACTTTGTAGAGAGACAAAGGGAAGGGGGGGTGAGAGGATGGGAAGGAGAAAGGGAATGATATGCAAAGAAAAAATCAAATGAAGGTGGTAGTGGGAGTTAGGGGAAAGGGGAAGTTGTAGGAGGGTCAAAAAGGGGAAGATGAAGAAATTGTAATTTTGACACAATATATATGTACACAAAATACCCAATGTAATGTAAAATACCCAATGTTCAATGCAAACATTATGTATTGCATATGTGTACTAATAAAATGGGGGAGGAATATAAAAATTGGTTCACTTAACAGATAAAAGTAACTACAGATTTTTATTAAGCAAAAACTAAAAATTAAATCAACCATTAAGTTACCTGACAGAACACAATGAAAAGGTTTATGACCCTGAGTCTGAACACCTAAAATCAACAAGCCAATCTCCTAGAACACTACATCCTAGAGCAAATAGAAAACTCAAAAAGGAAATCATTAGAGAGCAGTAAGAGTGAAAGAAACTGAAAGAGCAGAAATCAAGACAGAAAGAAGAAAATAAGAAGTGAGACACACACAAGGATTCCACCAACCCCTCTGCAAAGTACATCAAGCACTAGAGGCCACAGAACGAGAAGGCTCCCTTTTATACTGGCAGAGAACTGTCAAAAAGATTCCCAATTATACTTACGATGCTGCTGAAACTTGTAGCTATCACACTAAAGAATACCACAAAATTCTTGAGCACAGGTACCACCACCTCCTGCTTCTTGGCTGCACTCCTTTCCAAGTTTTGGTGGGCAGCTGTACTTTAGAATTTGCTATGGTTTGGACTTGCAATGGCCCCCAAAAGCCTCATGGATGTGGATGTTGTGGAACACCTATAGAACCATGTACTGTTAAGAAGAGGGACCCAGTTAGGTGGTGTGGACTGCAAGTGTATGATGATGAGGGGCAGGTAGTACACTGCAGAAGGCACATGGTACATTACTGGGGGTGGGACTTCAAAGAGGCAGATCACTGTGGCTTAACCCAGGCAAGGTCAGAACACCGGGACTTGACTCAGAAAGAGTGGATTCCTGAAGACAGAACCTAGCATGGTATACACTAGTTGTGCCTTCTCTCTCACACTGCTTCCTGTCCTTCCTGCTGCAAGCAGTTTGTCTCCTGCTAGGCCTGTTGTCATGAGCTTCTACCATTGTACTCTGCCCATCAATGGACTGACATTTCCAGAAAATGTGGGAAAAAAAAAAAAAAAAATCTTTCCTTAAGCTGTGGATGTTAGGAATTCTATTTCAGTGAAGAGAAAGTAAAAATTCCCAGTAATAATAGTATCTTTCCCTCCACTTAGTCTCCATACTTGGGAAAGGAGCCTAAGGAATTTAGATGGTCAAAGTCTCAATGACCCCAGAATTTAACAGCCATGAATCTTTAAGCATCAACTCGCACAGCAAAACTTACACAACCCGAAAGTTTTTAGAAACACAGAATATCCTGAAGTATGATACTTCAAGACTTCATTGTCCAAAAGAAAAAAAGAGAAAAAACCATGTCACATATTTTAAAAAATGAATCATTAAGTAGAAAATATAAAATCATAAAAATTTTAATAGAAAAACAAAGGATAAATTTTCAAGACCTATAGTCTGGCAAAGAGTTCTTGGACTTGACATCAGAAGCACAATGCATAAAAAACTGATAAACTGTACATTCTCAAGATTTAAAACTTCATTCTGAAAAAAATTGGAGAAAATGAAATGACATGCTACAGGCTAGGAGAAAGATCTTTCATCAAGCCACATAGTCCCACAAAGGAGCAGTACTATATGTAGCAAGGTCTCAAAATTCAATACTTAAAAAAGCAAACAACCCAACGAAAATGACAAAAATAAATAAATAAAGTGAAAATGGGTAAAAGACAGAACACTAAAGAAAGTATAAATAATCAACCAAAAGACCTACGATGTATATTAGACAGCAGGTACACGCAAATGAAAAACACAATGAGTTACCACTAGTCACCTGAAATAAAAAACAGTGAACTCATGAAACAGAACAAGGATGCCCAGAAAGTTAATTACTTATACACTATTGGTGGCAATGGAGCATGGGATAGCCACTCTAAGTGAGAGTTTGTTTCTTAAAAACTAAGCATGTAATTACCATATAACCTAGCAACTGCATTCTTGATTATTTACCACAGAGAAATAAACTTTTATGTTCAGTGAAAAAAAATGTACATCAACATTCATAACATTGAACATAGCTTACCTATGTAAGAGCTCCAAATTGCAAGAACCTACATGTTTATCAGTGAGCCAAGAGTTACAATAAATTGTTGGTGCAAACATATCACAGAGTATGTTACTCAAAAGCAGAGGACAAACTCTTGAGACATTCAACACCCATGATTACAACTATGAACAATATAACCAGTTATCAAATTCTGGTGAGGGGTAGGACACATAAGGAAGCTTCTATTCATGATAAAGCACGGCTCTCAAAATAATAGCTGACACAAAACTATCTGTGCTACACTAAAAGTCTTTTAAATCCACAAAGATAAATCCTCAATCACCAATGCCATGACATTATTCTGTAAGTTGCAGCTGGTGCCATAAGGAAAAGCTATAGACCATTTCCAGGGGATATCAGAAATGAGCACTGTGGAAAGCTGGAGCAGAACAGCTGCAAGCCCAAGCCCACCCAGCAATTTGGTGACTTAGCAAGACCCTATCTCTAAATACAAAGACAAAAAAAAAAAAAAAAAAAAAAAAAAAAAAAAAAAAAAAAAAAAAAAAAAAAAAAAAAAAAAAAAAAAAAAAAGAGCTATCGATGTAGCAAAGTATCTGAGTTCAATCCTCATTACTAGGGAAAAAAAGGTTAACAGGCATTTTAAGAGAATGACCACTTACAACAGCTACCCAAGTTCCTAAGTCTCTAGGAAAAAAACTTAAATAATGTCCCTATAGGGAAGAGAAACTATTTATAGAGTTCTGAAATGAATGAGCAAAAATATGAGCAGCTTCTGGTTGTCTTGAAAAAAATAACAAAAAGAGTACTAGTAGATACAAAATTCTCTATAAAAAGCAGCAACTTCAGAAAGATTGATATGGGTCTGTGGAAGATTTAACTCCGGTCATGGGTTTATTTGGAGATGAGACCTATGAGGATTTGATAGTAAAAGGCCATGATCCTGCAGGACCGGTGCCCTTCAAACACAGGGAACAGCCAGCCATCAGATCTCTGCTCCACAGGGCACAGGATGACACAGTGAGGAGACAGTCTGCAATCCAAAGCACTCAATAGAAAAATAATTGGCCAACACCCTGACGTTTGACTGTCCGCCCAATGGATGTTTGGTTATAGCAGCCTGAGCAGACCATCATCCAGCATACAGAAAGCTCTCCACCAGTAGCTGACTTAATAAAGGGCTGGTTATCAGTTGATCAATCAACTAAAAGCATAATGTAATTTAAATTTAAGCAAAATGAAGTGAAAGGGAAAGCTAATATAAGTAAGGCCAATAATTTACCTATTAGGAAGACTATTAACAGTTTACTAGCAATTGGAAATATATCACAATTAGGAAGACAGACCAAGCTAATCCTGGTAAGCTTGACAGAGCAAATCAGTATAAATCAGCAGAAACCAATACAAACAAGTGACTGACTGAAGAGTGGAATAGTAGTTTAAAGCCAGTAATAGTAAAAAGGAAATGGAAAAGCTGGTACAAAGTGGACAGGAAAAAGGGACGGTAGCAAGCTGAAGCTGTCTGACAAGAGGAAATAAGGAAAGGGATTTGGGGAATATAAGGCTCCAAAAGAGAACAGAAATGCTAACAGGGAAGGTTTTTTATTTGCTTGTTTCTGGAGACAGGGTCTTGCTCTGCAGTCCAAGCTGATCCCTGAATTCAGTGTGACCCAGACTGGTATTGAACACACAGCAATCAGGCATTGCACATGCACTGAAATAGAACTCAAGGCCTTGCTTGCTCTTGCTGGTTAAGTGCTTTAACCACTGAGCTATCCACCCAGACCCAAGAAATATTAAGAATGTTAAAGAATTAACTGCTACAAAGACAGGCTAGGAGAAAGTCAAAAATTCACGACTGAACACAGAGACTGACCCAGCAGACGGACAGTTAATTTTGGGTTGGTTGAACATTATTACTATTAGTATTCTCCCAAATCCGATTATTGACAGTGTATTAGTTTTTGTTGCTGGGACAAAATACTCAACATGCACAATTTAAGGAAGGAAAATTTTACTTAGCTCAGTTTCAGGTTTCACAGTCTGATGGTGGGGCAGGGAGCAATGGTGAGGGCACCCAACCCAGAGCAGAAGCAGCCAAGGGAGTCTGTGGAGGAAAGCCATTGAGCTTTCCCAGGCAGAAGCTGCAATGGGGTTTCCTCTTTCTTCCTTTACTTAGCTCAGGCCGTTGGCTCAGGCCCCCCCCCCCCCAAGGTGGGTGCCCAATCTCTTTCCCTGGACCACAACAAACACCCCTCCCTTCTAGCCAAGCTCTGCCACCCAATATAAGAGTTCCAAATACATGAGGCTTTTGGGGGACACTCAAGATCCAAACTGTGGCACTCCATCTGGGGCCAAAAGCCTCATGTCTACCTTTGTATGCAAAAGAAGCCCTCAGCACTGCTAAAGAGTTCAAGCCCAAAGTCTCTGAGACTCAGTACGACTCGAGTGTCCCCCAAACGTCTCATGTATTTCGAACTGTGTGATACTGGGTGTCTTAGTTCCTTTTCATTGCTGTGACTCAATACTCAACACCCACAAACTTAGGAAAGGTTTATTTCAGCTCACAGTCTCGAAGGTCATAGTCCATTCAGGGGTGGCCCGGCAACAGTCGAAGTACATGGCAGAGAGAGGTGGAGGCAGTTTCTCTGGACAAATAGGAAGACAAGCTGAGGCTAGTTGAGACTAGTCCCGTCCTCCAGGAAGGCAGGTGCAGCTTATGTATCCTTTCAGGTCTCCACCCAGTAATTAGTCCCTCCTGCATCCAGGTGTGGCCATTACACACCGTTAATCCTAACTTAACTGCAATCCACCCCTCCAAACCAGACCCCAATCCACCAACATCACATGGTTCCATTAAAATACATGAGACTTTTGGGGGACACTCTAGATCCTAACCACAACACTGGGAGGCAGAGCTTGGCTGGACAGGTGGATGCTTGGGGTTGGAACTGCAGAGATTTTATCAACCTGTTGCCACTGGGAAAGCCCCCCAAATGGCTTTCAGGTGAGCTTGTTTACTGGCAGACCAGAGGGTGGGGGACGGGCACCCACCCTGGCTGTGGAGGTCTGAGTCCACTACCCAAACAAAGCAGTGCAAGAAGGAACGTTACGGCTCCTTCCGGGCGAGGCTCTCCTCCGGCCCCAGCCTGCAGGCTCCCTTGGCATCTGTCTGCGGCAGGGTGAGCGGTTCTCCAGCCTCCATCTCTGCCAGCTGCCTTTGCTCACTTGCTGTTGGCCGTCAGTGCATGAGTGGTCTGTGTATGAGAGAGCTTCTGAAAGGGACCTAAATCAATCTTTCCTCCAAGTACTGGACGTTGAGTACTTTGTCACAGCAATAAATAAGTAACTAAGACAGCAAAACAAAATTGCTCCCAAGTACTTTCTGTCACCAATTTTCCTATTTTTCATCTGTAACAACCAAATGAAGCTGTTTCCTACCACCATTTCTTGAGGACTAGTAAGCCACCTTACATTCTATATTCTCTAATTCATCCAACTCTTAATTTCTTTATACTTCCTTATGTATTCATATAAAAAGAGGGAGGATGTTTTAAGATGGTCCTTTGATGAGCCATGACTGAGAACCCTAATACCACAGAAATGACTCTCCTAGGGGAAAAGACAAATAAAGACGAAGGCTATGATGGTGGGGGGGAGTACGTTTTCTGTCTTAAGACAAAACCGTCTTTGGAATACTACAGAAATAGCACACCCAAGCTTTAGAAAATTCATTATGGTAAACAACATAGAAGCTAGATAAAACTGGCAAAAATTAGGGCAATGAAAAAAATTCAGGAGGCTGCAAACGCAGCAACACAAAGAACATGATCAGTGAAGAGATGAAAAGTATGAAATGAAGTCAAGAAAAAAGACCTGCCTGAATAAATGGAAGAAGCACAGATAAATCCTAGGTTTATGATTATTGTTGGGAAAAACAGAAGCTACTGAGCAATATTTGTTACATGAATGAAGACTCACTTTTCAATAAAGAATATTAAAAAGAAATATTGTAGGATTCAATAAGGTTCCTTTAATGTACAGTAAGACTTTTATTAAAAGTCCACATAGTGGCTACGAAAACTTATCAGTGGTTTACAAGACAGGGAAAATTACAAAATAAGTAATAATAATTCTAAGATACTAAGGCCAGAAGGAACCCAGTGAAATTAGGAGAAAAGGAGAGGGAGGCAAAGTAATCGAGAAGACAAGTGCAAAATTCCTCAAACCAAATTGTTCCAAGTAAGAACCAGACCCAAGAAAGTAGAAACTTAAATGAAGACCAGAGGTCAAGTCTGCAAAGAAAAATAGCCGAGAAGGAGGAAGAAGCTCAGGTGCAGCTGTGGAAGCAGCTGCTAAGGACGCCAAGAGGAGCGTGAAAGCTAGAGCATGGCTACTCAGCAGTGCAAGGGGGAGTAAAGGGGCTCTTAGTGCAGCCTGCGAGAGGAAGACGGAACAATAAAGATCCTCCACTCCACCTTCAATGTTTCCTGACACGTGCATGAAAAGAACCAGTCTCTTTTAGGAGACTGACTGTGAGGAAGGCTCAGTTCTGAGGAAGTAGCTCCTGAAGACAATTCATTTCCAGCTGGAGGGCTACTCCAGCTGAATTGCTACGGCTTCACAATGAAGTAATTCAAAGGCACAGAAGAAAATTCCTATTCTGAACTTCTATAAAGTTCAAATACGGCTAAAAGGTATTTCTCTGGTCTTTTATAATTTCCCAGGGAGGGGGGGTGTAACTGAGCTATGTATTTAATAGAGATACTGGGATATCTTTTGCATTCTTTCTAGGAAACACATTTTAATTTCATGTTCCAGTAACTCTTAAGAAGTCACATTTTAAAAAGTATTTTTAAACAATAGAACTGTAACCTTAAAGACACTTTTAAAATAAATTATTCACAACTTAATTACTTAGTAATAATAAAATGTTTACTGGCTGTCTTTTTCCCAAAGTTGTCCTTCCCACTATGAAGTTTACAGTAGTCGCTAGTTTATAACCTTGCTTATTCTTGTTTTCATAAAGCATCCTAAGATGTTATAGGAGTTCTGCTGCGTCTTTCACTTGCTTAGGAACTCATCCACTTCTTTTAGATTTTTTAATTTATTGGAGTATAAATTTTCAAAGTAACTTTTTATAATCCTTTGGAAATTTTAGAAGCTGAAATGAAGACCAGAGGTCAAGTCTGTTATCTGTTATAATTTCACCTTTGCAAAGATAAAAATCATGTGATTATCTCATCAGGTGCAGAAAAAGCACTTGACAAAATCCAACACCCATTCTGGATAAAGTCTCTGAAGAAAACAGGAATATAGCGACCTTACCTCAACATAATTCAAGCTATTTACAACAACCACTCAGCCAATATAATCCTAAACGGAGAAAGACAAAGCATTCACACTAAATTCAGGAACAAGGTAAGGATGCCCACTGTCATCCCTATTATTCAACATAGTGCTTGAAATTTTGACAACAGCCATCAGGCAAGAGCAAGGAATAAAAGGAATATGGCATTGGAAGGGAAGTAAAGATAATCCTGTTTGCAGATGACACGTTACTCTACATAGAAGACCCAAAAATCCCACTCAAAGACTCTAGAATAAGTAACTTCAGCAAAGTAGCAAGTTATAAAATCAATATCCACAAATCAATAGCATTTCTATATACCAATAACTAACCCAAAGATAAAGAAATCAAGAAAACAACCCCCTTTACAATAGCAACAACAAAAAAATACTTAGGAATAAACCTCACCAAAAAAGTCAAAGATCTATTCAAAGAAAACTACAAAGCTCTAAAGAAATAGATTGAAGAGGACTTTAGAAAATGAAAAGACATCTCACGTTCCTGGATAGGAAGAACTAATATTGTCAAAATGGCTATACTCCCACAAAAGCTACTATACAGATTCAATGCAATAACTATCAAAATACCAACTACATTCTTCACCAAACTAGAAAAAAAAAACAATCTTAAAATTTATATGGAACCAGAAAACACCCAGAATCTCTAAAGCCATTCTAAGTAACAAGGACAAAGCTGGAGGACTCACAATCCTAGACTTCAAAAAATACTACAAAGCCACAATGATTAAATCTACACATGGTACTGGTATAAGGACAGGAGGACCAGTGGAAAAGAATTGAGGATACTAAAACAAACCCAAACACCCTTAGTCACTTGATCTTTGACAAAGGGGCCAGAACAATCCACTGGAGAAAAGACAGCATCTTCAACAAATGATGCTGGGAAAGCTGGATCTCCACATGCAGGAGAATGAAACTAGACCCGTATCTGTCGCCACACACTAAAAATCAGATAAAAATGGATCAAAGAACTGGACATCAAAACAGAAACACTGAACTTGCTAGAAAACAAAATAGATAGAACACTAGAAGACATACTGACAGGAAAGGACTTTCTGAACAGATCACCAACTTCACAAGGAACCTCAGCAAGAATCAACAAATAAGACAATAAACTAAAAAGCTTTTGTACAACGAAAGAAAAATATCAGCAAGGTGAAGAGACAACCCATAGTGGGAAAAGATATTTACCAGTAACACTTCAGACAAAGGGTTAATATATAGACTATACAAAGAACTCAAAAGCATAAAAACCCCTAAGATAAACAATCCCGTCAACAAGTGGGCAGCTAAAATGAAAAGAAGCTTCTCAGAAGAATTACAAATGGTCAACAAGCACATGAAAAAATTTTCTTCATCACTGGCTATCAGAGAAACGCAAATAAAAGCAATGCTGATGTTTCACCTCGTAACAATAACCTACATCAAGAACCCAAAAACCTGTGGGTGAGGGTATGGGAAAAAAAGGAACTCTGCTATTGGTGGGAAAACAATCTGGTACAACCACTATGGAAAGCAGTCTGGAGATTCCTTACAGAGAACAGAAATTCCATTTGATCTAGCTACTGCCCTACTGGGCATTTTCCCAAAAGAAATAAAGTCAACATACCAAAGAGACACATGTATATCCATGTTTATAGCAGCACAATCCAGAACAGTCAAATCCTGGAAACAATCTACCTGTCCATCAATAGAGGAATGGTTAAAGAATATGTGGTACCTATACACAATGGAGTCCTATGCAGCTTTTGAATGAAAATGGGGCCACTGTGAGTTGATAATGCTCAATGAAATGGACCAAGCCCCAAAGACAAAGTATAGATGGGTGTCCCTCTTATGAAATGCACAAAAATACTGACATAAAAAGTCCCCAACACGAATGACAAGGTAGAGAGAGTCAGCTAGGGAAAGAGTGAACCTCTGAAAAAAGGGTGGGCATACACACTCACTGATTCCCCAAACCTCATGTCTCTAAGGTGTTAAAGAATTTGGAATTCATATGTTTATAAAATAAAAAAATAAATAAAATTGTCAGACATCAAAAAAAAAAAAAAAAAAAAGAAAGAAAGCAAATTATGCAGTGCTTCCCAGCCCTGTCTGTTCTCATTAGGCATACATGGGGGAAAACAAAGACTACAATATAGCCAAGTCTGGGGAGTGTGGCTATTTAACTTATTAAAGGTTAAGCAGGTTGGGAAGCTCTAATTTAGATGGCCAAAAGGATAACCTAGGAAATAAAGTCTCCTTCAGGCATCACGAAAAAAAGGGCAATTTATAAGTTGACATCACAGGAAATAATGAATGCATGAATTTTGATCCAGTTACACAAATGAAAACTTCTTGAGAAAGTCCTGGGCAGCCTGCTCTTTTACATGCCTTATTATCAACCTATTGTAAAAAAAAAATTGTTTTTAATGAAACATATAGCCCCCCCTCAGTATCTCAGTAGAGGACTGGTTCTCAGGGGCTTTTATCAAGCAACAGAATGTGAAAATACTCAAGTCTCTTACAGAAAATGATGAAGTGTTCACATATAACCTATACATAACTTCCTGTGTAGTTTAAATTATCTCTAGTTACTTTATAATATGATGTCAATGTTACATAAACAGCTGTTACGGTTTGTATCCTGAATGGCCCTCAAAAGCCTCATGTATTTGGATGTGCTATTAAGAGCTGGGGCCTGGCTGGAAGGGGCTGATTCTTGGGGGTTGACCTGTTGGAGGGATTATATCAACTTTTTTAAAATTAAGAAGGCCCAGAGTCCCGCTTTCAGAGGTGTGAGGGGGCGCCCACTGGCAGCTTGATGAACAGCTATGGCTTCTCCCTGGCAAAGCTCTGGCCCTAACCTTAGTTTCCACACATCTGCTTGCTCCTTTCTCACTCAGGTGTCTGCCACACCTTGAAGTTTTCTCTGGCTACCCCCATCATGTGTTTTCACGTGTGAATGGACAACGTGAAAACTTCTGAAACTGTGAGCTAAAATAAACCTTTCCTCCCATAAATTGTGGATGTCAGGTAATCTTTCCCAGTAAGGAAAGAAGAAGAAAAGTTGTTTATCGTATTGTTTAGAAAGCACTCATGAAAAAGTCTGCCTGCACATCTTTATCAGGGGCACCATTTTTTCCCAAATATTTTCAATCTGTAGTTGAATCTGCAGATACATAATTTCCTGATACAGTCAACTGACTAAGTCTTTGGGATGTCTGTAAGTACAAGCAATTGTAAATCAAAGGGTCTTCTGCCAAAGCACTGCTTCATTCACCACTGAGTAAAGTCATGTTTCTGAATCACTGAAGTTACCAGTATGCTGACCTAAAACAGCTTTTCAAATACTTATCTGGGATGTCTTTCTTTTCCAACTAGCAGCCTAAGTATCTTTTCTTACTCTTCAGTCTTTCTTACACAGAGCACAAATTGATTCAGAGGGTGTGAGAAGAGCTCTGTCCCCTCTAGTATGTCCAATATTCTAGTGTACTGACTTCTCTCTCCGTATTTTAAAACTAGGTTACCCTCTTCTTTGTTTTTATCCTTTTTCTAACCAAGGCTTTTCCCCCCCGTAAATCCTATTCCGTATTTGACTTCTCTCTCTATAATTTCTTTTTCAGCAGCACTCTCTCAGTTATCAGTAGCTCACGTAAGTATTAGACTTTAGGATAAATCACTACATTAAGCTTTTTTGTTAATGTCTCCCAACTTAAAAAAAGCACTAACAAATGAGTGCCAGACACCATTTTATCTAAGGCCAGGAGCATATTTAAATATTTAAAAACTCTTTAAAGATGACAATTAAATTTGGTATATGCATTTGTGACTTTTACTGCAATTTTCTACAACACTGAAAGCACAAACTGGCTGAGCCACATTGTACAATATGAAACATCTAAGCAAATTATAACTCCCAACAATGACATCAGAAGGCTCTCAGGATGACTGCAGACAACTCTCCTTGTAACTGAAAAGGAATTAGGGCGCAGGAAAGTGAAGCAACTTTCTAAATTAATGAAATGACAGTAGTAGCAAATAGCAAGAGACCAAAACCCAAAACTAAAAACAGGTTATATCCAAAATGTTCATATATAAAAGAATTAGCTAGACCTTAAAACACATTCCACAGAAATAACATTGAATCCAAATGGCTCATAAACCATGCACAAATACATAAAAGGAACTCGTTATTTTCAAGTCTTATAAATTTTGGTATTTTAATTAAAAGAGAACAAATAACTTCTGGCACTTTAATTAATGGGAAACAAATAATTAACATTATCAAAGGCCAGAATGAAAACTTAAAAATATGTGTATGTGAGGAAGCAATTATCTGGGTGGGAGATGATGTCCCCAAAAATGACCGCATACACTTGAAATCCCATTTATTGGGAAGGGTAAAGCAGAAGTACTACAGTTGTAAGCCAACTTGGGCAGCTCAATGAAAACTGTCTCAAAAAAGCAGCTGGTCACTGGGTAGTCTTGGGAGAGAAAACCTGAGATGAGGAGTGCAGGGCAAGCAACAGCAGTCTCTCCACATAGGCTCAGATAAATACATATGGTCTCTGTTTCCCACTATTCATTTCTGTCTTTATAGTGTGAAAGTAGAGAAACACCATTTATAAATACTTTGGTCTTAAAACTTTGGTCAAAAAAAATTCTACAAACACTGAAATATAAACCGTGCATTATTTATGTCTCAAAAAATTAAGATCATATCATTTTTATCAACAATTTAATAATATAATAATCACTGTTAGCTCACAGACTATATTTTAAACAAAATGTTGGGTTAGGCCCGAAATTCACCTGTGTGCTACAGTCTGCAGATCACTGGTCTAGGGAAAAGCGGAGAGGAAGAGAAGTAGAGTACAACTGGTTCAATAAAGGTAAAATTATTTGCGAATGTCCTAATATGCATATACTGTCAGATCCAATCTGAACAGCAATCTTACTTTATTGTCTTTAACACAAAAAAGCTTCGAAAGCATAATCACTGAGTCATGAGTAAAAATAATTCTCCCAGATAATATATTAATCATAATCTGGAATAGATCACTCACTTTGAGGAACATATCCTAAGATTATGGCAACAGGCACATTATTCATTACCATTTTGTCCCTGAGTCGCTCTCCATGGATAAAAAAGTCAGCACAGCCATTCTCTTCCTGAGGAGGAACTTTGAAGACAGTGACGCTGCTCAGTCCACTCCCTCCAAGCGGTAACCATCCACCACTTGAGTCATCTCGGGTCATCACCACAGCTCGTACTCGTGCATAACTATTACTAAAATAGATGCAAAGATCAGGAATTAGCTTTTCCATAAACAAAACAGAGCCAAGCTGTCAATCTTGCTTAAAAAACCAACAGCCACATTAGTTATTACGTGGTGATCAACATGTTTACTTCTTTCCTGACAGTCCACAAAGAGCAACCTACTTGAAAAAGGTCAAACACCACAACTAATTTTAACTATTATTTGGAAAAGTAGCATCATAAAAGACTACAGAACTTCTATTTGAATTTATCATTTCAGAAGTTCGAGCACATCCAAGTATCATGGAGCAGGTGATGATGGGTTCTGGAGACAAACACTGCCAAACTACACAGCTGCAATGAAAACTTGTCTATATGCGTTAAGATACACGCATATATATGTACATTCCTATGTTCCAGCACGATAGTCAGGACAAGTTCATTATGGTATCACGTAAGTTTCTAACATTTCTGGTATATAGTGCAAATACAAAAGCTAAAATAAATATGCTTAGGCTTAGATGCCACAATTTTCACTTCTCTATTAACTGGGAATGTAACTCATTTACAGAAATCATGTAGGGGCCAATGTTCTGCTCAAATTACTTATCAAGAAAATTGGTCTAATGAAGACTTTCATGCCTTTTTTGGTAGAGTCTATTTTTAAGACAGCATCCTAATTCCATTTCAGGAGTGTTTCCTAATATTGACTCTAGAGAAAATCTAGAAAATACACTGAACATTCTAAATATTCCATAAAACTAATATAGGCACAAAAATTAACAAAATCTTTTTATTCTTAAGTTTTTAGATAAAATTCTTAGTAGTGTGCCTTAGTGACTTAGAAAATTACACTGAACATGACCTGAACTTGTTTTTGTTATATCATCTGAGATTCTATGTAACAGTTTGGTACTTAAGTGTGTTTCTGCGTGTTCTAAATGGTCTGTTATTTTTGTCATCATTGTGCTTGTAGGAAAAAACCCTGTCGCTTTTAAAACAATTTACGTGTTCGTTTTGAGGTATTCTTTACATATAACAACATGCATTGATTTTACACAAAAACAATTCAGCAAGTTCTAGAAAATGTATATATTGTTGCTATGGCCCAAGTGTTCACATATCTTAATATTTTATGTTGAAACCCTAAACCACAGGGTAATACCATTAGGAACTGGGGGCTCCGGCAGGTGATTAGGTCAGGAAGCAAAATCCTCACGATCTGTGGGTTAGTGCTCTTAAAAAAGAAACCCCAGAAAGCAGCCTCACTCTTTCTAACCTATGATGGCATAGCTAAACAATGTCATTTCTCAGCCAGAAAGTGGGCCCTCACTCACACCATATCTGATGCCATTTGGACCCTGTATTGCTCATTTTCTAAACTGTAGGAAATAAATTTCAACTGTTAATAAGCTACACAATTTATGGAGTTTTGGTATAGTAGCCCAAACACACAAAAAAACACATATATAACCAACATGATTATCAAGATACAGGGGCATTTTTGTCACTTGTTTCTATCTCATTCCTCTATTACCCTTTCCTGTCAAAATAGGTAATTACTATGCTGGTGACTTAGGTTTAAGTCTCACCTATTCTGGGCCTCACTACAAATGGAATCAAACAGAATTATCACCTGTACCATTTTGCACAGACTTCTTTTCCTACAGTATTTTATGTACCACAAGTTAATTCACATAACCACATAGTCCTTTGGTTAAATAAATGTATCAGAATTTATGTACTCATTCTTACACTGATTTGACATTCAAGCTCTTGTACAGATCTTTTTGTAAAGATGTTCTCATTTCTCTTAATTACCTAGAAATGGAATCAATGGGTCATAGGTAAGATACATGTTTCACTACATAACAAGTATTTTTCTGAAGCAGTTGTGTCATTTAATATTCCATTGATATTGTATGGCTGTTTCGTGTTTTCAGCTTTTCAACTTTAACATACGTAGAGGTTCAAATAAAGGGTGTCATACAAGAATATCCAAAATATGTTTAAAAGATTTTGTTTGCTCAGGGTTAATCTATCATATAGTAAAACCAATATACTATGTGAAAAATTATGCAAGCACTAAATTAACATACACCAAAAATTACCAACACGGGAAAATGTAGCAAATGTTTGTATAAATGTTAACCACCATTTGTAGGAGAGGAAGTAGAGCTGGATAATGAGCTTAGGACCTCCACAATGAACTATAGCCCAGGCCATTTTTATCTATGATTTGGACACGGCCTCACGAAGGTACCCAGGCTGGGCTCAAACCTGCTATCCTTCTGCAGTGCTGAGAACACAGGCCTGTGCTACCGGGCCCAGTCATTTAGTCTTAGGTCAGAGAATAGTGTACCTTTTCAGATATACTACATTGTGATTAAGAGTGAGAATCACAAGAGTCAAACTTCAACAAGCTGAATTTCGGCTCAGCGACTCACTGTGTGACACTGAGAGCGCAACTGACCCTTTGTGCCTCCGTCTCTGTGAAATAACAGCACTCACCGTTACGACATGCCGGCCGTGCCTGATACATAGCGACACCGTGTGAGTACTAGTTATTACAGTAATGAAAAAGTGCTTAATTACACTGAAGCTGACATCTAATAATTCAAGCCAGATAGGCCATAATAAACGATAAAATATATGTGGTCAGCTATAATTATTGCTGGAATCAAAATAATTCTATGTATAGGAGCTCTGATAGGCTATAGATCTGTTTATGGTACTGGGGATCCAACCCAGGACCTCCATTCTTAGGCTACTCCATCCCTGCAGCCCATTTTTTAGTTTCTGATCTTGAGACAGGGTCTCACCAAGTCATTAGGTTACCCAGGATGGGCTCAAATATGGGATCCTTTTGCCTCAGGCTCCCAGAATGCTGGGTTGCACGCCACCAGCACCATGTCCAACAAAACTATAGATTTTACAAAGTTCTTACAGTTTCCAGATATTCAGAGACTCTTAAGATTCTTCTCTGGGTCCAATTCTGGCCAGCCAACACTCAAAGAACTAGTTAGAGGAAGTATGATACATGTGGGCTGGTAGACATCAAACTGTACTCTTCCTTCTCGCGTAAGCTGGAGCAAGTACTTCTACCAATAAAATGGTATATATCTTGAGGTCTTAGGAATGCTATTATGTAATAACCACTTTTCACGCTCCCTTTCTCAGGCAGATAAAGACACTGTTTTATTCTTTGTTTTTATACAACCTGAGTCTATTCTGTGAAACTTTTAACAGAACATAGATGAGGTAATTTGTAACGGGCAGAGATTTTTATTTCCCATAGTTCTAGAACCCAAAATATTCAAGATCAATGCACTGACAGGATCTTTCTCTGGTTAAAGGTCTGGTTCTCTGCTTCCAAGATGTTGCCTTGCAAAGCAAACCCCTAAGGGGGAGAAACAGTGAGTCCTCCCATAGCTAGGGGGCAAAACGGCATTAACTCCAGCTGTCGGGCCAGTATGGGGGTATCAGTCCATTTTCAAGAGCTCCATCTTTGTAACAAAAACACCTTCCAGAAAACCAATCTTACAATAACACGAATTTGAGGGCTCAAAAAATAAACTACTACAGATGGAAAAGTCTAGGTGAGACAGAGAAGAATGGGCTGATTTGGGTATATTCGGGAGGTAGAGCCGAGATGAACTGCTAAGACTACAATTATACAGCAAATGTTTCAAGTTACCTAAAATTCTTAATTACGAACATGAACTTCATTTTCTGTAATTTTCAACTGGTATCTCAATACAGAGAAAAGATTAAAACATGAACACAAATTTGCTTCAGTTCTATGTAATAATCTGCTAGTTTCTTTCAAAATTGCAACCCTTGGCTGAGGGTGTGGTTCAGTGGCTAAAGTGCTTGCCTAGCAAGTGCAAGGCCATGGGGTTCAACTGCCCAGCACCATATAAAAACTAGGTCGACATACGGGTGCACATTGTAATCTCAGCACTTGAAAGGCTGAGGCTACCCTCTGCTACAGAGTGAGTTCAGAACCATCCTGAACTACAGAATGAAACCATGTCAAAAAAAAAAAACCCCACCAAACATGAAAATAGCAATACTTTATTATGTGGAAGGCTCAACCTCTCTAAAATTTATTTTGTGGATAAATGTGTTATTGTGGGTATCCAGATTTGCATAGAGGTACGGTATTTAACAACCAAATGAAGGGTATAACCAACGTTCTAAGCCCTAATAGTTTTAACTGTCTAAAATGTTACGGCTTGGCACCAGCCTGCTGCAGCACCCTTGGAGGCCAAGAAGTACATGGGCATGAGACTAAGGGTTTTTGGCCTGAAGTTCAAAGTTGCCCTGCAGTAGATGTTTTTAGTTTCTATGATTTATAGGTTTATCAAGGTTAACATTTCCTTGGAAATTAGTTAACATGAGTGCTGCTTAAGTAGAGTTATAGCATCCTTTCAAGTAAACCATAAAATTTCTGTATTTGTGAGGGAACAAAAATATATTAAGGAGGGGCTGGAGGAAAAGTTCAGCAAATTAAATGCTTGCTCACAAGCTCAAGGTCCTGGATTCGATTCCCCAGCACCACATAAATGAAGCATGGTGGTGCATGTCAGTAATCCCAGTACTTGGGAGGCTGAGGCAGGACTGCTATAATTTTGAGGACACCTTGGGCTATATAGTGAGCTCAGGACCAGCCTTAGTGAATACACACACACATACTAATACTATAATGATACAAACGAAGGGAATACAAGATCAGTTAAATTCTGTACATCAATACTGTGTTATAGTGCTTGATGACTTCTTTTTCCGTCTGCAAAGTTGAACAGAACCGACACTGTAACTTAACAGATCTGCTGACAATAGCAAGGAGGACAGGAGATAGACTTTAATCCATAAACACCACGGGCAATTTTTTCACCTCCTACTAAAAAAACAGCTTCTGAACAAGATAAATATAAGTTTGTGAAAATACCCAGTGTATTACATACATGAATTTCTGACCTCCAAACTATAATACATTTCCTATTTTTTAAGCCACTAAGTTAGAGGTAATTTATTCCAATAGCAACAGGAAGCGTCCACAGAAAATGAGTGAACACTGAGGCAAGCAATCTACAGTCAGGAAACCAAGATAACTTTTCTATCTCCAAGGTAAGTCTTCATCCCTGAAAACTGAGATAATTCTTAAAATTCTCAGGTGTTTAAGACAGCAAAAGTTTTGTTAAGATTTCCACTGATGGGTGTTCATAACAGCAAAATACTCTTTGTTCTCTATAATATATTTTAAGCAAGTGTTTAACATCTACATATCAAACATTATTTTATATACAGGTACAGGAAAAAAGAGAAGTATGACATAGCAATTCAGTATGATACAGCACTTCAGAGGGAAAGTACCTGCCTTCCACACAAGATAACCAACCACACGCTTCCCTTCCTCTGTCTCTTCCTCTAGTCCCTTAACTTGCAAGTATTTACTCACATGCTGCATAAACACAACAGAAAACTTTCTGGGGAAAGCCTTATCATCTCAAGGGCAAAGATGTGACATGTGAAAACAGAAGAGATGTGCACAGCAGAGGAGGGAGAGGCCGATTTACATAGACACTGATGGACTCACAGCCCAGGCCTTGAACATCATGCTCCAGGTTAGTACTCTATTGTACTGAACTAAAAGAAGACAAAGCGGCAAGAGCCAGAGTAGAATACTCCAATGTGTGTGCTAGATTTCTCTCTAGCAAGAGAGCTTTACCGCATCAACCCTAATCAAGTAGGAGTTCTCCCTTCTTAGAGCTAAGAAAATGACGACTACACTTGATTAAAACACTTGCCCAGCAAGCACAAAACCCAGGGATCAATTCCTCAGCACCACATGAGCAGGACACGGTGACACATGCCTGCAAAGCCAGCACTGGGCAGGCTGTGGCAGGAGGTGAGGTCAAGGCCAGCCTGGACTACAGAGCAAGACCCTTAAATAAATAAATAAAAAGATAAAGGTCTAAATTACTCTTTTAGCATTAATAACTTCGAAATTGCTAGCAAATATTTTCCATGTAGTTATCAATCCAAAGTATCACATGGCATTCTGTTAATAACAAGTCACATCTCCTAGGTTTCATCGGCAATGCTATCCATTAAAGGAACTTCATTTCCTAGGTCTATAAAACAGAGTTGGTAACTATCAATGTTATCAGAAGTTAACTGGTATTTATGTAAAGGCCTTGGTGTCTTGCCTGGCTGAGTCAGGTACACAATAAATGTTTGAATGACTTGATTTATTAAAATGATTTTATGTTACAGTATCTCTGCATTCTCAAACTGCCTAAATGTCTTGTATTTATAATGACTTATATATAACAAACCCAAGAGGTATCCAGCTTAGATGATGGAAACATATCTAACCAAAGCACAGATATCTGGAAAGTCTTCTAGAAAGAAATGAATTTTTAAAAAAAGTATGAATATACTATATTTACAGAGACTAGGAATAATACAGTAGTTAAGAGCACTTGCCCAGAGAGCTCAAGGTCCTGAGTTCAATTGCCCAGAACCATATAAACTAGGAATGGTGGTGTTCAAATGTAATCCCAGCACTCAGAAAGCTGAGGCAGGAGGATTGCTGTAACTCAAAGCTACAAAGGATTATACATTGAGTTCAGGTTCAGCATGGACTATGGAGTGAGACCCTGCCTCAAAAGTAAGTATTTCCAAACTGTCCCTTTAGAATCATCACTCGTTTTAAGTTCTAAGAACTACCAAAGTAGTTCACCTAAAGACTTTGTCCTCTGCCTTATTAACACCACTACTGTCTAAACCTTATGACTTCTTAACTATCAGCAATGTATGCGGAAGTTCTCTAAGTGTAGGTCAGAGGAATTGAAATATAAATAGTATTCACTGTCAACAAGAGAAAATTCAAACATTAATATTAGGGTTCACGATAAGATAAAAGCCATTAGGATATGGAAAATCTAAAAATAATCTTATACACAGAAAGACCTAAGATTCAAAGACCATTAAAACATAGGATAAATGGATAAATTTAGGCAGGATGTAGTGGTACACACCTGTAATCCCAGGAAAGATGATCATGTGTCTGAGGCTAGCCTGGGCAGTTGGGTGAGATCTTGTACCAAAACCAGAAAAACAACAGACAGTGGAAACAGACAAAGCTCAAAGAGACACTGACAGAGAATGTATGTGTTTGGGCAGGAAGGATATACAATTCACAGGAAAAACTAGCAAAGTTCATAAATAATATCAACAGAAGAAAAATAGACTCCTAAAATATATAACAAGGAAACTAAAGAAATAGTACAGTAGTTAGAGAGCTTGCACTTGCAAGTTCAATTTCCTGATACCTCATAAACTGGGTGTGATGTCATACCACTATAATCCCAACACTCCGCAGGTTGAGTCAGGAGTTCAGGACCAGCATGGAATAGGAGCAAGACTCAGTCAATGTCTCTCTCTCTCTCTCTCTCTCTCTCTCTCTCTCTCTCTCTCTCACACACACACACACAGCCTTTACATAACGAAATGCCAAGTAAAGAAATAATCAAAACCAAGCCATTTGCTAACACAGTAGTTGGTAAGAGCATGAGAGTAAGGTAGTATAAATTATTATGAAGTTTTAAAGGTATTTTTGAAACATGTTGGAATTTAAGATGCACATTTTTCAACTCAGCAAATCCAACTTCTATTCATTTATGTGTATATATATATACACACACATATATATATGCATATATATAATCACTCCTTAATGACCACAACCACTTCTTCACCAGTAAGAATGAAAACAACCTAAATAAGAATCAATAGGGAACTAATTAATTACTAAATACCAATTCAGTGGGATACTATGTAGCCATGATAGAAATGTGGAAGTTCTGTATACTTTCAAGTAAGGTGGTTTCCAAGTTCTAGTCAGGTTTTTTTCAAGGTACCTAAGTACGTTTAACATGTCATCATTCAGAGTGAAAAACACACACACACAAAGGCTTGTATATGAATATAAATAATAAAGCTGGTAACTTTCTCCAGAAAGAGGAAATTGGACACAGGTACAAGAAATTTTTTTCATTAAATATCCTTTTCTTTCATGAATTTTACACCACACATTACTATCCACTCAAAACTGTATGCACCAAAATCTACACACACAAAATAAAATCATTATATAGGGTTATAAATTCAAAATATTACTTGTCATTGTAAAAGAGTTAATTCTCTACACATTCTTTTGTTATAGTATGATGGAGAGTTTCCAGCGATACAGATTTATTTTAATGGACTCGTCCCATTTTCTAATGTTGAAACTTGTTGCATCCTATATATTCAGCCCTTCCATCATCTCTAAGAACACACACCTCACCTCTTCCCCTATCTATTTACAACTTCTAGCTCTCAGGTCACCCCCCCACATGTTCAAACATATAGATTCTCACCCCAGTTCTTCCCACATTCTTCTACAGAATATCCTAAACCATACCATATGCATGTATTGCTCCTAAAGTGGTTAGGCTCAGCTCATTAGTCTTATAGTAGTTATTCTGTGGAAATAACAGGGACACCCACAAGTAAGGTCTTGTTTAAAGTCAGGCTAGACGGTCTTATGTTGGCTATAGAAGAAACAGCCATGTCCCAAAAGAGGAGACATAAAATCAGAAAATGGACAAGTAGGAGGGGGAATTCCAGACGGAATGATTATGCTTGAAATCTAAAATTTAGGATGAATCAATTGACAAAGGTTTCTGTGTGGTAAGAGAAATATGCAATACCTACTCTTCTTACAGAAGCACAGGTATTCTTATTGACAATCCCTAGTCAATATTGATGATGTCTAACTTACAATTCATTATTTAATTTTTTTTCATCAAGAAGTCTACCCCAATGCCTTTGACTGGGTTAAATATCTTATGTTTCCCTCATATAAGTTATGTGTGAAAGACTCAGATAAATGATACCTGAGAGTTAGCTGTGGTAATTCTTATTTTAAAACAAAAGTTGGGCACCATTCCATTTTTCTGACTTAGGTTACAGACAAAATATCCTTGAGTGTACCACATAAGAAAAGTTAATTTTCACCACCTTGGAAGAAGGCATAAGAGACTATTATGACCCTTGTTTCTCAGTGTCCTTAGCAACACTGTACTGTCTGGTCTTCTCTGTGCCACTAGAAATAGTAATTGTGGTCTCCTAACTTGGATAAATACTTTCAAACACATCATGGCAGTGACAAGGTCATTTAGTGACAGAGAGAGAGAGAGAGAGAGAGAGAGATATCACTGGTTTCTCCATTTTGAGAGATTTGGGTGACTCTTCATTGTTAACACTGTAAAATGTCTCACATGCACACACAAACACACAGCCAGGCAGCAGAATCCTTTTTTGTACCCAACATTTGTGACTATATTGGCAATTCTTTGTCTATTCTGTACATGTAACTTCATTTAGCAAAGGTGCATAAAGCATCTACTTGACCAAATGCTCATAGAAACCAGTATTTTAGAGAGTATGGCTTTACCAAAACTACGAATACATATAATGTTTCTGGTATTTAATAACAGAGGTACAGAGTAATGGTAAGCTGACAACCCCAAATATCCAGAATGTCAATTCTTCAGCGGTAACAGAACAAATTGAGATTACAAAAAATATATGGGTCAGTGACAGGGACCCAAATTAATCAACAAAATATCCTCCTGACAAACAGAATACCGAAAAAAAGAAAGAAAATCAACAGTTATGATCTTATTATGATAACATTTACAAATCCTACGAGAATCTCCATAAAAAAAATGATTCGGTAAATGCCTGAGTAGCTGATTCTAGGAGTAGAAAGCATAACATTATAGTTGAGACCAAAAATATAAACTCAAAAAGTCTGAGAGGAAAATAGGGAAAAAGCTTCCTCACAGAGTCAACACAATCAAAACAGCACATACAGTGGAATACAGAAAGCCACACACATGAATCACATGCACTGTCAAAAGATACACGCATGTACTGTTTCAACTCTACCTGATCTCTAGGCTCAGTCTAAGCATGAAGTTAAAGAACTGCGGCAAAACTATAAACAGTCTGGCTAGCCAGCAAAAAAAAAAATGTCATCATACAGAGAAAATCTGTACAGCCATTGACTTTTATTTCTGTTCTAAACTACTAATATTCAAGGAAATCTTCTTGAATCACAGTATGACTGTATATTAAAAGAAAGGAGACTTCAGGGCTCACATCTGGCTTTTCAGAGTTACTACAAAGTTACAGTAATCAAACCAGTGTGATACCGACCCAAGAAAAGATATACAAATATTCAAAAATAAACTGTTTTATCTAAAGTCAACTACTTTCCTTCTGGGACTTGCTTCCTGTTTGCAATGCCATGAGGAGCTGCCCCTTCCTCTGCCTCCATGATGTGCTTCCACTGTTGCCACCCACTTATTAACAGACTGAGGCTTCTGAAACTGTGAGCTAAAATAAATCTTTCCTCCCTTAAGTTGTGTATGTTGGGTATTGAGTCACAGCAACTGAAAAGTAATTAAGACAAGATATTTAAATTATTCCTGGTTTAGGAGCCTCAAGCTAATAGAAGAATCTAATTACTTTTTAACAGTCTCATGGGCACTGCTTGAGGTTATGAAAAGGTTAAGATCAGAGGTCTTGCTCTCCAACACGTATAGTTCATTCACAACCCCACCAGGCCAGATGCTATTATCAAGAATACCACCTAATAACACAGTTGACATTCCATCTTCACCAGATGACCAAAACAAAAGCCAATCTAAACAAAAAGAATGGATTTAACTATTATCTAAAGCAGAATAACTGATAAACAGCAGTACCTTAAAGATGTGCTCCCCCTCGTTGTAATGAATCAGCTTGCAGTATGTAACATTAACTGTAACAGTATCTGTACATCAGTAAAAAGCAGTGAGAAGTAACTTTAGTAACTTCCAAGAGATTTTTTTAAATAATCGTGTTGTAAATCTGAAAAGCATTGCTACTATTAGCAAATGTCTTCCAATAACACAAACATGTCACTAATGGGCAGGAAAAAATTCCAGTAGCACATCATAAGAACAGAAAACGTCAAAATAACAGTAAAGAGTATTTGGGGTTTAGGGACAAAGAGATTAGAGTTTACAAGGTCTGCCTGCCAATTTGTGCTAGCATGGAGGAGTAGGCTTTAAGAAAGCAAAGTAAAGACATCAGCTCCTCTGAATCCACAACCTTCGGAGAAAGGCTGGCAGCTGCTAATGAATGAAGAGAACAGGGATCCACTGGGGAATCCAAGCAGAGATAACCCTTCCTGATAACATTTCTCGAGTTAGACTAAAATAATGACGATTCCGTTTCAGAGCTAGTTTGGCCTACTCTGAGGTTCTATAACCCCTCAATTTTCCCATACTGAATTACACAGCAGGGATTCAAAACACAGTCTGACTAGAACGCCTTTGCTTTTTGAACTTCACTACTTTTACCATCAAGCAGATGCATGGTTACTACAATACTATTGTTAAAATAGTTTATATTTACATGTAATCAGCTAAACAAAAAATTCTCATCTCATTCTTCAGAGTTTCAGGAAGCTGCACAATTTCTGCAGGGTAAGTTAAAATGCAATCGCTTTTGCACTCATTCATGCATGCACATGAATACAAAAACAAACCTGCCTGTGTGTACCATTTACAGATACCAGTACAGACAATTCAGTACGATCCCTGGTATGACTGAGTTGTCCGAAGTGTACTTTCAAAGCAAGGCTTCAAACCCAAAGGATTTCTACAGTAAACTCCATTCTGACATTGACTCCTGCTAAAGCTTCCTCATGGATCTTTCCTCATTACCTGTAGATTCAAAAATCCATTAAGTCCCTATACAGTTCCACTTCTCAGATTTCAAAATGCCCAGAGATCAGTCTCTAATCCCTGAAGCAATCACATATCTGGAAGGTTAACTCGCCCAATGAAAACATGCTTGAAAGTAAAGGTGAATTCCCCAAATAAAAGTGTGGGAGCTCTTAACAGTTATACTCAACAGACTAAAATATAGATTGAAGAGGATAACATGAGGAGGACCTAAGGGTTAAAAAAAAAAAAAGTAAACTGAGCAGCACATTATGATGGAAGTACAAATAGAATGCACCAAGGCGCTGGAGCAAGAACAGAGTTACAGTGCTTGACTAGGATGCTTAAGGCCCCAAGTTTGATTCCCCGGCACCACATACACTAGATGTGGTGGCACGTACTTGTAATCCCAGCACTCGAGAAGCTGAGGCAGGAGGACTGCCATGAGTTTGACGCCAGCACAGGGTATATCAGGAGTTCAGGACCAGCATGGACTGACTATACAGCAAGCCCTTGCCTCAAAATAAAGCAAAACGTTTGTAGGAGACGGTAGCAAGACTATACTGGTGTCTATGAATCATTATACTAAAAATAAGGAAAGTTTGGAATGGCCAAGAAGCAGAGACTGAAACGCAACTAGGAGCATGCTCTCTGAATCTAGCTGGCATTTTAATAATGAAACCTGGACACACAGCAAAGGTCTTTCTTTATAGGCTAAGCTAGAAAGCAGAATCCTAGATCTTTTCTGCTGGAAAAATGTCAACCAAAATACATAATATTAGTATGAAAATGAGAATTTTAAAAATACAGAAGTCAAAACTAACCTCTCAGACTGGACAGGTCTGTAAAGACACAGTCCACAGTGCTGAAGGATTGTAAAAAGAAACTGTAAGTGTGTAAGAGCTCAGTTTAGTGTGATGGTGTGCTCTGCATCTTAACTATCTACCAAAGCCCATGTGCTAAAGGTCTGGTCACCAACCGAGGATGCTACTGAAAGGAGGTGGAGCTGTGTGAGAAAAAGTTAAATCACTAGAACTGCATGAAGAGGGGCCTAGTAGGAGAAAGTTAAATCCCCAAAGGTCCTGCCCCTGAAGGAGATTCTGGGACCCAGGACCCTTCGCTCTTCATGTCCCAACGACCATGAGGTGACCAAATGAGCTCTACCATGCTGTCCCCAACATAACAAGCTGCCTCCCCACAGGCCCAATGCCAAGTGGTTATGGCTTTGAAAGTGTTATCTCAGCTGATTTATTGTAGAAACAAAGTATTAAGATACTCGGGGCAGGGGGGGGGGGTACGACCTAGAAGACACCAAAAGCTTAAGTAACAGTGTGAGCTGGGAGAGGTGGTGCTTGCCTATGTTACCAGCACTCTACGAAGATGAATTAGGAGAATCTCAAATTCAAGATGAGGTAGGCAACCTGGCAAGACTGTCTCAAAGAAATTTAAAATATATATATATATATATAGGTGGATTGAAAAACTTAATTTCTTTTACAAGCCAAATAACACATTAAACAGAAACCACACAAAGATGAGTAAGATGAAACCTCTTGTCAAAACATTCATATTATGCCTAGCTTCATAAGGGTCACAATTTCTATAAATTGCCATTGAAGAGGCAGACGTGATTTCTTCTCTTTTAGAAAGGAATAGCCATAGATAGATGTTTGAATTTTTTATTACATTTCACAGAAGACTCAGAGTAGCCTGCACTCATACCTGACCTGTATCATAGGTTTTGAACCAAAAGTCAGAAACGAAAGAGCACGAACAAGGGCTGTAAGTACTGCTACTGCCTGTAGCAGTGGTGCTGCAGCCACCTACAGAGACACTCACAGGCCACTCCAGCAGCCACCTTGCAGGAACGCAGCTTCAGTATGAGAATGTTTTGTTCTTTTCAGAGAAGCTGAAAATTAATCTTCTGATTTTTTAAAACACTACTTCCTCACCTCTCTTTTGCTTTCTTATACATCTGCTCATTTAAATGTGGACTAGGTGTTCTTGTCTTAAAGTAACTACTCTTACACAGAAGTATGAATTGCTTTTATATCCATCTCACCACTTCATCTTTTTTGTTTTTTTGACCCAGGGTCTCACTCTGTAGCCCAGGCTGGCCGTGGACTCAAGACAATCTTCCCACCTCAGCCTCCCAAGTGCTGGGATTACACGTGTGCAGCACCACGCCCAGCTTTATGCTGTGCTGGGGCATCAAACTTGTGCTTGCAAAGCAAGTGCTCTAAACTCTATAGAGTTCCTCCAGCGCCCTCATTTACCTTTTTGAAAGCTGAAGTACAATGATAAAAGCTATGCGAATGAACATGGCATGCTTTGCAATCTACCCAAGCAAGATAAGCAACAAGGAACTAATCAGACTCTACCCTCAGTTTCTTAAACTAAGTATCACTTTAAGGGTTTTTTTCATTTCCAAGTGTAGAGTACATTTTGTTCTTAAATATTACATTTAAAAATTATAATATCCATAAAATTCATGAACTTACACGGTACACCCTTCTGATCATTTCTGTTGCTTATTCACTACACTAAAAACACCCCAACATTCTCACTATACCTTCCATAGCTACCTCTACTCGGGCTGTTTTCTTTACTTGGGCCCTTCACGGACACACTGTACTGACTGCTTTCTTCTTCAGTAACAGCCAACTCACATCTTCCGCAAAGTAACACCAGCTTCTACCTCCTTGCACTCTCTTCTATTACTATTTCCTTTTCTTAGCTTTACTTTCCTCATAAGCTTTTGAAAATCTGAAATTATCTCATTTACTTGTTAACACTATATATTGTCCATCTCCTATTATTATTATGTATGCTGCATATAAGTAGGTCCTGTTTCCCTGGCTCATTACTATATTTAACAATGTTGTCTGGAATACAGTAGGTGCTCGATGTGTAAGTACTAAGTAAGAGGAAAAGCACACAAATCCTCAGCCTTCCACACATTTAAATGTCACATATTCGTGAATGTCTATGAAAACAATGAAATATTTTATGAAATTTTAGTCCTAAGCAGGACTAAAACGGGCATATTTCATTATCTCTACCTCCTCTGCCATTTAGGCTCCGTTTCTCCTGTGCCCTTGAGATCAGGTAATTTTGATGTGAGATAGGTAAACCTAGGACTCTCGAAACAACTCTACTGAGGAGTACAAGCAGTTACTTTCTTACAACTCAGGCAAAAACCACATAGAAGTTTTTTTCCATTATGTGTCACTCAGAAAAAAAAATTTAGATCTTAGGGTGGTTTAAATTAAAGAATGAGTTAGAAAGAATGGGGGAAAAGAAGGAAAGAAAAGGTTTCCTGATAGGGAACTACTTTGTACAGAGACCAGAAGAAGAAAGAGCATCAGAGACAATGATAAGCTACAAGATATATATCTCTTTTTTTGAGGAAGATCGGAACAGTGACAGTATATATACACTAGTTCACTGAGTCACATTAAGAACTCTTCTCTTTAAGAAAAACAATACACTCTAGGCAAAGAAAGAAGTCTCTCCTTTAAGTCACACTGCCTTGTAGGATGAAGGAAAAGAAGAGGGGAGGAGAGGGAGTAATTTAGCTAAGAAATTTAGACTACGATTGTAGGACAACTGAAGAAAAGAACCAGAAAATTGAAAAAACTGAAGATATACACTGGAGGTAAAACTGCTGCTTACTGTGCTTCTAAAACTGATCAGCTTTTATTTTTGTGCCTTGCCTTTTCAATTGTCTGGACTTCTAGAGTAAACTTCTAGAGCACATTTCCACAAGTCCTTCTCTTTAGCTTAATTAGATATGACCAGATAGGAAAAATAATTGCTCAGCTTCATTTATGTGAAAATAAGAGTATATGGAGCACACCTTACCAATTAGTTTTTATTTTCCACAATTTCAGAAGTCAAAATATAAGCAACCAGTACCTTCTAAAAGGTACAATTATGTCCCCCTCACTGCTACGAAGAAATCTCAAAATCAGTAAAGTAATTCTACTTCACAAACACTTCCACTTTGTCAACATGTCCTCTCACATCTGTCCTTCACCTCTTACCTTAGCGAAATGTTCAGCAATTCCCAATTTCCTGGAATTACACTACAAAATTGAAAAAGCTGAAGCAGCATTTTGGGGAGTCAGGGAAGATGGTTTCTTTTTGTTTATCAAGCTGGCTTTATACGAACACTAAGACCTCCTACCTCAGCCTCCCATGTAACTGGGGACTACAGGCACAACATTGTTCACAGCTTTTGAAATGTGAGCAGTATTGGATTCAAATCAGCAGCATTCCAAGTAGCAAGATAAATTAAAGACAGCTTAAAACAACAATAAGAAAGTATGACAATATGGCACTTACAAACCTTCAAACCACAGTGTTGTAAGTGCTGGAAGGCAATGTCAAAATAAAAATAGGCATCATTAAAGAAAGTAGAGTCTATGAACTTTTCATTCCTTACAGTCACAAATGGAAAGACTACAAATACAGACATACAGAATAAATTTTCCACTGATACCAGGAAATAAGCATTAGTGTTTCTGAGAACCCCAAACTCAAGATCACTTAAACAATTACCAGGGACTAAAGAATGGCTAAGTGGTTAAAGCACTTGCCTAGCAAGTGCTAAGTCAAGAGCTAAGTACCCAGATTCAATTCCCCAGCACCACACAAACAGGGTGTGGTGGCGCACACCTGTAATACCAGCACTTAGGAGGCTGAGGCAGGGGGATTGCTGTGAGTTCAAGGCCAGCCTGGGCTCCATAATAGAGTTCAAAACCAGCATGGGCCACAGTGAGAAAAAAAAAAATTAAAGCTGGAGTCAAACATAGTACCCATGGCTTCTACCCTGCAACAAGGAATACTTAGTATTTGTAAACCATTCCCATACAGACATTATGGAAACTTATTCAAGTATTATGAAGCATGAATGAACTCACTATTAGCAGCTGTCACACTATCATAATTTAGACAGTGTTAAGTTAGAGCTGGGGATCTACTTAAATCTCTTAAAACAAGAAGTAAAAGCATTTATGTTTCACATAGAAATATTCTTTTTTTTTCTTTTCCAGAGACTGAACCCAGGACCTTGTACATGCTTAAAACACAGGCTCAACCCCTCTACTATTGAGTCACATCTCCGACTGATACTTCCAGTGATACAATAAGTTTTCCTCTATAAGAATTCACATTGAGCTGGGTATCAACTTTACATTAGAATTTCCAGGAACTTCTGTGAGTAAACCTAAGTAAAATGTCTGCTTTATAACAAACCTTAACTGACAATTTTTTCATTGCCTATAAATCTCAAACTACATAGTAGTTTTCTTAAACTATGCATTTTGTTTTATTCTTGAAGCAAAATGTAAGTTTTCAGAGGGTGGAAATAAGGAAAAGCAGTGGACTTGGGGTATAAAAGTTAAAAACATTTAACTTACTTAACAGTAGCTATAGGGAAGCTGAAAAACCTTAACTACAGTGGCACACAACTTAGCATTTCTTTTGAAAAGATCACAAAGATCAATCTGCTGTTTCAGAAAACAGCTTTTAGAAGCTCTCAAGTTTTCAAGAAAACTCATTTCATTATCAAGTAAATGACATCATTTGGAAGTTCCCTTCATATGCAACAGAAACCTACTGTCCACCTATGTAGTTCCCATGCACTGATTCTACTTTTACTTTCTACTTTCAGGAGCAAAACCTCTTGTCACGTATGATGTATTCGGATGCTGCAGATTATCTATGAATACTGATGCTCTTGGGAGGGGGACCTGCCTGGGCGGGGTGGATGCCCAGGCCTTGACCTGGAAGAAGGTATGCTGGTTCTACCCTTTGTCCCTTACTTGCCTTTGTCTGCCATGCTGTGAGCAGCTCTTATCCAGTTGTTGCCTTGGTTGTGTGTTTCCACCATTGCCAGCTAACGTAAGTGGACTTTTGCAACTTTAAGGTAAAATAAATCTTTCCTCCCTTAAACTGCAGATGTTGGGTATTCTAATCTGGCAATAAAAACCATGAGATTTTCAATTATTTGGAGATAGCTAGTATTTTTCACTGACCAACTCTTTCCAAAGTTCCACCTATACAGTTCTTAAAACTATCCTCATTTAACCTAGTTTCTAAATCTCTCATCACACTGATGGATTACAGCTTGAACACAATGGTTATGTATGTGTCAGAAAAGACTAACTCCTGCAACAGGGATGCTAGGTAACAGGTTAGGTTCACTCACTAATAAAGTGATTCACTGCATTCTCTCTTAAGGTGCCATCCTGAGAAGACAAATACATTCTATGACTGTAACAGTCTTTGTGTCTGCTGGGGAAACAACTGCGTGGAGAATGACGACCCCCAGTACTCTCCTTAGCTTGCTGTAACAAACCTCACTGCACCTCTTATCTGCTGGTAGTGCTTATATGCTTCATACTCACCAAGACATGAACTGTGTTGCCTTAGGTTACAAGTTTACAATCTTAACTGATCCTTACTTGTAAGAGATAGTACTGATTCATTTCAAATCGTTTGGTTTTGCAAACAATTGTTTTTGATTACGGAAAAGAAAATGTAGTTCACTGGCCCAAATATACATACATTAACTTTCGTGACGTACATAACTAAGTAGCTCTAAAATATAATCATATCACTTTTCATTATTTTTGATTTTAGATTTGCCATACTGTTGTATGGAGCTCAGGCTGGCCTTGAACGCAGTTATCAACCTCACTCAGCCTCTCAGTGCTCAGATTATAAGCATGCACCACCACACCCAAATAATGCGGGGCTGGGGAATCAAACCCAAGGATTTGTGCATGCTAGGAAAGTAGCTCTAACTGCTAAGCTATGCCCTCAGCCATTATTTTCATTTTAAGGATAAAGAAACTAAGAATTACGGAAGTCCAAGACCACACTGGACAAATGAGAAAGCTGCAAACCTGGGCAGAGGGAACACAAATGTTCCTATGGAAGTATGCTTCAAAGGCTGTAATTAAAGTAAGTTGGTATGGTCAAGCACAAAACCCACACATCCTGTTCATTAAAATGCCCATATAACTGGGCACAGTGGCACATGACTCTAATCCCAGCACTTTGGAAGGCTGAGCGAGGCAGGAAGACTTCAAGTTTTCCAATTTAGCTGCTCAGCAAGATCTTACCACAAAATTAAAAATTAAAGAAGGGGCTGAGGATGCATCTCAGTCCAAAGGCCCAGAGTTCAATCTCTAGTACCAGAAGAAAGGCAGAGAGAAAAAGTAAGGAAGAAAGGCAGGTAGACACATGGCTGTCTACTTAAAACCTGATAAAATTACTCAGTTCTACTAAGCTGAACTACAGAGCTGTAGCCTACATGAGCCATTCAAGCCTTGGCCTCACGCTGTAACTTGCTCTAAAGACAGAAATGAAAAAAAGTAATAGCATTCTTAGTGGTCACTCACTGACATTCAAAAAACAATGTACTGAAAAACAAACACATTGTGTGCAGAGTTACATGTTAACCTAACTCAGAATTACCAAAGAATAATAATTTCTAAGAAGTCTCTAATAATAAAGATGAATTTTTGTCTTCTGTTGTATTTCCTACTAGTGAATAAAGACCTGTACAGTTTTACTACAACCTATTTCATACAAGTTTTCAGATTAAAATTTGCTGTGCAACATTTACGATATAAATTCATACTACTTCCTGTTATTTCCTTAAAACATCAGAAATTTTAAATGCATTTTTCTTTTAATGTACAAGCACAAATGTTTTATGCATTTTTTACTTTTTCTGAAGATGGACTATGAACTACAACAGCAACCTAGGAAAGCAATGTTCAGTAAGCATTAGCCTAGTATTTGGAACTAACACAAAAATGAACTATGGCACTACAGATACTGGTCACTATTCCAACAAAACTTAACAGGCCTGAACAATGTCCCATGATAAATAATGAAATGATCCTAAAATAAGGTTAAGAATAAACTATACTATGTTCTATGAACTATAAACTGAAAAAAGACAGAATCAAAACGTGTAGGCCCCAAGAATCAGCAAAGCCTCAGCCTTAGAACTAGGTGGACAGTGCAAAGGTCTACAATTATGATATCTATAACATATTTTAACAAATATATAGTTCAGTACTTCACATAGAGGGCCACCTTACAGGGGCAAGAAGAGTTGCTCAGTGTGTTAAAGTGCTTGCTTAGCAAGCAGTAAGTACCTGAGTTTGATTACCAGCACCACAGAAACTGGCCATGGTAGCACAAGTCTGTAATACCAGCACTTGGGAGGCTGAGGAAGGAGGACTGCTAAGAGTTTAAGGTCAGCCTGGGCTACATAGTGAGTTCAGAACCAGCTTGGACTACAGAGTGTGACCCTGTCTCAAAAACAATAAATAAATCCACATTATAATATTTACTGAATCATGGGATCTCTACCAAGACATATAACTGAAATCTGTTTGCTCACTTTGAATACACAAAAAATACCATCTTATTAAGAATTAAAGGCCACAAACTACTTGTGTTTATCAAACAGATTTAATGAGTATATTAACTATGAAATGAGTGTAATAAGGTTCATACAACCAGAACTAAAGTTAACATTATAAAGTCCTAAACTACTTGAATTCATAGACAATTAACCTACAATCACTGTATCATCTGTGTCTAGCCCTTAAATATGTACAGAGGAAAAAAGCCATAGTGAACATACAAAAAATACCCTCAGCACAACAACCCCCAATACATATGTACATGCTCTTAATACAATACCACTAAAGTCCTGCTCAGTGCCTTACTCAGAGCAAACCTAAGTATTCTGAAATTGCAGTAATTTATGTTTTCTTTTCTGAAATGGCTTTATCATATTATTAGCAAACAACTGTCTTCAATGTATTTTGATTTTTCCCATCCTTATCAGGAAAGACAAAAGGAAAAATTAACAAAAAAGCAAGTTTAAGAAAGGACACTACAGTTAGGTAGAAAGAAACCAACATTTGGGCTGAGAAGGCCCAAGCTTACATCCCAGATATCACCATTTTATCTGGGTGTTGTAAGAACTTCACTTTAAGATTTCTCCATCCATAAAACTTCATCCCAGTAATAAGCACACCTAGCACCTAATTCCTAAATATGATTCTCCAATAAAAGTAATCAGAGATACTTTAAGAAGTGGGATGATTCCAAAAAGCCACGGCAGGAAAAGCTTGAGATGAACCTAGAATATGTTGTGATAACAGAAAATGCTCAAAAAATACAGGGATGTATCAAAATGATATAGCAGTCAACTTGCTGGGCCTTCCCAGTGGTCAAATCTGGGACAACTGAGCATAAAAATCTTAAGAGGACCATAACCCACGTTAACATACACTACTAAAGATGAGAAAACTATTATTCCATAAAATTCCAGCTGAAAAGGTCAAAAAAAATGATGAGGGTACCAACGTCACCATTTGGTAAACATCACAGCAACTACTGTAGGCAAGAACCGTCAACAAATGCTAAAAATAGTGAACAAACGTGTGAAAGAAAACATGATGTTTACATACTCTCAAAGTATCTCTCCAAAACCTGCTTACTACAAAGAATACTCAACAGCTGAAAGCCTGGGAAACAGTATTTTAACCAAATGATAAGGGCACAATCAACACCAACCAACCTCCTGGTTTGCTGGTCACAAGACCATCACTCTGCAACACAATGCAGCCAAAAATATGTTCACATGCATTTTCAACACTCTACAGTACATAGCCATTACTCTTCAATAGTGTCAAAATTATTAAAGACAGGAAAACTGGAAAGCTGTTTAAACAAAAAGAAATGACAACTTAGGGGCTGGAGGAATGGCTCAGTGATTAATGCTTGCTTGCCTAACAAGTGCCAAATTACGCACTAAGTCCCTGGGTTTGATTCCCCTGGCACCACATAAGCTGGATACAGTGGTGCACACCTACAATCCCAGCACATTCGGGGCTGAGACAGGAGGATTGCCCTGGGTCCAAGGCAAGCCTGGGCTACAGAGTGAGATCCTGTCTCAAAAAAAAAAAAAAAAAAAAAAAAAAGGAGAGAACTTTATGCAATAAGTGATCATGAACTGAATCCAGAACTGGAATAACTGGTAAAACCTGAATAATCAGCAGATACCAATACAGTCTATATGTTAATTACCTGTCTTGGCTATATGAAACGTTGATTTGACATTGCCTGAAGAGTACTGTGTCATTCTGAAGTTGTCTAAAGTTGTTTCAAAGAAAGATGCCTTCAAAAGAACCATGAATGTGCATGTAGTAACCTCACAGAACTGCTCTGAGAGTCAGATGAGCTAACACGTGCAAAGGCACTGTACAAAGTCTAAAGCAATAGTACACTTGTCAGCAGTGTCCATCATGTTTTCCAATTCTAATCTCAAATGCCTGACACTTGCTTTTGGCCAAGTTCCCTGCAGAATCTGGACTGTTAGGTGGGACTATACACATTATTTTGGTTCTCAACTAAAGGTTATCTAGAGCTATATTTCTAATTTAAAGAGAAGAATTTCCTTAAAATGTGATCTAAGTACTTAAAAATGAATCTCCTCTTCTGTCACTGTGGATCCCAAAATAAGTGTAAGAACTTCCAGAAGAGACTCAGCAATATGAGACCATCTTATAATTACTTTACCAGTAACTGCCATCTATCTTTGAGAACTCTGTAACAGAGAAAAAATTCTCAAGATTATTTAAAGTGGGGGCTGGAGCATTTCTCGGTGCTACACAGAGCTTGACCCACAAGCACAAGGCCCTAGCTTCAATTCTCCAACGCCACACTGCTTAGGGTGGTGACGGTGCACGCATGCAATCTTAACACTTGGAAGACTGAGGCAGGAGGACTGCCCCGTTGTGGCCAGCCTGGGATCCATGGTGAGGGGAGGGGGGGGGGGGGGAAGAAGTAAATATAGTTCAGTAGGGTCATGAACATCCTCTCTCAAGAGTTTGGAAGCATGACCACCATCTCTTCTGTTTTCCAATCAGAAATCTGCTGAGTTAGGGAAAAAATGCTCACAATCTTAATATAAATCTTGATCCACTGAGGATATTATTATATAAAGATTATTCATTTCAAAAGTTCTTAGAAGGAACTCTCAAAAAAAATTAAAGTTCCACACCACATGCCATATAGATATGCATGATATTTATGAAATTTGTATATACAAAGCATAAAACATAAGCTAAACCAATGTTACAAAAAATTAGATCACAGTATTTTTGTGATATGTAGCTGGTAACAGACACTTTAACCCTTAAAGAGTTACAACATTTATACAAATGCTGGGTGCAATGGTACAGGCCTAAAATCCCAGCACTCAGGACGGTAAGGCAGGACTGCCTGGATTTTTAGGCCAGCCTGGTTTAAATACTGAGTTCTAGTTAGTTCCTGGGCTGGGAATGGTGCTCAGTGGTTAAAGCGTCTGTCTAGCATGCACAAGGCCCTGGGTTCCATTCCTCAGCACCACATAAAACTTAGCTGGGCATAGTGGCACACATCCAAAATTCCAGCATCCAAGAGGCTGAGGCAGGAAGACTGTCATCCACTGGCGTTTAGTCCGGCCTGGGCTCCATAATGAGCTCATGATCAGCCTGGACGACAGAGATTCTGTATTCAAAAAGAAGTTCCTGGTCTTTTCTCTGGCATATGATAAATGCTCAGTGTGACCACTAATGGTGGTATGAATTTAACTGTAGTAAGGAACACCTAGCTGACTAGTAAGCACAACTCTGGGTATGTCTGTAGGACTGAATGGATCCACCCATATTGTGCGCAATACCAACCAACAGGCTCGGAGCCTGGATAGAATAAAGAAGGCAAAGGACAAAGCCCATAGGAAGAGTTTCTGTCGTCTTCAATTGGTCATCCTTTGCTGCCATCACCTTTGGACAGCAAGCTCCAGTTTCCTTGAGCTTTCAATGCACTCGCAACAGTGACTGTCCAGTGAGCTCCTGGGTCTCTGACTTGGAGTGGCACTGCAGCCTTGATCCTTCCTGTTCTACAGCTTTCACCTTCTGAGACCGAGCAGCTACTGTTTTCTCTGGCAAACAGTCACTGTGGCCTTCTTCAGCCTGATCCTACAAGGCCACCTAACACAGCTCCTTGCATAATTGTAGATACATTTTTCTATTGATTCTGTTCCCCTAGAAAACCCTAACTAACATATTCAACAAATGTTTGTTCCAGTAATTTCATTCACTGCAACATGACTGTGTCACTTGGAGCAATGTAAAATCTAGGAGATGAGCTATATATGACTAATAAGAAATGTTACAGTATCTCGATCTCCTTCTGCTCGGCTGTTTCTGTTTCCCATGCCACTGTACACGTGTGATCAATCTTTCTGGGCCCACTGCACAAAACAAACATTTCATTACCACTAAAATACACAAAGCACACATAAAGGCTTTGAATTAAAGGATGTCATTCCTTTACCAAAAATAGGCCTAAACACTACTATTACAGGAGTGAAGCACTCTTAACATTATTTTGCCACTTAGATAACATCCTACATTATGTGGATAATTAATGTTTAATTACTGGACTAACCACTTTGTCACTCAATAATTACCATTTTAAAGTGTTTGCCTTAAACAAGAATTCCCAAAATACATAAAAAACTTAAAAAGCAAAAAGGAAATACCTGAAAGGTAAAAACAACAAAAATAATCTATTGCGCATCCAGCCAATCATAAAGATGATTAGCTTAACAATACAGAAGTACCTCAAGAGTATCAGCAGGAAATGCTAAAGGGACGAGTTCGCTTAGAAATGTATGTAGAAAAATCTATGTGGAATTTAGTGTGCATTCAAGTCCAGTCTTGATTTAAAAATAAGCTGACACATAATATTGACATGTTTATGGGGTTAATCCATATTTTCAAAATTACCTGATACATTAAAATTGTCTACAAAATATCTTATCCTAAATTATTCACATTCTAACTAGTACTACAAAACTACAATAATAAGATAGCCAAATTATAAACTAATAAAACCAAAGGTACTAGAAATCATCTGAACCATCTTATTATAGCAATGATAAAATTAGCATTTTGAAACAAGTTTCTTTTTAATGGAAAACTGAACGCTGGGCAATGTTTAAGATGAAGGACACAGGGGTCAAGAGACTGATTAAGCCCAAGATAGAGCAAACAGACTACGAAGGCATGTCTGAGAGCGCGGAGTCGCGTGGACATTCACATTCCCCAGGTAACAGGCTAGATTCTGCAACTTCATCTGATCTGACCAAGTCTGAGGTATCAATTGTCATCTATTAGCTTAACCTCAACCAGGCCCAAATTTCTTCATCTATAATAAATGTATTATACCTATCCCACAGGATTGTTGTGGGGTTTTTAAATGAACTTATTAATCATGTAAAGTGACTAATTCCCTAAGCCACCTCAGCACCTGCCTCAAAAGGAAGCACGCCTAGGCATTGTAGCAGATAATGATCTGTCAGAGAACACAAACAGATCACAGCCACAGCAAGGGACAGCTATGCTTATTCCTTTTAGTACTAGCAGGGGAATAAACTGGAACTACTATTAGAGACACAACTTTACAGACTTCAAAATTCCTAACATACCTGAAGACTTTACTATTTTCCTGAATATGCAATCGAAAAGGACACTTATGTACTTGAAGCGTAAGAACTCATGGTACTAACGTTCGTAACATCAAATAACTGAAAACAGTCTTATACAAAATATCTAAATTGTACTAACAGAAAGGATTATATAGAACACAAATGAATTTTAAACTATATTTTAAAAATAATTTTAACAGTGCAACTGACTTAAATCAATTTTTACTTAAATATATTCCTTTTATAGTTAAAAATAAGATGGTAATTGGACATATACATATGACTAAACAACTGATAATTTTTTTAAACATCAATAATAAATACGATTTAGGACGTAAGTACTTCTAAGAAAAATGCTAGGGGCTTATGACAGAAGCAATTCAGGCAGATATTATCATTAATGTTCTCTTCCTCAGATTATGAGTTGGTATTTGTCAAGTGAATAAAAATTAAAATAATAGACTACAGAAGTCTGTACATGAACCAACAATGGCTATATAAACCATCAAAAAAATAATTAAATTCTGTGAATCTTTAAAAAAAAAAACCTGAGGATTGTTATAATTTGTTTTGCTGGGAAGCGTTAAGCAAGATATCATAAAATAATTAACATTTTTTAAACAATCAAAAATTTTTTTGAGATGGTCTTGCTCTATAGCCCAGGCTGGTCATGAGCTTACCATGCAGCCCAGGCTGGTCTTGGACTCACAGCAATCTTCCTGCTTTATCCTCCAGAGTGCTGGAATTACAGGCGTGTACTATCACACCTGGCTTTATGTGGTGCTGGGGAATCAACTTTGGGCCTACCACTGTGCCATTCCTCCAGCATCGCCAAATTTCTTCAGTTAACCAACCTCTCTCACTTTCCCAAAACAGAAACCACACCTAAAACAGATAGTGACTGCGCCAAGCAAACCAGAGACAGTAGTGTTTCTGCTTCCCCATTAGTTCCAATGCTAGTTCCACTACATCCATATTTCACAAGTTTGTTTTGACATTATACCAAGTGTTATTATCTAAAATTCTACTCCTGACATTTTCCTTTGATTTTTTATGAGAGGTTTCAACAGCTAGTAAACTTTCATAATCTATCACAAGTCATAAACAGATACTAATAATATTTAGCATAGTAAAGCTAAACAAGTGAGTTTGACATTATTCCTTTAAAATGTAAGTGCATACCCACATATCAAAAAGGAATACCTCAACTTAATACATCTGTGAAATAGCTAAAATAAACTTATCTAACAGTGGGAATGACCACATTTAAAAAAAAAAAAAAGAAATACACCACTATCAAACTACTTTCCTGTTTTAAAAACTAGAATTTTCTTCAAGATTTTAAAACATTAAACTTCAAAGAACACAAATGTTCCTGATCTCTACTAACATGTCACTAGTCACATGTGGCTATTTAAATGAAATAGCATTTAAATTTTAATTCAGCAGGAGCTAAGACCATATTTCAAGTATAGCTTGAATATTCCTCATGCAAAATGCACGGGATGAGAAGTTTTTCAGATTTTGGAATTTTCTAGATTTTGGAATATTTTCAGATTTTACTGGCTGAGGATACCTAACCCAAAATTTCTGAAATTCAAAATACTCTGAAATCTTAAACGTTTGCCGTATTTGTCATCTCAGTGCTCAAATTTTTCAGTTCAGGAATACTCCACCTATCTTCGACAAGCCACATAGTCACATAGCAGCTATCACAGTGGATACCACCGAAAGAATGTTTCTATCATCATACAAAGTTCCACTTGGACCAATGCTCCAACTGGCAGCAAGAAGATACAAGAAAAATTTTCCAAGGAGTGGGAGGGAGGGAAAGTAATTAACATAGGAAAGAACTCCAAAAAACAAAGAATAAAAGGTTAATAATGAAAGTATATTTCCTTTGTCTACAAATCTACAAATGTTGAAGATATGCACATGAACAGGCAGGCATCTCTGTGCATATAATGTAAGGTCACTACTGCAACTCAGGAAGATTTAAAGAGAGACAAAAGATTACCAGACTGAGACCATAAATGAATGCAATGACAAAACTCTCCAATGTTTATAGAGTATACACCCAACAGTGGTACAATGTAGTCTATGAAAATTACGATGTAACTAACTTCCATTTACATCAACAGAAGTACCCCTCAAAATAGAGTGTCAGGAATAGCCAGTGCGTTAACTATGTTGCATGTACACACACAACCCTTCATAAACCTCAAGATTTGCAGTGATAACAGGATGCTAGACTTCTATTTTCTATCCCATTTCATACAAAAACGTAACACTGGTCAAGAGACATTGCAATCAAAAAAAAAAAAAAATCCCCTGGCTCTAAACTACTGTGCAGTAGTACTTGGGAAATTCTCCTCAGAGAATGTATCTCCTTAAATGAGAGATAAGCTAACATTTATTTTCAGCTTACTTCATGGAAATGAGTGGCAATTCTGAAACAGACAGGGTCTTCTGAGGAGTGGATTTCAGAAAGAGTACAAGAAAATTCAAATCTGAATGGCTGTGGTTCTAAAAACATCAAAAATCCCTGAGACAAGTGAAAGAGAAATACACTATTAACTAAGCTTATGAAATATAATAAAATCAGTCCTACATGAGAAATTTATAGCAATAAACATCTATACCACAAAGAAAGATTGTAAATAAAGTCTGACATTAAACCTCAAAGAACTGCAAAGGAACAAATGATGCCCATAATTAGCATTTAAAAAATCTTTTATTTCATTAAAAAAATAAATGAAAGAGACTAGAAAAACAACAGAACAAATAACACTAGGAATTGATTTCTTTGGGAAAAAATGACAAACCTTTGACTAACAAGGGAAGAAAAAGAAAGCCTGTTCAAATAAGTAAGATCAGAAAACAGAAAACCACATGCCTGTATCCCCAGTGCTGAGGAAGTGAGGCAGGAGGGTCCCAAGAGTGAATTCTACCTGGGCAACTCAATGGAACTCTGTCTCAAAATAAATAATAAAGGGCTGAAGGAATGGCTCAGCGGTTAAAGTACTTGCCTAGCAAGCGCTAATACCCGAGTTCGATTCCCCAGCACCACATAAGCTGGGAGTGGTGGCGCACGCCTGTAATCCCAGCACTCGGAAGGCTGAGAAAGGAGGATTGCCATGAGTCCAAGGCCAGCCTGGGCTCTGAAGTGAATTCAGGACCAGCCTGGACCACAGAGAGAGACCCTGTCTCAAAAAAAAAAAAAAAAAAAAAAAAAAAAAAAAAAAAATGCCAAGAGTCCATATGTCGTCAGTCAGGTTCTTTTAATTTTTTGGCTCTCTTTGAAGCTATGCTTTCTCCTTTTTCAAGTATCAAAATCAGGAAAAACTCTATAAAGAACAGGAAGGGAACTAGAGACTAGCCTGTTTCAATCATTCACCACATTCACCACTTGTCACCTTCCTTCCTTTTTAAAAATATCAATATAAAGTTTAAGAATATCCTAGATTGATGTATTTATTAAGTTTGTTATATGTTCTTAAATTTCACCAAGTTCAGTGTTTCTGACCAAATAATCCTCAAAAGAAACTCTACATTCATTTTTTTTGTGTGTGTGTGGGGTGGGGAGTATTCCTGGGGATCAAGCCCAGGCCTTCTCACAGAGCTACACCTCCAGCCCATTTTTTAGTTTTGACTTTGAAACAAGGTCTCACTAAGACACTCAATTGCCCCGGCCGGGCCTCGGCATTCCAGAGTGTTGGGATTGCAGGCCTGTGCGCCATAGATACACATATGGTCATATGGTCTTCATATGGTCAAGTGCTTCCTTTAAGCATATTCAAGATCCTGAATCAAAGGTAAGTTCAAAGTTATTCCTAAACCAAGTTTGTGACACACATCCAAGATACTTGTTTTTGAATTAATAAATTACATTGCTTCAGAATACCAGGCCAAACATCAGGCCAAACAAGAATATACATTTTTTATTTTGTTGATGACCATATACTTTATCTCCTTGGCCCTTAGCTATTCAAATTAAAGTTCCAATGAACCAAACTAACAACAATGAAATTAGAATTAGCACACTAGCCTATCAATCTTAGTCTGATTATACCTGCAAACTATTGTCTAAATCTTTAATAATTTAAATTTTTAAAAATCTTCCCTCACTGACCTCCATACAAATCTGAAAGTTCCTACATTTAACTATAAGACAGCTCTTTCAAACCCAAAATGAGACATCAAATCATTTTAATCAACAAGCTCTAGAAATATATTCCTTTTATGACCAAAAAAAAAGACATAACCAGGTTTTCACCTCACTGTCCTGCTTCTACCCAACTACCTTTTTTGTAAATCTTTGCCCAGAACACAAAAAAGCTTATATTTCTACTTTTAGATTTTAAGATTTTGAGAATAGCTGCTTTCTAATAATTAAATTGGAACACAGTTTTTCTAGCAAGTTAATAATTCTTTTTAAAAAATAATCCACCTTCAGGCTAAATAAAAATGGGGACTGGCCATCTCATGAACACAGTACCACCGAAGAATTAAAGCTTCTTTTTTAATATCCTTTCATCTCTAATGAAAAAAAGTTATTGGCGGAAGGAAGACAGCATTTATCTTACCATCTCCAAAGTAGGGACATGTTATCCTGGTTTTGCAGATGGATGATCAAGCACACAACACAGGCATAGTAAGCAATCTACAAAATTCTTAATGCTACAGTCAGCAGTAATTCCAGGATAAGACTAATTGTAAACATCAGGTTAACTGCAGAAACTTAAGATTTGTTTTGGAAGGGCTTTTCTAACCACATTAAGAACAGAAGATCTAAAGACTGTATTTTTGCCAGTGATAATACAATTTATTTGGACAAAACCTTGCAAAATAATCAACACCTTGGTTAACTTCTCATAAAACCCTTAAATTCTTAATCCAAATTTGGATAATTTATTTGCTCTGTACTTCCCAATTTTCAATACCCTTCATTCTAAGAGATTAGAGGAGAATCCCATCATTTCCAGTACTCTAAACCCATCCCAAACTAAGCCCTTCCCTTTTCCTACCCTGTTTTCCATGCCAACACCCTCTTCAACCTCAACTTCCAAATTCCTTATTCTGGACTCTTTAAATTATAGAGGCAGGTGGGGGCTAACAGATTCATTTCCACTCTAAGTCACTCTCCCAACAATCACATCAGACACACTGCCATGGCACAGGGTACTGCCCCACCTCAACTTCTGATGTGATTCTAGCAATCTAAACACTGATAATGTTGACTACTAAAAAAAAAAAAAAAAATCCTATTAGGTCCTGGCTTCTCTCCTCCAACAACTCTGTTTTTACTTTAACCTATCATGTGATCACCCTGGAGCCCTTGCTCATTACATGCATATGGAGCATGGTGGTATAATACCACACAACCTGAATCTCAATCTCAGTTCTATCACTTTCTCTCTTGTGTAGCTGTGGGCAAGTTACTGAACTTCACTTGGGCCTGTTATCTCATCTGTAAACTATGATTAATATTTAACTCACACAATCCTTAGAAAGATAAAATCTAGCAGTGCCTGCCAAACTGTGGTCATCAATTATTTACCTTTCCTTAAAATTTTCTTTTCCTCCTGTCCACTACAGACCTCAATTCAGGCAGCACATAAGTTTAGTTCCTAACCTCCTCCTGAGTCTCACCTGTTCCTAAGCCTTCTCTGCGTCTCTCATCCTGTTCTACTCACAGCAGCTCTGCCTCGACACTGCTTCCACAAAGGCAGACACTGAACAGTTAAACCCTTTTCTTAGGAATTGTCTGATCTTTCTGCAGTATCTCACACTGACTCTTCTTTCCTCATATTCCTTTTCCTTCCTTTCCTGTAACAATACTTTCCTCTCAAGTCTCCTCTCAAACCTGGCTTTCTTCATCTCTTCTACTTTTCCTTAAAAATCCACTGTTTCTCTCTGCTAATCTTTCCATTACTACTTACTACTCTCCATGGGCCATTTACATTGAATTCAACTGTTACTAGATCACGTGAAGATACCACTCAGCCCGCCATGGTGGCACACACCTGTAATCTCAGAACTCAGGAGGCTGTCTCTCCCAAAAGCCTCCTGTTCCTATGAATACTGTACAGGGTTGGGATGTAGGGCCTGGCTAGAAGGGGCAGGTGCTTGGGGCTTGACCTGCATGGGTCTGTGATGGTTCTGCCCTCCTCCCAGACAGTGTCTCTCTTTTCCATCATGCTATGAGGATCTCTGTCCCCTGCAGTCCCACCATGTGATTCTACCATTTTCCAGCTGCCCACCCATGAATAGACTGACTCTCTGAAACTGTAAGCTACAATAAATCTTTCCTAAGTTGTAGATGTTGGGTATTGAGTCACAGTGACAAAAAAGTAGCTAAGACACTGAGGCAGCAGGATTACCCTGCGTTCACGGACAGCCTAAGCTCCATACTGAGTTCAGGACCGGCTTGGATTACTGACCAAGATCCTGTCTCAAAAAATAAAAAAAGAAAAGAAAAAAAATACTTTCTCTTACTCTGCTCTCGTTCTTTTCTTTCTGAAGTAAATCTGTACTTCAGACGTTTTATGAAACATTCTCAACCTTGGCAACTAAAAGCCACTGTTCCCCAATCTTCTGACATTGCAACTGGCAGCAGGCAGGAAGTAAAGCTCCATCTTCTGTCAGATCAGTGGCGATATAAGCCAACAGGAGCCGCCAAGAAGAGGCTCCTGTTTACCTGTTGCTTGCAGCTCACCGGTTCCCAAGGACCAACTCTTCAGTACCCCTGTGCAGCCAGGGAGTTGGAGACCCCTGACGCACATATACTTTATCTGATTCATCTTATTAAGGATCCAGACTGTCAGAGACAGCTATGGCAGATGTGGGAAATGATATCTCAAAGAAAAGAAAAAGTCTTCAATCCCTTAAGTGTTTCATGTGAAGAATAAAAATTGTTCAAAGGAACTTAAAATGAAAAACGAAGTGAAACGGGGGTAGGGCGGGGAGGGAGGGAGATGTGGGTAGGGGTATGGACAAAAGGAGAGTGGGAAAGTCCTTGTCACCTAGACAAGATACATAGGTAGACAAAATGCTCGACTTCATTGTAAACCTTAAATTTTGCGCTTATACATATCAATAAAATGGGGGAAAACTGTTCAAAATTAATGTTAATATCCACATGTACATTTTGCAGCTCCTACGCTACAGGCTGAAGCACCACCTTTTTACCCCAAGGCTGGTGACACACAGTTAAACACAAATCTAGACTAATTATCTGGTCCTCCGACACTTTCCTCATTCCTTCACACTTCTCCAAAGCTGTTTTTCTTCACCATGTTCCTTTTCTATGACAACCCTGCATTCACTCTCAGTTGGAATGCCTCTCCCCATTTATATGTCCTCATCCACGGCTGCCTCCTGAAGTGCCAACTCCACCAGGAAAGCCTTCCTCCCTCCATGACCTACCTTACCATCCACACCATTTAGAATCACCTTCCCTTGAGCTCTCAGATACCACATTTAAGAAGAATCTGATCTCCTTGTCAGATAGTGAACAGCTACCAAGTTTTTACTTATTTTTTTTTATCTCCAGAGCTAGTGAAAAAGTCAAGTGCCTAGTAGACACTCAAATGTCACTAAGCTGTATTCATGAAGAAAAAAATTACTGAAATATTTATTTTTTCTGAAATGTTTAGTACAACTGTTATATACCAAGAGGGGAATCCTAGAACTTAATCCTTAATTATAATCTTAAAGTTTGGTTACTTTGTGCCAAAAGCAGGGAAAGCTAGAGTAGCTATCAGAAATAGTATTAGAAAGTCACGACTCACTAAATTTTGCCTAGATATTTGACAATCCCAATACAGCATACTAAAACAAGGAAAACATTAACAAAGAGTATGAATGTGCAAAAGTAATTCCTAACCAAGAGTCCAGTTAAGATATTAATAATCAGCCTGGAGAACAGGCACAGTGGTTAAAGCACCTGCCTAGCAAATGCACATCCCTGACCTCAATTCCCCAACACCACATAAAGGTGGACAAGGTGCACACCTATAATCCTAGCACTTCAGAGACTAAGGAAGGCAGACTGTCCTGAGTCCGAAGCCAGCCTGGGCTATAACCCAGTGAGTTCTGGACCAGCCTGAGCTACAGGGCAAGACCCTGTCTCAAAAAAAAAAAAAAAAAAAAAGACAGGAGTAATCATATACAGCAGTACCACTAAATACATCAGAAAAACAATTACATTCCACATTCCAGGTGATAATAACCTCTGTGCATACTGTATGTCCTGTCGTACAGATATAATTTAAAAATTAAAAAGTTTGAATTAGATTAACACTTAACTTCCAATTCCTCTTCAATTTACTAAAGCTTACTCTTTGCCTTTCTGTAATAAAAGGCCTTGCAAAAAATAATTTCAGATACAGGCAATTTCTAGCAATCAACCCTACATTCATAAAGGTGGTCTATTAAATACGAAACCTCTCAGGATCCTAGAGGTCCTTAACTAAAAGAAATCCTAAAGTTAATCAAATCCAACACTTTGAGTCAAAAAAAAATTGTAAATACAAGCTACTAGGGAATAGAAAAGATTAAGGACAATAACGCACATCTGGCATGTATTATGATCTTAACATTTCTCTCCTTTCCTCTTCAAACATGATAAACCTCTCTGCTCTTTTCAAAATGACCCACTCTCCCCTTTTCAAGATAAGCATCACTTGCATGGGAGACTGCGGTATTTTCGTTTGCAGAATTGGATTTGATTTGCTATTTCTGTAAATTACTAATCAGTATCAAAATAGTGCCCTCCTCCATTATCTTTATTCTCTTCTTTGGCAATAAACTCTGCACTGGATTGGTGTCATCATCTCTTTCGTATTTCACAATCTCCATCCTTGGTTTCAGCCTTATGTGCTCCAGCACAAGAATGGTCACCTTCTCAGAATACTATAAGCCTGAAACAAGTAAGATTGCAAAATAAACCAAATATTGTGGGGATAGGGGTGTTGCTTAGTGATTAGAACACTTGCCTAGGAAGATAAGGCCCTAGGTTCTATCCCCCAGCACCACGTAACAGCTGGGTATGGTGGCACACACTTGTAATTCCAGCATTTAGGAGCTGAGGCAGGAGTATTTCCATGAGTTCTAGGCCCGCCTGGGCTACACAGTTAGTCCAAGATCAGCTTGAACTAGAGTGAGACCCCGTCCCCAACAAATTTTAAAAATAAATTTTACATACCTATCAAAGTATTTTTTCATTTTGATGTAGTAAAAATGTGGTTCTTTAGTACATTTAATAGATAATTTCAAGGGAGTAAAGAATAAATGATACGTCAAGATAAATGTAACTAAGCAGCAACTGTGGAGTAAGAAAAAAAGCTGTAACTTCTAGATACTTGGGATGAGCAGAATCCCTCAAAAAGTTGTGAGGTTCTAACCCTTTGTACCTTAAAATATGACCTTATTTGAAAACAAGGCTATTGGAGAAGTAATTATGATAAACCCATTCTGAAGTAAGATGGGCTCCTATTCCAATGACTGTCATCCTTTTAAGAAGGCAACTGAAGATACTCAGAAGGAATGCAAAGAGAACAGAAAGGAATTACGCAGGTTAAGACAGGGAAGGCTAAAGATTCCCAGCAACCACCATACACTAGCAAGAGGTAGAGAACGAGCATTCCACTGGTTTTAGAGAAAGCATGATCCTGCCAGCACTCTGATGTTGAACTTTTAGTCTCCAGACGGTGGACAGTAAGCTTGCCACAATAAGACACTGAATTGGGGGGTATTTTGTCACAACAACCCTGGAAACTGAATACACTTGCTGTTTTAAGTATCTCTAATACTGCTATGGCTTACCAGTCTTTCCTTCAACTATGAGTACAAGTAAATTTTAGAGATTAGTAAAAATAATGTAAGTTTCTCCCATTCAAGCTGTCTTACTTTTTAATTGCTATGACAAAATACCCAACAGAGGTTGGAGGAATGGCACAGAGGTAAAAGCACTTGCCCAGCAAGCACAAAGCCCTGAGTTCAATTCCCCAGCACTGCATAAAGCTGGGTGTAGTGGTACACACCTGTAATCCCAGCACTCAGGAGGCTGAGGCAACAGGATTGCTGTGAGCCCCACGGTTAGCCTGGGCTACAGAGGGAGACCGCATGGCCAGGCCATAGCTGAAGAGCGAGCTCTGCACAGCATGGCAGGCAAAGCCAAGTCTCAAAGGGCAGAACCAGCACTCAGCCCTCCATGTCAAGCTCCAAGCATCCACTTCCAGCCAGGTCCCATCTCTCAACAGTATACAGAATCCATAGGTATATAAAGCTTTTGGGTGGCAGGCCAGATCCAAACCACAACGTAAGCCTGTGGATACTCAAAACTTTTAGCACCCTCTGTCAATAGTCACTTAACACGTTGGCTCAACATCTACTATTAATGAACAACGTTGTAAAAAAAAAATCATTTTTCATTTCAAAACAAAGTCTCCTGGATTTGTAGTTTTTGGTTCTGGATCTTCCAAGATACAAGTATGACACTAAACTTGTCATAAACAGTTAGCTAAATTAAAAGTGTAACAATACTTGCCAGCCAGGTGGTGTATACAGCTAATCCCAGCTACTCATGAGACTGAGGCAGGAGGATCCTAAGTATGACGCCAGCCCAAAGAACTTAAAAAAGTCAGCAACATTTCAGAAAAAGGACTAGAGATATAGCTCAGAGGCAAAGCACTTGCCATGCATGTGCAAGGTCCTGAGTGTCCTGAGTTCAAACTGCAGCACTGCAAAAACAATCAAATTTTAAATCATTATCTGTTACTTCTTCAAATAATTAAGTGAAATTATTTCTTAGTGTTATTTAACATGACTGGATTAATAAGTAAACAACTGAAAATACTTTTGGTACTTCTTGGTCATTAAGCAAAGCATCAAGACTGGTATACTGTTAGCAGATGCCTAATCCCAGTGGTATTTTTTGCTCACTTATCCATGCAGGGAGCTCTTATCTATTTTTTAAAAACTGATTACAAAGTTCTCCATCTTGCACATATCGTCAGATTAATGTCAGCTATATGTAGGGGTCCATGCCTGTAAACCTGGCTACTCAAGCAAGGTCAAGCAGAAGGACCATCTGATTCCACGAGTTTGAGATCAGCCTAGGCAACAGAGACATTCACCACCAGCAGCTCCCTGGCTACTGCAATGCCCAAAGACTCAGGTCTATAATCCAGTAATCCAGCCTGGGGAACTTAGCAACACCTTGTCTCAAAATCAATAATAAAAATGAGTCTGACAAAGTGTAACTCATAGTGCAGTGTGAAAGACCTGGGTTTGATCACCAATTACTCACCCCCACCCACAAAGGCTATTTAAATCCAGTCTTGGTTGTTAAAAATTCGTGCTTCAACTTTATCATCCTATCAGATCTCTACTGCTAATAATTTGCTTGTACATGTCCAAAACAATGATCATAACGAAGAGTAATACTTTATGTGCCCACTGTATGAAGACGTTTAATCCAAATCCCTCTATCTACACATGACCAAACCAAGGCCTACAGAAGCTGTCTTTGCCCAGGATCACAGAATCTAGAAAGAAAAATTCATGTCCTGATTACAAGTTTAATATTTTTTACACTGTATCACACTGTATAATTACTATAAGATTTCATTAAATTGGCCTGTAAATGGCTTTTGCATGAGCACTTCATTTATAAATGTGGCACCTGAAAACATTCTAGCTACCCAAATGCATAATTTTAGAAAGGAAAAGCCATTTTTTATCACCTAGCGTATTTTATGAAAAGAAACAAGATTTTATTTTCAACATTCAAAACTGGCAAAACTATTATGAAGAGAATTGGCTAGACACTTCGAAGTGTAAACATCCTCGTAAGCTGAATTTTCTTCTGGAAAGCAACTTAACATCAAGAATAAAAGCTAATATTTGCATCTCTTCTAACTCCATTCATGGTCTGTCTTAAGGGAAAAACCAACAGATTTGGATAAGACAGAGCTAAGATCTTTTTAGAAAAGACAAAACTAAGGACCAAACGCAAACTTATTTTAAAAAAAACAAGGTGGGAGCAGAACAGTTAAAGCGCTCACCTTGCAAGCCCAAGGCCCTGAGTTTGAATTCCCAGCACCACATAAAGCTGGGCTTGCCTATGGCGCAGGCCTGTAATCCCATCACTCAGGAAGCTGGAGGATTGTCCTGAGTCCAAGGCCAGTCTGAGCTACACCCGTAAGCTCAGAACCAGCCTGGGCTACATAGCAAGACTCTGTCTCAAAAACAAAAACAACAACAACAACAACAAAAACCCCAAAAAATATCTGACAGTAGACTGACGAAGCCCGAATGTAGCCATAAAAGTTGTTCTCAAAGGCTTTTTAACAATATAGGAAAATACTTACAATATACTGAACTATCATAGTATCTGCCATGCAATTCCACTCCAGCAAGAATAACTACATGTATGTATTATATATAATTTAGGCATTTACCACAGGAATTGGCACAAAGTAAAAAGTCAGGAAGTGGGGGCTGGAGGAAAGACACAGCTGTTCAAGTGCTTGTCTAGTAAGTATGCAAGGCCCTGAGTTCAATTCCCCAGCACCATATAAACCAGCTGTGGTGATGTATGCCTATAATCCCAGCACTTGCGAGGCTGAGGCTGAGGCTGAGGCAGGAGGATTGTGGTCAAACCGAGGCCAGCCTGGGCTACACAGTGAGTTCAGGTCGAGCCTGGACTACAGAGTGAGACCCTGCCTCCAAAAAAAAAAAAAAAAAAAAAAAAAAAAAAAAAAAAAAAAAAAAAAAAAAAAAAAAAAAAAAAAAAAAAAAAAAAAAAAAGAAAGAAAGAAAAAGAAAAAGAAAAAAGTGAGCATGATTCATCATCACCATCATAAGAAAAAGTATGATTACACACTAAAACGACAGCATTTATTACCTACTAGTACAATTTCAAATAATTCATTCACTTTAGGCATCACTTTGTATACTACCTGAAATAAACTACAGCTCTTGCATGGGGTGAAATGAGGTGATTTTCTTTTTAATGAAGTTTCACTTCAGGTTGGAAAAGAGAAGCAGACTTTACCAACCCTTTCCCCAAACTTGGTAAGACTCATCAAATTCAAGTTAATCATATCAAACTGGGCCTGAGGTACAGGCTTGCAACCCCAGCACTCTGGGAGGCTTAGGCAAGGAGAATCACAGTTTCAAGCCCAACCTGAGCAACGTAGCAACTTAGAGGGACGCTTGCTCAAAATAAAGATTAAAAATTTAAGAAATTTAAAAATAGATAGGGATACAGCTCAGTGTGATGGCCATAAAGAATAAACTCAAAAGGCTGCATTCTTACTTATCCATTCCATGTAGTTTCCTTTCCTGAATTTTCTTTTTTCTTTTTTCTTTTTTTTGAGGCCAATGTCTCTATAGTCCAGGCTGGTCCTAAGCTCACTATGTGGCCCACCAGGCTGGGCAGGAACTCTCAACGGTCCTCCTGCCCCAGCCTCCCAAGTGCTGGGATTAACAGGCATGTGCCACAACACCTGGTTTATGTGATGCTGGAGAATCGAATCCAGGGCCTTATGCCTGCTAGGTAAATGCTTTAACCACTGTATTCCTCCAGCCCCTCCTGACTTATTTTAACTTCTCTATTCCTAGTAAGTCCTCACAGTTAGCACCCTGAAGGAGCTTGTGGCAGGGACTGGAATGTAAAGAACTTGAAAACTGACAAGTTTTTGAGTTTCCTATGTCAAAACACAGGGAGAGACAAATGTCTACCTCCAGAGCTCAGAGGCCAAACACAGCAAAATACAAGGCCAATTTTTGGCCTCAAAAATTAAAATAAACCTCTCAAAAGGATATTTTCCTGTAATTTTTCAACCTATTTTTCCAACACAGCGAATGATCTCAAATGCATAAATCCACAAAAACAAAGATGAATTAACATGACTTCATTAATTCAACCACATCCATAAAATATCTATCACAAAACTCTGTGCCAGTCACACACATTAAGGCAAGGAGTAATACAACAGGGACACAGAAATGAGCAAATAATTAACAGTATTATAGGGTTTCAAATATGTTAGTATATACCTGTATCAAGTACAGATACATAGGCGGATAATATAGCAGAGAATTTTGGGAAAAGAATATAGCATAAGTGAGAAAATATTCTAGAGGGAATGACAACATCCAAGAATGTTTGGAGGGGAAGGGATTATTTTAGACATGTGAGCATACTGTGTTTAAAAAATACAATTCAAGATTATAAAGCTTTACATTAGAAAGCTAAAGAAATGAAGCAGAATCAACTCATATTTACATAGATCAACTGAATTCTAAAGAAATATTGACATTATGTATAAGTTATAGCTGCATAAACAAACATTACTTGACTTAGTACTTCATAATTTTTCACTGTTTCTGTTCCTAGACTGCATTACTGATAACGTATGCAGACACATGCATAGGACATGTATAGGACACAGGGAGATGAATTCACACTCAGAATGGATACGTTCTTGATGAGGCAATAAATACTATAACCACAAAAATATGTTTTATTTAGAAAAAACATTTTTTCTAACTCGGATTGTATCATACCAAGGTTATCATGTGGCCTAGTTCTAATTCATCTAGTTTTATAATATAACCCCACTTGGCTATTAGGGCCTAATATTGACATGGAAAGTGTTCCCGGGTAACATGAACATAAGCGAAATGCTTCCCATCTCAGCCATCTCACTGCTCCGAGAGCTTTAGCTGAACTGGCAATGGACAGGAATGCCACATTCAATAGCACAGGACAAAGACCCTAAGTATTATGTAATATACCTTTAAATGTTTAAAACTCTATTTAAAAGGTTTATTCAGCACGTTATCACAAACCTTTAACTAGAATATTCAATTTCTGTAAGATAACTAGTAGTTCCTCTATTCCTTATGATACAAAGCGTTTTGCTCTAGAATCCATTACTTGCCTTTTGCAAAGATTTTTATACACAAATTTGAAAGCGAAAAACATTTCATGGTATTCTCACTCTTCATTTGTTTTTTTTTTCCATTTAAGATAAAGCCTTACAAGAATTAGTTCCCCTAATTCTTTATTAAATATATACTCACAATCAACCTCTAGGAGATATTTCTCTACACATTACTCCAAACTCTGATAGATTTCAGAATCAGGCTCCTAGTGGTCTGCATTTTATCACAATTATTACCCACAAAAAGTTAAAAGGGCTTCCGGAGACACTGATGATTTTTTATTTCTTTTAAAGGTTAATGTCAGGTGAAAAAGGAAACAAAAGTTAGCTGTCTATTAAAACTGACCGGTGGCTTAGAAGTAAAAAGAGAAAAATACGTGTAAGGCCTAAATAATGATTGTAACAGGACGCTTTTACGCTACCAGGCCTTTAGGGGCTTTTACCCTATCTTTGTTTCTTCCAGGTACATAGTATAAATAAATTTCCATTTCAAAGTATCACTTAATAAATGAAAATGACATACGTATTATCAGATTAAAACCCACTCTGCAAGGAAGTTCACTTAGTGGTTTAGCTAATGCACAACAACGCTGGCAGTAGCAAAACTGACTCCCAGTTAACAGATCGCTTTCTTATATAACTTATGTTTTTTAAAAGTAACCAATCCCCAGATTTTGTCCCCATAAAAAGATCTCATACCAATATACTTAACACTAAAACCTGTTTTTTTCCTACCCAAGCAGTATTAGAAAGCTCCTAGAGAATGAGAGTCGTTAAGATCAAATTTTGAAAGTCTAAATGAGTAATTTCCAAAGTAGTAAAATAATCCTATACTAAACACATTCTGGATTTTTTAAAAAAGGGGAAAAAAAAAGCAATCTTCTCATTCAAGTTCGGTGCTTCAAAACAATCAACATCTTAGGCATATTTTCTCATTTAGTTTAACAGGGCTATTATCCACTGACACCACCATACAAAAATACTTGCACTCTTTATCCACGGCAAGTACAATAAAGGACTCATTTAGAAACAACCTCTTTTACTCAGGTGTCAATTCACACAGCATTGTTTTTATCAGCTGTGGTCTGCAAGAAGTCATACAATACGAGGGGGGAAAAAATCCAGAGGTAGTCTTTTCCATCTTTAAACAAAACATTGTGATCCCAGCTACCGTCGTAACCATCATTCTGTTCAGCCTCCTAGCAGTTTCTCTCCTGACCGAGCACTATCTGCGACAGACTTCTCCATCTCCCTCAAACTAGGTCTAATCTGCGGAAGGCAGTGAGACAGTGTGCGGCACTGTGAATGGACAGCCAGGTATTTTATGAATGGAGGCGATCACGTGATCCCTGCACCTCCCCGAACTGATATTTCCCACATAACTGTGTCAACATTCAGAGAACTGGGGTAGTTGTTTGTGTGTGTGTGTTTTTATATTTAATCTAAAACCTTGAATTCCCCTCACTTCCTGAACTCAAAAAAATCCACTGAACACAGATTTTAAAAGCTTCAATTTTTTTTTCCTTGGGAAATTCTTTCAAGATGTCCAAGGTGACGGATGTTTAATTATTTTTTTATGAATGAAGAGTGTGCTATGCAAATGAGGGCGATTCACAAAAAGGAAGAGAACATGGCGGCCACTTCTGCTTCCAGACCGCACTGACACTGCAGCAACCTACCTCCTACCCCCGCTCATCAGCAATGTGCACTTTCTGAGGAGGGGGAAACACTGTTTGATACTTATTATTTTGTGTTAAAACGGGCCTCTGCACTGGGCTCCAAAGTGTTCCTGAAATGTCTGACTCAAGGAATGCATTTTATTTAAAGGTATGCATCCTAACAACTAGTCCCAAACCATTTAACTCTTTCCAACCCTAGAAAAATAAACTAAACTTAACTGCAGAAAAAGACACTAATATTCTGCATAGAATTCCTTCTGGGTAAAAACACCATTATTATTTCAGGCAGAACCTAACTTAAAAGCGAAACATTTAAAAGGCAAACTATCTCGCCTGGAACACATAAGAACAGCCCAAATAAGCAACGACGTAACAATGCTCTGGAAGTTGAAAAAGTTACCAACATGATCAGCAATGCAAATTTTAATTAAACGGTGTGTTTTAACATACGCAAAGGAAAAGAGTAGCACTGGAAATTCCTGATCCCACGTTCCTAATGAAGACATCCAATATTCGCAAAAATACAAATAGCCTCAACATCTCCCACATTCCGAGTATCCTTGATCCTATTAAGTTTTTTTAAAAAAAATGTTTCCCTGGTTTTATTTTAACACAAAATCTTGTAAGTCATAAATTTAAACGAGGGGAGGGAACAAAGGCTTAATCGGTATTTAAGAGTCACTGACTCATCGAATTAAGATTCAAGAGCAGCTCGCTGCAGGAGGTGCTCCCACACATTAGTGAACAGCTCTAAGCAGGATGGATGCCCAACATGTATCGGGTGGCACGCTGCCGGGCAGGACGAGCCGCGGCTCTCGGAGGCCAAGGGCCATCCCCACTTCACTCCTCCCCGTCCACGACTGCCCTCCCGGCCCTGCACTCACCCCATTCCCCCGCAGAAAGCAATGACATGCACCGGGCGGGCAGGGGGACTGCCACGAAATAAAATGGCCCCAAAGCCGGTGAGCTCCAGAACCAGATAAACCGAACTCCCAGCACCCAAGTCTCCAAAGGGATGATGGGGAGAACCGGGGAAGAGGGACGCGCGATCAAGACCCGCGAGGCGCTTACTCGTGGTCAGAAGTCGCCGTATCCTCGCTCATCTTTTCCTCACCGTGATCCGATCTGGCGACGGAGGCGCAGGAGCGGGCGGGGGCGCGGAAGCGGCACCGAGGGGCGGCGGGCGACGGCGGCCGGGGGGACGAAGGGGCAGCGGCGCAGGGGCCTCACCATGGTGGACGCCTCACCCGGAACGGGGCGCCCCCGGCCGGGAAGCCCGGCCACCCCCGCAAGGGGGTGGCGGCCGCAGCCTCCGCCGTGGCGACCCCAGCGTCTGCCCCGGCCGCGGGGTCCGAGGGGCCGACGGGCAGGTAGGATGGAGAGAGGGGGCTGGGCTGCGGGGAGCGCCGAGCGGAGCGGGCGCGGGGCCGGGGCGCGGGGCCGGGGCGGCGCTGCCCTCAGGGATGCGGCCGGGAGGCAGCGGGGCTCCTCGGGGTGGGGGCCGGCGGCGGGGTGCCGAGCCCAGGCTCCGGGAGGCGGCGGCGTCGCGGGGCTGCCGCGGCCCAGCCCACCATCTCCCGCCCGGTGCCCGGCGCGCCGGGGCGGCCCTCGGGCAGCAGCCGGGCCAGGGGCCCCGCGGCGGCGGCGGCGGATTCCTCCGGACGCGCTCCCGCCGGGACGGCTCGCAGGGGAAGGCAGGGGCGGCCGAGAAGGCGGGCCGGTCCGAGAAGCCGAGGCCGAGCGGCGGAGCGGCCGCGAGTGGCTGCCCAGCCCGCGTCCGGGGCGGCTCGGCAGGCCAGCGCCGCACGCCGCTGGAGGGGAGCCGCGCGGGGCGGGGGGCGGGAGCGGGGGCGGGGGCGGCGGAAGCGCTCACGCCGCCCGCTCCTTCCGCTGCCCGAGCGGGGCGCTCGCGGGAGCAGGAGGCGAAGTAGTCCCTGGCGACTGCTCCGGGCCGCCTGGCCCGCCGCCTTCCCGGGCCGGGCGCGAGGAGACGGCGGCGGAGGCTGCCTAGCGGGGTGCCCGAGCTGCGGGGACGAAAACGGCCGAGCCGCAGCCCCGCGACGAATCGCCGCGAGTCGAAGTCGCTTGCAGCTTTGCAAGTTTCAGCAAAGTAGTCCCCTCCTCCCTGCCTTTCCCAGATCGTGGCGGAGCCGCGCGGGCGGGCAGCGGGCGGGAGGCGGAGGGATACGCCATGCGCCGCGCTCGGCGTGCGTGCGCGCGCGCCCAACTCTTGGCACGCGGCTGCGAAAGGGGGCGGGGGCGCGAGCCGCGAGGGGCGCCGCTGGCGCGGTCGCATTGTTGCGCCGCGCTGCTCGGCTGGGAAGATCCGGGTTCCCGGGACGAACAGGTTACGGAGACGGTGCTCGGGGAGGAAAAAACGGAATGCTGTGTTCTGACGGGCGTGTGCGCGCGCGCGCGTGCCTTGCGAAGCAAAGAATGGAAGTAGCAGGAGTTGGCTTTTAGGGAGGGGGGGTTACGGGCAGGGACTGCAAAGAGAGCTCCTCCTGTTGTCCCCCCGGTCGCGTTGCAGCCGTCCCCCAGCTTGCACCAGGAGACTTAGTTTTAATACCTCGCTGGCAATTTCTTACTGCGCAAGGGGTATGCTGTGCGAGGCATTCATCTCTGGAAACTGGAGTGGTTATTAATGGAGAACGGCTTCCATTGAAGCCCGGGGTAGGCGTGTTACATGAATCTGGCACATCCAGAAGCACAGGAAATAACTCCCGCTGCGAGTGAGGTTGCATAACGAGCGCAGGAGATGCCTGTGTGCCCTGAACTGCTCCGAGGAGGCGGAACGCTGCGTGCATGGGCAGCTGTCGTGTTTGCATTGTTAGGAGCCAGTCTGCATTCACCTCCGAAGATTTTTGCACAGGAACCTAACTGCGATTCAGGTGGAGCCTAGGATCTGGCCGACGTAGGGCTCCTAGCCTTTACCTAGAAAGCCAGCCTATACGTGACCCAGCCTGAGGGACCGAAGCCTCGGCACTCCCAAGTTCCTGACACATGTCCGCAGGCAACAGTCTGGCCCTGTGATGCAATTCTTTTCACTTCTCAGCAGGTTTGTGTGACCTGAGAGTGAAGGTTGCTGCTTCAGCCACTTGAGAAGTAGAGCAGTTCTTGAGAAAGAGAGAGAACCTCCCGTGCAAGCCAGTCTTTTTGCCATCTGTTTAAGCTTCAGAATTGTTCTCCCGCCCAGCATGCACACTGACCTGTTAACAATGTTTTGCAAATAGTACCCTTAATGTTTGAAGAAGTAATAAAAGAAGCTAAACCAGTCAATCAGTGTGCTCTCCTTCCACAGTGGGAAAAAATCCTTGCAATCTGAGGTTTCCTTATGTAACTGGCTCAGCAGGATTGTCCCAACTCAGAGTAAGGAAGGGGCAGTGTTGCCAGTCGGAAAATCAGGGGTGTCCGTGACACAGGAGGTCTCTAACTTGGTTTTTTGAACTTGTCCTTTTGGAGAACATGTAATTACGAGCGTTGATCCAGGCCTCTTTTTTCACCCCTGCCTCTAAGGCCACTTAGGTTTGAATCACGTATTAAAACTTGTAATCTCTGTTCTTAAGCTAGTTCCTCAAACTCTGTTCCTGTGCATGATGGGGTAAGAATACCTAACTGATTAATGAAAATAATTTGCATAAAGCACTGAGATTAAGAATTCAGTTAGAATTCAGTAGTCCTAACTGTTATTTTGTAAAACAGAGATAATGAACCCTGTGGCAAAGTGGTGGCACTTACTCTCTGAAGATAAATGTAAAGCATTCATTCTACAAGTAGCCATGGGTCATCTCTGTAGGCCCCTCTCTGGACACCGGACCTGGTGCTCTGTGAGCCACCAACAATGCTACTATCAGAGTTACGATTAAGTACGAAGAAAATTGGCCCAGGAATAGCAGCACACATTTGTAATCCCAAGTGGGAAATGGAAGCAGGAGGATTTCAAGTTCTAGCCTAGCCTGGGCAATTTTAAGACCTTGTCTCAAAATCAGAAATTAAAAAATGGGCTGAAGATGTTGCTGAGTGTAAAAGGCCCCAGGCTCAATCTTCTGTACCGCACACAGGAAAGAAAGAAACACATTAGACCTTACTTGCATTTTAAATATTTTAAAATGTGAGACAGTGAAGGGAATGTGGACACTAACTGAAGACTTGATGAGAATAGAGACGTTCAAGTGTTGGTTTGCTGCATGCCCTCAGGAGGCTGAGGCAGAAGGATTGCTGTCCAGCCTGGGCTACCCAGTGAGTTCAGGACCAGCCTGAGCTATAGAGTGAGACTGTCTCAACAAAAAAAAGCATATATATACATACATACATATATATATATATATATATATATATATATACATATACATACATATATGTTATATGAGATTTAATTCAAAATAAGCCATGTGGTAAGGATGCGGAGAAGAGATTCGAGAAACAAAATTAGTTATAGATTACTGACAGCACATTGTCTATTATTTTATATAGTTGAATCTCTAGCCCAGAGATTATGATCAGTCGGTCTGTGGTGGGACCAAGAAATCTGCTTTCTCGGAAGTATCTGGGTACTTGTGCCTGTCCCCACTTTTTTGGCATCTTGTCTCCTAACATTCTTAGCTGGCTCCTCCATCCCAGCTGAATACAGGAAAGTGGGGAAGGTTGCGGTATATCCTAGAGTGACGTAAGAACTGACCAAGCCCCGAGGGCTCACAGCCTTGAGTAGCTATGAAGCTAAGTATAGAGCGTGCCTGCTCTATAAGGTCCAGCCCTATTCAGGTACTGGTCAAGAAGAATTAGATGACCTTGTCACAGTTCAGCAAGGAGTGTGACACTTGGATTTGCTTGGCTGTTTTCCTAGATGGGCCTGAGGGAGGGGAGTGGTCACAGTGACTGGTGCTCGCAGGTGCTGGATCTCTTCTGCATCATTGTCCTCCGCTTTTAGAAATGAGCCACAGCCACAGAACAACCTATTAGAAGTGATTAATTATCAAAAGTACTCATGGGCCACAGGGAGAGGAACCACAACTAAATAGCTACCAGAATAGAGTATTAACAGAGTTGAGAAGGTGTGCTGGGTATGGTGATAGAGGCCTGTAATTCCAGCACTCTAGATGGCTGAGGCAGGAGGACCCTAAATTCGAACCCCAGCCTGTGCAGCTTAACAGCTTAGCAAGATCCTGTCTCAAAATCAAAACTAAAATTGGACTGGGAATGTAACTCAGGGTGAAGGCTCTGGGTTCAAACCCTGGGGCCAAAGAAAAGAAAAGGCATGCGTCGATTGTAAATTCCAGGTTAGTTATGTATGCACAGTCCTCAAGAGTGCCAAAAAGGTCCTGCCTGTCCTTACTGAGGCACTGGGGTAGATGGAGCATGGCCCTACCATGCAAGGCGTTCTTTCCAAACTACACGCTGTGTAGTGATCATCTATAAACTCAGAATTTGTCACTGGGTACGGTAGCATGCACTTTACAGTCCCAGAATTCAGGAAGCAGGAGCATTTCTTGAGCATAAGAATTTAGATAAACCTGGGCAACACAGTGAGACCCCAACTCTCTCTCTCTCTCTCTCTCTCTCTCTCTCTCTCTCTCTACACACACACACACACACACACACACACACACACACACACACATATATACTTTTCTACAAAGCTGGATGTGGTGGCACATATCTGTAATCCCAGCACTCAGGAGGCTGAGGCAGGAGGATTATGCGAGTTTGAGGCCAGCCTGCCCTACCTGGTGAGTTCAGGACCAACCTGAGCTACAGAATGATACCGTATCTCAAAAAAAAAAAAAAAATCTAAGATTCTTTTACTTTTTGCTTTTATTGCTTATACTTGTATTGATAATTTTTGTGAGTATATGTTTGTTTCTCCAGTTAATTTTTAAGTAACTTGAGGCAGAGGCTGCGTATTATTGTATTTTAGGCATTGTCATAAGAAGGGGTTTTACTTAGAATTTTCAGGTGCAATGTTATGCCAGAGCCAAGCTGTATGACCTGACACCATGGTAGAAATCAGGAGTCCCACTGGCTTCCTCCTGTGACTGGAATACTCTGGTAGTTAATTATTTCACACATACACACTGCCTTGCACTTTTAACTATCAGCAAATATTTGTCCACTGAGAAGCCAAAGACAGCCAAACCAACGTGTGGGGTTCTAGTAGTACATACGAGTACACATTTCCATTTTAAAAATTGCCCCTCACCTTGCTCCTTAGGAGATGTTATTAACATTTTTTTTAGTTTAAAACTGTAATTATCCAAGAGCTGTGTTTCCGCGTTGTTCTGTACTTTGTTTAATGGTTTTTTTTTTTTTTTTTCTGAACGTAGCTAGTCTCTTGGCTAATGAGCTCTGCCTCAGTGGAATTACTAAATGGTAACCATGTTTCTAAATAGTTTCCTTGCCTCTGGCATGAGCCTGTTTCTCCATCACTAGAGTTTCCATGTTCTTCCAAACTAATACAAAGTAGAAAGGATAAGTAAGCTATTTTTCTTTCTGTCCCGAAGGACTGCAATTGTTGGTCTGGCAGTATCCGGTGAGTGCGAAATCAGTTTACTTTTAATGCTATAACTGCCTTTTACAGGAAGTTTCCAAAAGATTACGACAAGTACAAGGGAAACGAGTGGTCTGTGATTTCCTTTTTGCTCAGTATAATCTTAGCAAGGAGGATGCTTACCAGACCCGGGGCTGCTAAATAAAGTATTCTCCCCTACCATCATTCTCCAAAATGGTTTTGGCACACTCGTTCTTTAAAGCTTAGTCCTGTGAGGACAAATGAGAAGGACTTGTGCATTCAGTACAAATTTAGTGTGACAAAAGATTCTGGGCCCTTTTTGGGTTCTGCTCGAAGGCATTAACTTCCCTTTTAGTGAGTAATAATTAACTGTTGTCTAAGGACTTTAAAAGGTACAGTGCTACACTGTGGTCCCCTAGGTTTCTTTCCCTTTTGGTGTGTTGGGGGGTGGGGTGGGGGGTTGGATATTGGGGACGGAACACAGAGCCTCCTTTCCAAGTTACATCCTCAGCCCCTTTTGTGGTTTTTCCAGAGAGGATCTCACTAAATTGCTCAAACTGTGCTTGAATTTGCAATCCTCATGCCTCAGCCTCCCCAAGTATCGGGATCACAAGCTGTGCCAGTGGACCCAGGCCCCTGAACATTATTAACTCCAGTTTACAGAGACTTGAGAACTGAAGATCAGAGAGGTTAGGCAACTTGCCACGGATTGTACAGTAGTGAAGCTACAGTTAAAGCCCAAGTCATCATGTTCTTTAAAAGCTTCTTAATGGTGTGTGTGTGTGTGTGTGTGTGTGTGTGTGTGTGTGTGTGTGACATGTATCTGTACCCATGTTTTTGTTTCTTAGTGATCTATCTAATATTTCAAACATGGGATCCTAGGTGAAATATCTTTTCTATCTCAAGTTATTATTGCTTTGGAGAATTTCATTGTTCCATAAAGGGAAGAGTTGATTCTTCAGCTGTCCCCAGCTGCCTCCCCTGGGTCAATGGGCTCCCTGCTGCCACCAGTCCTGAGTGCACTCCGGTGACCTCGGAAACCAGTCTAGGCCAGTCAGAAACTGGGTGCAACCCTGTCTCCATATAAAAAAGTGAATGGGCTGAGGATGTGGGTCTGTGATAGCCCTGGGCTCAGTCCCTGGTGCAACTGCCACAACAAAAGAGAGAGAACACTTCTATTATCTGCACAGGAAGTTCTCTTGGACACTTCACTGCGCAGATGTGTTGCTGTAAACAATACAGATAGCCATCTTGTCATTAGTGCAGGCAGGGAACAATGATTATGCTCTCAAATATGTTATTACTGGCTTGAACTGGGGCACTGTATTTCCTCTTTTAATCTGAGACTGTATATTGATTGCCATCCATTGAAGGGTAAAGAGGATATTCGCATATTTAAAGTCATTAATTAAAAACTATGGAAGTTATTTTTCATAGTTATCACAAATCCACTGAGTATTTTATAAAAACCTTTTGAGCGTCCTTGTTTGAATTCTTGCTGCTCAAAGCGGCATAAAGCTCGTTAGGAATGAGGGCTGTTGGCCTCCACCCCAGCCTTCCTGAATTAGAGTCTGCATTTTAATGACATCCGTAGTGATTCCAGTGCATATTAAAGCTTGAAAAGGTGGTCCAGGGCCTGGGGACGTGCTTGGTAGTAGAGCACTTGCATGAGGCCTCAGGTTCTATCCTCAGCGCCACATAAAATCTGGGCATGGTGGTGCATGCGTGTAATCCCAGCACTTGGGAGGCCAAGGCAGGATACTTGCTGTGAGTTCAAGGCCAGCCTGGGCTACATAGTGAGTTCAGGGCCAGCCCAGATTACAGACCGAGACCTCATCTCCAAAAAAAAAAAAAAAATAAAATAAAATGAGGCAGGGAGGTCCCAACTGTGAGCCACACCTGGGCAATTCAGTGACTAGCAGTCCCTGTCTCAAAATTTAAAAAAATAAAAGGCTGAAAGGGCTAGGAGTGTAGCTCAGTGCCTAAGGATCAGGTTTAATCCGCAGTACAGTGGCAGGGAAGGAAAGGTCCTCTTGTAACTAATCTCTTTACCAGAGAGTCCTCCGTGGTGGTACCGGTGTGTGTATTGTTTCTCAGTCTTGCCCAGCCCCCCATCTGCCAGCGGAATGTCCCCTCAGCGGTTTCCAGCTCTTGTCCTGGTCCCCAGGGAGGACGTCTGTCGCTGTTCCCTGCTGGCCTCTGCTTCCTGGCCTGTCACCTGTGTCTGAGACCACTCAGCTGTGGGTGTGGAGCTCGCTGCCCACTCTCAGTTCCCTGCAGGCAGCCCCGGGGCTCTCCATCAGGGGCTGTACCTTGAAGAGCTGCACCCCAACCCTCTTCCCTCGAATTTTCCTTCTTTCCCGACCACATTTCTTTTTATTTTTTCCAATTCTTTGTGGCTTATCTGAAAGTTCCCTTCTCTTTCCGCTCCTCAACCTCACCCTTGAATTGGACTGTGTCACCCTAATGGAGAAAGCCTGGTATGTCTGTACAACTGGCTCAGGGACTTTATTTTTTTACTTTATTTTAATTGTTTTTCTACTCATGATTGAACCCAGGGCTTTTGCATTGAGCTACAGCCCCAGCCTTTATTATTATTATTATTATTATTTTTAATCTCAAGTTCTCGCTATGTTGTTATCAAAACCACACTTGAACTTGTGATCCTCTTGTCTCACTCCGGGAGGCTAAAGCAGGGGGGTTCCAAGTTCAGTCCCAGCCTGTGCAACTTAGCAAGTTAGCAAGACCCTCTCAAAATCAAAATAAAAAACGGGCTGTGGATGTAACTCAGAATGAAGGCCTTTGCACTTGAACACCAGTAACGCGAGAGAAGGAATGTGAGAGAGAGAGAGAAAAAAAACTGAGAAATGAGAAGCCAAGCAAGATGGCACATACTTTTGATCCCAGCACTCTGACAGGTAAGAGGATACTAAGTTCAAGCCCACCTGGGCAACTTAGCAAGACTGTATCTCAAAATAAAATAAAATAAAAAATAGAAGGGCTGGAGTAAGAATATAGCTCAGTATGAAAGCCCTGGGTTCAGTCCCCAGACCAAAAACAAACAAAACAAGACAGAAAAAATAACCCCACAAACACACAGTTCACTACTAGGATGAAGAGGGAGGCAGCCTATCTTTCAGAAGCTTATAATCCAGGTAGGAGGAAATGACAAACACTTAGATAATAAAAGATGCATGCAATATGACTGAATGCCTTGTAAGTAATAAAAGTAACTACAATTATTTTCTTCTAATAGTACTCATTTTAGTAGCATTCCCAAGTGTACCCATTTTGGGTCTTGTGTATTATTTTATAGTTTTGTATAATAAAGTGAAAAACACTAATCAAAATGAAAAACCCCATGTTTAAAAAACTATGAGATACTAAAAACTTCAGGTCTAATGATGTCTGGCCATTTGCCATCTTATCAAAAGGAGATGTTTTCATAAACCCAAAATTCTGAGCCAGGTCCAGTGGTATAGGCCTGTCGTCCCAGAACTCTGAGAGTCTGAGGCCGGAAGAATGCAAATCTGAGCCCAGCTTGGGTACCTTAGTGACTTAGTGAGAACCTATCTCAAAGTCAAAAATAAAGATGGGCTTGGAGTATGGCTTAGTGTGAAGATCCTGAGCTCCATGCCCAGAACTACACACACACACACACACACACACACACACACACACACACACACACACATATCTGAGAAAATGTTGGCTTTCCTTCCTACCAGTAAATGCTCCTCGGGCTGTAAAAGCCTTTATCAGAAAGCCTTAAAGCACTTCACACCCTTTTTGCCTCCTGGACTTTAGCCAATCTTTGTTTATTTCAAGTTTCCTTCCTCTGTTGTATGTCCCCAACTTCCTTGTGGGTCCCTTGCCAAGCTGTGCCATGTACTTTGAACTTGTCTTTCTGTCCTTGGTATAGTTCCTGATATTTTCCAGAAAGCTTTTTTTTTTTTTTTTGAGACTGTAGTCCAAGCTTGTTCTGAATCTACAGTGTAGCACAGGTTGGCCTCAAACTCCCAGCTGTCCTTCTGCCTCAGCCTTCCCACTTCTGGAATTACAGGCATGTAACACCATTGCTAATTTTTATATGGTGCTGGGGAATTAAACCCATGGCCTTGAACTTACTAGGCAAATGCTTTAACCACTGAGCTATGCCCCTCAACTCCACAGAGCTTTTTAGAATTGGTTTGAAAGAAAAAAAACCTATTTCCTCAATCCTGTGTTATTTGAGTTGAATCCTACATCTCAGAAACATAGATATCCCTGTTATATTTCATGATATTATTTTTGACTGTATTTGTTTAATGTTTACATTTATTTCTCCTTTTCAAGTTTTTATAAAATCTCAATGGTCATATGTATCAAATTATTTTTGAATAACAAATTGTAATGTCACAGAGGTGCTTAGCAAATATTATTTTATTGTGATAATAGTACTTTATTGTTTCAGTAGGACAACTTTTCATTTATATTTTAAATTTATATTTCTGTAGCTCCTATCCACTCAAATGTAAAAATTCCATTAGAAATGTTAACATGCTGTTAGCCAGGCCCAGTGGTGCATGGCTACTTAGTAATTAGTCCTAAGGTATATTTTGAGACCTCCTCTCACTCTGAAACCAGGCCAGCTGGCCCATTGGCACAGGTTTGTAACGCCGTTCCTCTAGGAGGCTGAGACAGGAGGATCGCAAGTTGTAGCCCCGCCTGGGCAACTTGGGGATTTAGTGAGACCCTGTCTCAAAATAAAGATTGAAAAAGGGGGCTTGGAAGTGGCTGGGGATGTAGCTCAGTGTGAATGCTCTGGGTTCAGTGTTCAGTATCACCAATACCAAAAAATAAATAAACAAAGCCAGAATACTGAGGATAAGAGTCTCTCTCACAGCCGCTGTCATCATCAGCCTCTTCTTCCAGAGAAATGAAGACAGATGTTGGAAAATATTTGTTTGCTACCCTGCAATGACCAGGTAGATGTTGATGCAGTTGGCTTGTTGGTTGTCAATTACATTTTCTGTCAGTTATTTATGATACAGGTCTTTTTGAGCTTAGATTAAGCAGTCCCCTAATTTAGTACCTAAATACTCTGAGAAAATAACCTTTTACATAATGCATTTTGTTTTGCTTCTCAGCTCCAGAACTGCCAGTGGTGACTTGGTGTATTAAGTCTGAATGCCCAAGGCCACATTTCCTGCATCTGGTTCTAACCATCCCAACAAAGTCTTTGCTGGGCTCTCTGTCCCCCTTGTCACTTCTGAATACATATAAACATTCTACAGAAGACATATTTTTCTGTGTGTTTATTTTATTCCACAACAGTTCTTGGGTTCCTAAGGTATCTTCTGAATGTGAAATTAAGAGGCAGGCCCAGTGGGGAAGACCTATAACCCCAGTACTCTGAGAGGCTGATAAGAGGAACCCAAGTTTGAGCCCAGCCTGAGCAACTTAGCAGGACTCTTGTCTCAAAATACAAAATGAAAAAGGGCTGGGGATGTACTCAGTGTGGAGGGTGTGGGCTCAGTCCCCTGTACAATCAACCAACCACACGCGCGCGCGCACACACACACACACACACACACACACACACACACATGCGGGCACACACATGCACGTGTGCGCACACACATACGCACACACACACGCACGCACGCACCCTAAGCTGTCTTTTATCTTCTCCAGTATTGGCCCCTCAACTATGCTCATAGAATTTGCATGTTATACCCAGAAATTTGAAGTAAGGTCATGTGTACCAGTATCATGTATAATTCAGGAAAGACACAAAATAGCATCAAAATAACAGATACCACAGATGAAAGCTCAGTGGACTTTCCACACATCACCTCAGGAATCCACAAGACAATAAAAAAATCTGTCTTTTGTGTTTATTTCAGAAATTAAACTGGGGCTGGATGAATACCTCAGTGGCTAAAGCGCTTGCCTAGCAAATGCTACACAAGCTCTAAGTACCAGAGTTCCATTTCCCAATACCAAATAAACTGGGCATGGTGGCACATGCCTGTAATCCAAGCACTTGGGAAGCTGAGGCAGGAGAATTGTCCTGAGTCCAAGGCCAGTCTGGGCTCCATAGTGAGTTCAGGACAAGCCTGGACTACAGAGTGAGACCCCGTCTCTAAAAAAATAAGTAAATAAAAGAAAGTAAACCAAGTGTCTGTTGTAAAATGTAAACTGGAATGCTGCAAAAGAAGAAAAACATGGCTCAGAGTTAAATTTAGGATTCCAACTTCATTGTCTCCAAGGTGACTAATAATTTCAATTACACACCTCATAAATACACAAGTTTTGCCTATTATTTTGCTACTTCCTAATATGTACTTTTTAATATTAGTGGTTATTCTTTGAAATGGTTAGATGGTATTTTGCAAAGTGAGCTTGCTAGAACTTACCTGCTTCTGCTGATTTATCTCTTTCTATTTGTAAGTGGGCCTCAGACATTGACTGCTTCTAGCTTTTTTTTTTTTCTGTTAGAAACAATGCTTTGCTGAACATGCTGAACTTGTCTTTTGACTTAAAGGCAAAAATTTCTTTCATTAAGATTTATGTAAGGGATATTGCTAGATAAAAAGTGAATGTTTTAAATAATGAGAGATAATGTGAAATGATCCTCCAGAAAGACTGTTTTTTTTTTTTAACTTTTTTTTCTCAGTGGTAGTATATGGGAATACCTTTTCCTCTAAGCCCTCACCTAAAAACGACATTAACAGTCTTTCTTTTTTTTTTTTTTTTTTGAGACAGGGTCTCACTCTGTAGTTGAGGCTGGTCCTGAACTCACACTGTGTAGCCAAGGCTGGCCTAGAACTCAAAGTAATCCACTTGCCTCGGCCACCCAAGTGCTGGGATTACAGGCATGCACCACCACGCCCAGCCTATGTGGTACTGTGATCAAACCCAGGTACTTAGTGCTTGCTGGGCAAGTGCTTCAACCACTGATCTATTCCTCCCAGCCCCAGTCTTTTCATTTTTATGTATGTGATGCCCAGACAAAATAGTATCATGTTGCTGCAGTGGTTTTTACATTAATCACTAGTGTGGATTTTGCTCATCTTTTGTCTTCAGTGAGTTTTCTAATTCACCTGCTTGTCCTTAATGTCTCTTTGCTGTACCTTCTGCTGTACTTGCTGCTCCCATAAAATAACTATGATGAAAATACTAATGTATTTGATGATTTTATTTTATTTTCAGTGCTGGGGGTAAAACTCAGAGCCTTGTGCATCGTAAGCAAGTGCTCTACCACTGAGCTACACTGTCTGCCCCTATAAAAATACTCATTTATTAAGCTCGATCCTTAGTAGGCCACTGTCTTTGTTAAGGTAAATAATGATAAAAGAGGTTTCAGAGTTATCTTTCCTAAATGCTATGGTCAGATCTGGAATGTCCCCCCAAAGCCTCACATATTTGGATGTTGTGGAATGCCTGTGGAACCATGTTCTATTACGGGCCTAGTCAGGAGAGGTAGCACAGGCATGGGTAGATTAGGACCATGTAGTGGATTATGGGCCTGTGACACATTACTGGGCATGTGACCTGGAAGGGGAAGATCACTGAGGCCTGACCTGGAAGGGGTAGATTACTGGGGCAGGAACCGGAAGCTAGTTCCAACCTTCCTCCCTCACTAGGCTTCCTGTCCACAATGTTGTAACTCCTTCGACCAGTCCTCCACCATGTATTTACACTATTGTTGGCCACTCATGAGTGGGCTGTGACCTTCTAAAACTGTGAGCCAAAATAAATCTTTTCTCCCTTAAGTTTGGATGTCAGGTATCCTGTCCTGGTAACAGAAGAGTAACTAAGACACTGTATTTAATATTTTTTATTTATTAATTTTTAAAATTTGCTCTTTTCCAGTCACAAAGAAGTACTGTATATGTTGTAGTCAAACTAGCAAAAACAGTGTGCGTACCTCAGGGAGAAATTCAATTTATTACTATAGTAATAAATTGTAATTATTATTATTATTATTATTATTATTATTATTATTATTATTATTGAGACAGGGTCTTGCTTTGTAGCCCAGGCTGGTCCTGAACTCACTATGGAGCCCAGGCTAGCCTTGGACTCATCATGGTAATCCTTCTGCTTCAGCCTCCCAAGTGCTGGGATTACAGGCATGTACCACCACACCCCGCTAGAATTGTGTTCATTATATAACACTCCAGAATAAAAATTTTAAAAATAAACGCAATAGCCGGCCCCATGCCATTGAGCATAATCTCAGCACTCTGGGCAGCCAAGGAAGCAGAACTGCAAATTCCGAGCCTAACCTGGGCCTCCTACAGAGATTCTGTCTCAAAATCTCATTCCCTGGTACCAAAACTCAAAAATAAATATAAGAAAAGAAAAGATGCAATAAGAAGCATCTGATTCTGGTATTTCTTTCTGTATTTCAAGGGTCATCCACCTGTGTACCTCCTGCCTCCTTCCGTGGAAGTCGGAGACCACTGGAGTGCCAGGGTGTCTTCTTTGTCATACGTCGGCCTGGGAGACCTGGCCCTCCTGTGTTTGTGCAGACGCCCCGTCAGAGGTGGCTTGTTGTCAGAGGAGTGGTAGATGGTTGACTCAGCTTAGATCCTCACTTGAGACCCGAAGACCCAGCTGTGACAGGAGCGGATGTTCTCATCCATCAGAACAGTGTAGGATGGCAGGAGGGAGGGGCTACTGCCCTTCCAGCATCCCTCAGGATACGGCAAGACCAAAAAGCACAGCAAGGCTTCTTCGCGGCAAAGGCCTTTGTCTCAGAGTCCTGAGGAAATACGCTGCTAATTCTACTCTAGTGTTTCTGGCATGTAACCATTCAGTAAAATACGTACTGAAAACACAAAACGTTTACAGAGGGAGGAAATCTTGGGACTGTGAATTCCATGCAGGAACGCAAATTATAAATATGCCATTTAGTTCCTTGATCGTTCTGGCTTAGCAGGCTTCCAGAGCTTGCGTTATTTTCTCCCGTTTCACTTCTTACCAGCACCCTCGCTTTGGCCTTTGTGCAGAGGGAGCCTCCTGTCTGAGGCCTGGACAAAGGTGTAGTGGGACACCTTACCGCCGACTCAAAACTGAATGTGAGGAGACATGAGCTCAGCTCTCAGAAATAAAAAAATAATAATATTTTAAGCAACGTCTTTAAAAATAAAATTAATGCAAAAATTCATGATGACGGAAATAGCAACAATTGTATTTAAACGGCAGGGGAGATCTGTGCGTCTCTTAGTTTTCCTTAGGTGCTGGAAGTCACTTCCGGTCTGTTTGATTTACTTCCCTGGAGCCCACGGTGGTGGTTTGGATCGGGAGTGTTCCCTAAAAGCCTCATGTACCTATGGAGACTATGTAGAGCCGGGGCCGGGGCCTGGCTGGAAGGGGCGGGGCGGGTGCTTGGGGCTTGTCCTGGAGGGGCGCCTGCTGGTTCCGCCCTTCCTCCCTGACTTGGTTTGCCCCGCCGCACTCCTGCGAGGATCTCTGTCTCCGCAGCACCTGCTCTGGTTTGGGCTGTAGCTACTTTGGCCCCGCTATGTGATTCCACCATTTTCCAGCTGCCTACCCATGCATGGACTGTGACTTTCCGAAACTGTGAGCCAAAACAAAACTTCCCCTTTGTGCATGTCCATTATTGAGTCACAGCAACGAAACAAGTAACTAAGACTCTTACCTTCATATCTAGGTAAGATGATGGATTTCATCCAACTCCCTGATATCTAAGTAAAAATATTCCTTGGATCCTCCCTCTTAGGAAATCTCTTTTTAGCAGAGTCTTGTCAAAGGAGAATACTCTTATCTGGGTACTCCACTCAACTTTCACAGTCCTGTAAACCTTTAATTCTTAGAAGTGAGAGAGATGAGCCTGCTGGCACAGGCCTGCCATCCTCGCACTCTGGGAGGCCAAGGCAAGGGGGAGCGCATGTTCGAGCTCAGCCTGGGAAATTTAGCGACTTGGCAAAAGCCTGTCTCAAAATCAAAAGTAAAACTGGGCTGGATATACAGCCCGGTATGAAGGCCTTGGTATTGATCCCCAGTGCAATAACAACAGCCACAAAAGGAAGTGAGAGGTAATAAAATATATTGCACAGAAGCACTTTTATCTCAGTTGATAAACAATTTATTGTCTAAGTGGTTAACTTATTTTTTGGGAAATTTCATAGGAGCCTCCGTTTTAGCCACTAGAAAGAGGCTGCTATAAACCTTTTCTGCTCCAGTTCTGAAGTTACTTGAGAAAGATCCCTGTTGGCCCGGTTCAGGAGTACTTCTGCTTAGGCAGAGTCAGAGCTGACCAGCGTGTACAGTGGGTATCCCTCAAAATTGCTTGAATAAGGGAGGGGAGCAGCTTCCTGCTGAGTCAGTTTTGCAGAAAAATAAAGCACTGCTATCTGTCAGGCCTTGTTTAGTCCAAGCCCTTCATGTAACAGATGATGAAACTGAGGTTCAGACAAGCAGGTGGGCCGTAGATCCTGAGAAAGCCAGAACTGGGTAGATCCCAGGTGTCCTGAGGGCTACACTCACGTGCATCTAACAGTACTCAACTGGGTACTGCACCTGGTTCCCAGGGCTCAGGTTGGCTGCATCGGTAAACACAAGCCCAGCAACAGAAATTATCTTTTTTTTTCCTAGCCCATTTTCTAGTTTTTATTTCCAGACAGGGTCTCATCAAGTTGTCCAGGCTGGACTTGAACATCCTGCCTCTGCCCCAACCATGCTGGGATGACAGGCCTGTGTCATGGGCCCCGGCATATCCTTATGTACTCAAACAGGCATTCTTCTGGTCCTTTATTTCTAAATAGCTTTTTTTTTTTTTTCATGGTACTGGGATTGAACCCAGGGCCTTGCACGTGCTGGTCTTGCCCTCTGCCACTCAGCTGTATTCCTGTCCCTAAACATTTTCCTTGTTTTTCATTACTGCCCTAAATCTTCCTTGTTGAAAACTTCAAGAAATACCCTATTCCCTCTGCCTCTTCATTGCTTTCCCTCAGACCTGTTGAATCTGACATCATAAGGATATTTTTGCTATCTGAAAGGCATGTTGAAAATGGAGAAAAATACCATTATTTAGTTGTTATTATATCTCAGTTACTACTTTGCCTCCAGGGAAGAGCTTTTGTTGGGGGGAGAGGGGGATGAGTCAGGGTCTCACTGTATAGCCCATGCTGGTCCTAAACTCACTATGTAGCCCAGGCTGGCTTTGAACTCATGGCAATTCTCCTGCCTCAGCTTCCCAAGTGCTAGACTTACTGGCTTGCACCACTATGCCTGGCTTTATGTGGTGCTAGGGAATCGAACTCAGGGCCATGTGCTTGCTAGGTAAGAGCTTTGACCCCTGTGCCATTCCTCCAGCCCTATTTATATCTAAAGATTGCAGATTTTCAGGTAGTTGTTCAGGAAGGCCAAGAGAGAAGGAAAATAAGGGTTGAATATAAATTGAGTATTGTTTATAACCAGACACCACACTATACCTTTTCTAGCTAAATGACCTTTTGGAATTTTATTTTAATATTTTATTTTTTCATGCTATGGATTGAGTCTGGGATCTTCACACTGAGCTATGTCATGAGCCCATTTCTTCTTCTCTCTTTTTTTTCTTTTCCCCTGAAACTCTGAGTCTTTTTTTTTTTTTTTTTAGGCAGCTTTTCACTAAGTCGCTAAGTTCCCCACCTAGGCTCCAACTTGAAGTCTTCCTGCCTCTGTCTTAAATCCAGATGTGCACGACTGTGCATGTCTTTGATTAACTGCTCGATGCGTTAGTTTCCTAATTGATAACAATGGGAACTACACAGTCTCCGCTGCAATCATTTTAACTCCTAATTTCGCTATGCTCTCGAAAGGATTTGGGGAGTCACTTAAATATAAATTCGACCCCAGTTTCAAAATTCTACACTTTCATGACAGTAAATAATTTTGTTGTGCTTCTTACACAGGTAATTAGCCTGCATCTCATTATTTACGTGTAGATTCTACTTGATCAAAGGATGCTTTTTTTGAGAAAGAGAGAGAAACTCTATTATCCAGGCTGATCCGAAGCTCACTATGTAGCCCAGGCTGGCCTCGAACTCACGATGATGCTTATTAAATCAATCAAATTCTTTGAAAACAAGGTGTTGTTGTCTTTGAATACTAATAGGGTGCTGCTATCATGTGTGTGTGTGTGTGTGTGTATATATATATATTTGTTATATATAAATGTATATTATTATACTCACTTAGGCAGCCCGAAAATGCTTTTCATGGTTTTCTACTAGGGACTGTTACTCTTTTAAAATACTTCTGTCCTTTCTCATCTTATAAGGTTAAGCTGCGCTATAAATACGCAGTACATCTTAACTCAGACTTCTCCACCCATATCATTTAATAAAAATCTAAGAAAAGAGGGATGAGAATGAAAGGCATTTTTTGTCATTCCTCACTGGGGAACCACAGTATGCATATCTGTGTAGGCTTCTTAGGTCTGCTTTACTTTATTCATTCCCTGGGCACATAGGTCATCCGTGCGTTTCTTTTGGTCTGATATGAGAACATTTCCGTGTTGGATTCTATCAAAAATGCTCTTGGGCTCAGCATTTGCACATGACTCTTTGTTCCCTTGACTACAGGAGACAGCTATGCCTTGATGGGCCCCAGAAGAGACAGCATGTAAAATGTACTAGTTCCCAGAAACAGCCTCCAGTCCCTGTGGCTAAATTCTGGATGGCCATTCCTGGAAGCAGCCACTCAGGAGTGCTACTTTTAGCAACAATAGCTGCTAAGATCTGATGCATGAGCCAGAACATTGTGCTGTATCTTTTCTAAGTCTCTTGAATGAGCCACTGTTTGAGGGTGCTTACTTACTAGCTTATTCTAGTCTCTATGGGACACAGCTGTCACTGTTTTCCCATCCTATGAGTTAACCCAAAATCTGGACCCAAAGCAAAACTTCTGGAGTGGCAAGTTCAGGGTGGGCACTGAAACCTTTAGAAATACACAAAATATGGGGCTAAGGATAGAGCTTGGTGGCTAGAGCACTTGCTTAGCGTGCATAAGGTCCTGGGTTTAAATCCCCAGCATCACATAAAATGTAATGGCACATGCTTGTAATCCCAGCATCATTCAGGAGGCTGAGGCAGGAGGAGCTTTATGAGTTTGAGGCCAGCCCGGGTGACATAGTGACTTCAAGGGTAGCCGGAACTACAGAGTGAGATCTCATCTCAAAAAAAAAAAAAAAAAAGAAAAGAAAAAAAGAGAGAGAGAGAGAGAATGTGTACAATTGTGGCTGGAATATAGGAAACATGCAATAAATGTTCACTATTATTAAAAAGAAATGTTAGCTGTTGTTAAAAAGGTCATCAAATCGTGTTTTATAACAGTGAAACTTAGGTCAAACCTTAATGTCCAAGAAAAGCAGGTTGATTATATAAATTGTATCGTGTCTATATAATATACTGCAGGTAGCCACTCAAAAAGCCTGCCACTGGCTTCCAAATATTGGTATGTATCAGAATCACCCAAGGAAGTTGTTAAAAGTGAAATTATGCAGGCTCAATCTGAAATATTCTAAGACTGTTTGGAAAGTTTTCTAGGTAAGAGAGAAGTTAAGATTCATGTGAATTCAGTATACGGTACAACAGAATATTAATTTTGTCAAAGTATGATTATTTGAGTCAAATACTTGCTGTTATTTCTTAGTCTCCCTGTATCTCCCAAGCAGTCCTATTTCAAAAAGGACTTTCTTTTTTTTTTTTTTTTTTTTTGAGACAGGGTCTCACTCTATAGCACAGGTTGGTTCTGAACTCACTATGAAGTCCAGGCTGGCCTTGGACTCTGGACAATCCACCTGCCTCAGCCTCTGGAGTGCTGAGATTATAGGTGTGCACCACCATGCCCAGTTGGCTACTTAGAGCTTGTGTAGCACTTGCTAGGCAAGCACTTTAGCCACTGAGCCATTCCTCCAGCCCCAAAAGGACTCATTTAAATCCTTTAGGTCACTGTAAACAAATTTGACTGAACCCATATCACATTCAATGAGTTTTCAGTTTTTATTTTATTTATTTTTGAGCTAGGGTTTGCTCTGTCGTCCAGGCTGGTTCTGAGCTCAGTGTGCAGCCCAGGCTGGTCCTGAACTCACTATGTAGCTCAGGCTGGACTCTCTGTCATGGCAATCTTCCTGCCTGTGTATCTGGAGTGTTGGGCTTACAGGCAGGTGTCACCAACCCCAGCTGAGTTTTCTTTGTAAGTGGGCATGATACTTTACACAGTAAAGTCTCTGAAGCGAGGTGTGGTGGCACTTACCTGTAATCCCACCTGTAATCCCAGCACTTGGGAGGCTGAGGCAGGATAATTGTGAGTTCGAGGCCAGCCTGGGCTACATAGTGAGTTCAGGACCAAACTGGACTGCAGAGCCAGACCCTGCCTCAAAAATAAATAAAGAAACATCCTTCATTTTGTAAATTGTGTTATCCTTTGCATGTCTTCTCTCCAAACAGATCTTTCTCCACTTCCATCGTCTAAGAACTCTTTATGAATATCTCTTTAATAAAGAAATTTTTCTTTAACATGTGAAAGATGCTGAAATACCCATCAGCAGATCAACAGATGCCAAAGTTATGGTGTATGTACACAATGGAGTACTACCCTTCCATAAAGACAGATAGATTTGAGGCTTTTGTAGGTTAAATGGAAGCAACTTGAGACCATCATGCTTAGTGAAGTGAGTCACACGCAGAAGGTTAAATATTGCATGGTTTCTCTAAGATGAGAAATCCAAAATACAGATGTTCTATAGAACCAAATGGGTGTGGTAGCGGGGCAATGGGGAGGGGGCAGGAGCTCAAAAAGGAGAAGGGTGAGGGGATTGTAAGGTTGACGTAATATATACGTGCACAAAATACTCAAGTTCAATATAACCGTTTTGTATTGCATATATATGTATGTATGGGGAAAAAAGAAAAATTTCTTCTAAGAAGTAGAGTCCACTTGGAGTAACATGTCTCACTTGGAGCTGTCTTTCAATCTGCTGGGAATATTTTCAAAACATTGGTATTGGATTGAAAGTAATTGAAAGACTATGGTTGAGTATAAAGAAACATTAAATTTCCCATCTCTGAACGTTGTTTTAGCCCCAATATAAATAATGATCAGTGCTGTTTGACTTAAGATAACACATAACTCAGAAAATAGCCCACACAGCATTTATTTTCTTCTAGAGAACCCATATCATAGAGCAGATTGATATAGAAAATTCCCAGGTATTCCATTTTCCTGGCTGTTTCTTGCGTTTTTAGCACTTTTGTCTTAGACCAGAGAGCAGCCCCATTGATGGCAGAGTGACTCGGCAAGATCTGATAGGTTGTGTTTTCTGAAAGAATATTGAAGTACTGACGTCTTATTCCTTCCCACCACAACTTTCCTGATAACTGTAGCCTACTGTCATATAACGATTGTGCCAGGCATGGCTCTAATTTCTTTACCTCTGCATTCATGATTAGTTTTCACCCTATACAGTCATAGTTTCATTATTCGTCCCCATTTTACAGATGAGGAAGCCTTGTTCCAGAAAGGCCAAGGCACTTGCCCAAGGTCATACAGTTACATGCATACAATCACCTAACAATTGAAACCTAAGCATTCCAAAAATCTTCACCTGTAACCTCTAGACTTGATCTCAAGTGTACTGCCTAAGGGCTGCATGGTTTGCTTCTGGCTATTGTAGAAGTTGTAGGTGCCTAAGAGAATGTAAAAGTCTGAGTGTAGAAGAAAGTGCCCGAGGACAAGAAAAGGGAGAGTTCTAAAGATTACGAGGTGGACTATGAGGAGGAACCTGACCAGAAATCCTGGTTGTCTCTGAGGAGTGAAGAACCCTTAGTAAATGTGTTTAATCTTTGCAAACCTTGGTTTCCTATTTTATGTTTGTTTGTTTACTTATTTATTTATTTTTTGAGACAGGGTCTTGCTTGCTCTGTAGCCCAGGTTGCTCCTGAACTCACTGGTATAGCCCAGACTGGCTTTGGACTCAGGGCAATCCTCCTGCCTCAGCCTTCCGAGTGCTGGGATTACACGCGACTTTCTATAGTGCTGGGGAACTGAACTCAGGGCCTTGCATTTGCAAGGCAAGGGCTGCCGTGCTGTTCCTCCAGCCCCTCCTATTTTATGAAAAGCTGATGGTCACCCACTTCCGTCGTGTCGTCTCAAGTAAATAACATGAGAACTAAGCCACTGGTTTCCAGCGCTGAAAACAAACACCACCACAAATAACAAAACAAAACAAAAATCCTTGAAATCTTTAAATTTACTACGTTGAATAGACACAGATTTTGACAGGGCTTTCCTTAGAACTGAAAAACAAAACAAGCCAATGAAACCAAGACCTTCAAAAAGATAGCATTTGTAAACCGTCATTTCCATAATTTTAAATACTTTCTTGGGGATCTTCTGTGCTTTACTTTCTCGCGTTCTCCTCCTGTTTCATTTTCTGCGTTATTTCTCGGTAAAGTGCTTTTCCGAGAAGTCCAGTTGTGACTCTGCTGAGAGGGAACAAGCATAAGTTTCTGTGAGGCCCGGAAATCAGTGGAGAGCAGAGCGCCCCGGGGGATGCTCCCGCTGCAAAACAAAGCCTCGAAGAGCTGCTTGGCCGAGGAAAGTTCTAGAGGAAGGAAGTGCGAAGAGCGCTAAGAAAGGGGCTTCTGGGCCCGAGGCGCCCTGGGGCCTACAGGGCGCTCCTTGGCTTCTGAGGTCCTTGCTGTCCCCCCTGAGGGTCACCCCGTGCCCTGCCCTCCCGCTTGCTTTTGCATTCCCTCAGAACCATTCAAGTGTCAGACCAAGAGCCTCCTGGAGCATCCCGATCACAGGTGAGAGTAAGTGAATTTTCTCCTTCCCTTCTGCCTGGGTGTATGTATAGAACCGTGGGCCCGGAGGGCTGTCACCCTGCCCCGCCCCACCCCCACTGAACTTGAAGCTCTGTTGTTGATGACTCCGGTGACCTTGGGCCAAGGGCTTGACTTGCCCCATTCTGCCTCATCTGACAACGCAGGCCATGAGATAGAAACGCACTCGCATACAGGTGGCCGTGAAACAGGGCGCGGTCTATCCTTCCCGCTCATTCACATGCCTACCCAGTGGAATAAGAATCCAGTGGGCAAACTATACGAATGAGACACAGATGCACCATCCGAGAGGAAAGATAAGCTGGAGTCAAAGACATTTCTTTTCAGTAAGTAATTTTAGTGCCCCAGGTTACATTTCCGAGCCCAGCGAAGGAGCGCCGCGCGGGGATGGGGAGCTAGGACGGTGCGCTCGGGGCGCGGGTGGCGGGGGCTCAGGTCGCGGACTCGCGCACACGGTGTGTTACTGGCTTAGCTCTGTTAGTAGAATATCACATTCTTCGATAAGATTTTTCCCCCCTTGGTAGTGAGAAATGAACCCAAGGCTTTCACCCTGCGCTGTAACCCCAGCTTTCTTTTTATTTTATTTATTTATTTATTTATTTTCACATTTTCTGTTTGGAGACAGGCTCTCGCCAGATCTCTAAATTACTGAGGCCCCGCTCAAACTTGTGATTCTCCTGCCTCAGCCTCCCAGAGTGCTGGGATTACAGGTGTGTGCCACCAGGCCCAGCTATGGATTTCGGTTTTTACAAAATGGCTTTAGTTGCTATAAAACTAAACTGATTAGCTGAAAGCTGAACAATTCAGCTAAAAGACCGTAAAGGGACTTGGTTTCCAGCCCTTGTGCTTGTTACCTTGTGCTTTGGGCTGATGAGTTACCACAGCGGTGACTTCCTGCCTTTAGGTGACTTCATACCTTGTCCTAGACATCCAGGATATAAAAATGCGCAAGTCAGGCAACACGGGAAAAGAAAAAGCTAAGGTCATGTACATGTGGAGCGCATGGCAGGGTGTGCAGAGGAAATGACGGCGCTCCTGTCTGCGTGTTAGCCGTCTAGTGCGCGCCCAGCCTGGCGGTTCCCGCTGTGTCCTGGTTATAGTATTTTGTATTCGTGTATGTTTTGTGGGTTGTTGGCTTATTAGGTTAGGCAGATCTGTCTTAAATTTTGTCTTGTGAAGGACAGTCAAAATTTAGGTCCCGGAGTCAGAAGCTTGGGTGGATGGCTTGCTCGGACCCTGAAGACTACCTTTCTCTGTGGCACAAGCAGTTGTTGTAATCAGCTTGGCCCCACGCCTGGAGCAGGCTGTGGGACTCAGTGACAGTGGCAGTCGGAGCGGAGTCGGAGACAAAGAGGTCACAGAGCAGGAAATCACAGCGACGTGGCCAACTGGGCTCCAAGGGGTGATAGGAGTAGAAGGTTTTGTGTGTGTGTGTGTGTGTGTGTGTGTGTGTGTGTGTGTGTGTGTGTGTGCAAGAAATTTCTCTTAAATACTATTCAGCAAAACTTATTTAATATTACGTTTGCATGACTGTTGAATGATTTTTGTCCTAATGTCTATTAAATACTGCACAGTATTCTGTAACACTGAGTGCAAATATTATAACAAACATTCAGAATTTCCATGCTTGGTGACTTAAGGGCATAAATGCCTGCTCTCACTGGAATTAGATCTATTCATTTTTTTCTTTTCTTTTTTGAGACAAGGTCCCACTCTCTATCCCAGGCTGGTTCTGAACTCACTATGTAGCCCAGGCTGGCCTTGGACTCAAGGCAATTTTCCTGCCTCAGCCTCCCAAGTGCTGGGATTACAAGGATGTGCCACTGCACCTGGTTTAGATCTATTTTTTGATGTCACCTTGATTTTAAGATCCACCCCAGTTAATAGAACAGTTAATTTCTAGTAAACATAACAGAATTAATTTCCAAGAGAAATCTTAAAGAAGTTTCTGATGTTTTGAAGTCCATATTTCTGTTAAACAATGATCAAGCGCTTGAGTTTCTCGTCTATCAATCTAGTTTTCAGTAGTTATGAATGTACATGGCAAATGATGATATTTATATTGATTTGTAAGTATGGGTAAACTTTTAGAGAAATATGCCTGTAAAAAAATAGAGTGGGATGAATAAGGGTATAAGGCTGTAAGTTATATAATACAATTTATTTATTCTCTTGTGATATCAGTTTTCCAGTACTATAAAGTAGGATTATTTTGGTAGCAGCAAGAAAATCATTGTTAATTATGGCCGAATAAAAATGTACGGTTGGGGGGCTGGAGGAACGGCTCAGCGGTTAAAGTGCTTGCCTAGCATGCACTAAGTCAAGTGCTTATTACCGTAATTGAATTCCCCAGTACCACATAAACCGGACACTGGTGCACGCCTGTAATCCCAACACTTGGGAAGCTGAGGCAGGAGAATTGCCCTGAGTCCAAGGCCAAACCTGGGCTACAGAGTGAGACCCTATCTCAAAAAAAATAAATAAATAAGTAAAATAAAAATGTATGGTTGGGTGTCTTGGTCTGTGCTACTATAATAAATAACTGAGAAAAGGAAACTATATTTATTTATTTTTAGAGTAACAAGTCTTTATTTAGAAACAAAGGATAAATGGGAAAAGCTTCTGCTAGCTGGGAGGGGCTCCAGAGTGGGGTCCCAAGTGGGGTGACTTCTAATTATTTATTTTGATTGAGACAGGAACTCCCTCTGTGGCCCAGTCTGGTCCTGAACTTACTATGTAGCCCAGGCTGGCCTTGAACTCATTGTACTCCTGCTGCCTCAGTCTTCTGAGTGCTGGGATTACCGGCATGTGCCACCATGCCCTGCTTATGTGATGCTGGGAAATTGAACTCAGGGCCTTGTACTTTCTAGGCAAGTGCTCTAACCACTGTGCCATTCCTTCAGGTCCCTCAAAATTTAATAATAAACTCAACAGTATAATAATGACATAATAAATAATGAATGGTGAGGGATATACACACACACACACACACACACACACACACATCCCCCCCGTATCCCCCCAACACGCACACTTATTTTTTATGCAACATTTTTTCCCAAAATTTATAGATTGGCAATTTTCAAACTACACATATTATATTAATGCTAGGTGGTTAGTAAGCAATTTCTTTCTTTCTTTTTTTTTTTTTTTTTGAGACAGGGCCTCACTCTTTGGTCCAGGCTGGTCCTGAACTCACTATGGAGCCCAGGCTGGCCTTGGACTCAGGGCAATCCTCCTGTCTCAGTCTCCCGAGTGCTGGGATTACAGGCGTGCGCCACCACACCCAGTTTATGTGGTGCTACGGAATCGAACTAGGGTACTTAGCGCTTGCTAGGCAAGCACTTTAACCGCTGAGCCATTCCTCCAGCCCCCAAGCAATTTCAAAAGCATAAATATCCTGTGAGAAACTCCAAAATAAAATATTTCTGTGGCATTGACATGAATGGATGATGTCAAACTGTGATCCTATAAACTTCTCTACTTAAATATACATGTACACACACACACAAAAAGGAAACAGAGACTAATTCTAATTTAGTCAATGTTGCTCCCAAATAAAAAGCAGACAGGAAACACATTCTTTTCCCAGACAGGGATTACATTCTTAGGTGAACCACAGAGATGATTAAGAGGCATTTATTAGCTATGTACTTTGTGGACAACATGGCGTGGCCTCTTGTTTTGTTGCAGAATTTGAATTAACCCTGCTTCCAGGAAGAGTGCAATATTAAAATCAAGGGGCAGGGCTGTAGCCCCATAGTAGAGCACTTGCTTAGCATGTGTGAGGACCTGGGTTTGGTTCTCAGCTCTGCAATGAAGCCCCAAACCAAACAATAGCTTCGATAATTTCTATATGCTGAGTATTTTTCAAAATATCCCAACTGTATTGTAGTTGCCTTATTATATTATTGCAATATAGCTTCATTTAACCTCACGTGGTAAAGGGTACTACTATCAACAAATGAGGAAACAAAAGCTCAAGGGAGCTAAGAAATTCCGCCAGACCTCAAAGTAGTAAATTCTAGGTCAAATTCTCAAATTTTTGTATACAGTTTTGGAGCCGATGGACTTAAACACTGCTGTGTGTTATCTGAGAAAGATGTTAGAATCAGAATGAAAATACTAAAAAGAGCCCTGGCTAAATTTCTGTGATGTGGCCAAAGGCAATTTACTTAACCTTTGATACTCAGTTTTGTCATAATTACTACTTTGCCCAGTGATGATTAGAGCAGAGATAATCTGTGTGCCTGTCACATGACCCATATTCGATAACTGATATTATGTCTGTCACACGACCCATATTCAATCAATGATATTTGTTATGTCCATGTAGAAGAAGAAAGCTGTGCTGTAATCTGACTACACAACTTTTCCTTTTCTCATTAACCAGAATACTGGTGGATCCTCGATGGTAGGTAACTTGCTCCTGAAATGAAATGTAACCATTGCTGGAGGAAGCAGCCCATGCAGTGGTGCTCCTGTATTTCACACAAATTAGAAAATGAAGCCCATTTATTTAATTTACGCTAGAGCTCTTGGCTCCATGTGAAGTCTTCCTCTACAGGAAACAGACAACAAGCTAATTTCCCAAGGAGGAAGAAACAATTAGCTAATTCATGAGTAAGGTTAGAGCGACCGTGTACTCTTTTGGCCAAATATAGTCATTCCTTAGCTTAAAGAGCCCCAAACCAACATTCCCAGTCTCACTAGAGGAAGTGCTGCTTATGGACAGGCCAAGTCATAAATTACACACTTCAAATTCAGAGATGTGTGGAATGAATGACATTAGTATTTACACAGGGGATTTTGCAATAAAAGCAGAAAACCGAGCCAAAAACAGTTGTTATGCTGAAGAACAGAAGTACAGATGGAATCATAACTAATGAGTATTCTAGTAAAATTTAAGGAGATAACATATCGGTAATTTTTAAGAAGTTACTATATCAGAGCTGGAAGGGATTCTAGAGCTCAATCAAACATCATTGTACGTAGAAAGAAAATAGAAAACACAGTGAAACATTTCTCATCTGGATTTTCTGCTGGATGAGGTTCCGAGACTTAGGAGCGTGATGTATAGGGGCTCTAAGAGACAGAAGCCTTTCTATATTTAGATTTGGTTCCTGCTTATGTAATTTTCCTTGTGCTTTCAATTATTTATATGAATATATTATTTATGTATGTCTGGAACTTGTGCTTTTAGCACTCAATAAGCAGGAATAATTTATAGGATTATGGAGTGCTTCCTGTCCTTACCTTTCAGAGTATGCTCTACTGCATCGTTAATTAATTGTTTCATTTCAATCTTGCGCAACTTCCTTTCCTGGCACTCTTGTGGTGATGCTTAACTAGGCAGACAGAGTTATGTTAGGATCTACAATTACCTACATTTGCACATTCCAGAATCAGATTAATTATTCTATTAGTCATTTCTCTACCTAGGGAGGGTAGTGGGAGCTCCATGACCAAACTCAGCAGATTATGACCCTTATGTACCATGAGACCCTACTGAAAAAAAGAAGCTAGTGCCTAGGCTAGATAGAATTTGCCTCTGGGGGTTAGGGGGAGGGATGGGAGCCTAGCAAGCACACAGCCCTGAATCCAATTACTCGGCATCACATAAGCCAGCCATGGCAGCATATGCCTGTAATCCTGGCACTTGGGAGGCTGAGGCAGGAGGACAGCCATGAGTTCAAGTCCAGTCTGGGCTATATAGTTAGCTTAAAAAAGGGATTGCCACTATTTTATTTACTTTTTTTTTTGCCTCTGCTTCTTAAAAGATCGAGTTCTTGGCCTGATTTCTTCTCTGTCTTCCGTTATGATTTTTCCGTTTGCTGCCCTACCCTGACCTCTGTCTCTGTGTCGTCCTGGCTCCCGATTGTGGCTCTGAATTTGGGCGATTGCCAGAAGCAATGCGTACTCTTTGCCCTTCGATCTCCACACTGCTGTCTCCCATGTGGCCCAGCTTGGAATTTTCTCATCGTTGGATCTCATGCCTTAAGCTGCTGGGGTTCATAGCCCATGGGACTTAACAACAGCTAACCCAGAGAAGACCTAACCCGGCAGGTACCTCCAAGTGGGGCTGTGTGTGCAGAGGCCTGGAGAAGGCCTATCCCATAGAATGCAGAGTTGCTCGGCTGTTTCCTTTAGGCCCAAGAGTTTTTGGAGAAGTAAATATGAGATTTGAAAGTACTCCCTTCATGGGAGGGAGGGCCAAACACAAACCAAGTTGGATTATGTTTTTGGCTATTGTCTCCCCCAAGGAAGAGGCTTTGGGCTGGAACTGTGGCCTCTGGGCATGGTCTTTTCTTTTTTCGCTCTGTAGCCCAGACTGGTCCTGCACTCACTATGCAGCCCAGGGTAGCCTTGGACTCAGGTGCATCCTCCTGCCTCAGGCTCCTGAGTCCTGGGATTACTGGCATGTGCTACCACATCTTTATGTGGTGCTGGGGAATTGAACTCAGGGCCTTGCACTTGCTAGGCAGGTATTTTAACCACTGTGCCATTCCCCCAGGCCCCAAAATGGCTTTTCTAGAGTCCTATCTCTTTGACAAAGCAGCCACTGTAGCCCTTTGGGCCCGAAAGCAAGAAATGACCTTACCACAGTCCTGAGGGTGTATGGGACTCAGCCCATCTACACAATTGTCTTAACCTGAAGGAACTACAGGCTATCTTCCAAATCATTTTTAAGGAAAAGGACCATCAGAGGAAGTTACTGTCTTGTCTCAGCCCTGCCCGTTCCTCTTTGCCCCTGTAGAGCGTGGTCAGTGGTAGCCCATCAGAGCCCCGGCTGTTAGGGGGTGCCGACTGAGCGTGCGATCAGACGTGTGACTGTGCCAGTGGCGAACAGTGCGAGCTCTGCAGGCCCAGGCTGTTCACGCTGGCATCCCTTTTTGATGGGTCGCCTGTGTGCCAAGAGCCCTGACAACAGCTCTGAGGCTGAAGAAATGTCCCCAGAGATGCTCCTGTTAGTATGACTGACCGTCGCTCTGGCTGTGTGGAGCCTCCCTCTCCTGGCGCGTGATGTTTACCATACTTTCATGGGTGGGTGCCAGGCGGTTCTAGTGCCTCGTGGAGCCAGCTAAAGAGGGACCCCCACCCGACACTGACTGTCAGGCCTCCCAAGTGCCGGGATTACAGACGTGGCCACCATGCCCAGCTTTATGTAGTGCTAGCAAATGGACCTCAGGGCCTTGAACTTGCTAGACAAGTGCTTTCTCCTCTGCACTATTCCTCCAGCCCCATAGCCTCACACTTAAAACACCTTAAATCTGAGTAATTTATGTTTATAGTGAAAGAAAATGCCCAAAAGCATGAGTTAATATCCAGAAGTTCTCTGAGTTTGTGACACTGCAGTCCCGTTCCGTGAAGCCCAGCAGGCTGCTTCTTGTTTGTCCTGCGGGTGTGCTCAGCGTGTATGCAACTGGTGCATTGAGTGGCTGGACTCAGTGTGAGTGGAGTCAGAAAAGCAGCTGTATTATCTAATTCTCTGCGGTTCTCTCGGCACAACCCCGGGACAATATCTTGGGCAGACCCCGAAGCTTTTCCAAACTTGGCTAGAGGCCAAAACACTTATTTTTAAATGTATTCTAAAGGTTCGGTTGGTCAAAGTAAAAGTGCCTTCTTACACCTTGTTTACAATGTCTTCCCTCACCAGCCTTAGGGAGAAAGAGAAGAGGGGCATCTGGCTTTCCTCTCTCTTCCACCCGGCCTTTTCCTTCCTCCTGATTCCTGGCTGTATCCTGGCTCCTCTTGGACTGGGGAGGGGTCAAGAGCAGAAGTAGAAGGGCAAGGTCTGGCTCCGTGGTGCCACATAATGTGGTACCTGCACCCCCTGGGTGGTGGATACCTCTGCCAGACTGTGTGGACTTTCCAGGGACTTCCTCAGTCCAATAGGAAGCTCCTGCTCTTATTCCCTGAACTGTTTATATTTTGTGGGGAGCTCACTGTCTCCCCTCTACTGACTTTACAGTTCCCAACTCTCCAGAATGTTCCCGCTGGGGCTGGGGTCAGGCCACCCCAGCAGGCAGCAATCTAGGGCAAGGTCTTTCCCAGGTGGCAACAGTGTGACTACCTTGTGGGATTATTCCAGCCTGTGGAAAAGTTTAACAGCTTTGCCCTCCAGAATGCTGGATGAACGACTCGTTCCCACCACTGACTTTTCTCTTTGCTCTATCTCAGCAAGTCCTTGTGGGCACACTGTGGCCTGTCCAGGCAAGAGGCGTGCACCCCATCCTGTGCCCCGAGTTCTGTGGAGGATAGGCTGACCTCACATAGGAGCTCTTTCACTTTGCTATTGCCAGGGCAATGCAGAACAAACTCTAACGCTTGCAGGTTGTGAGATGCTTTTTCCTGGCTGGCGAGCCCCCCATTCTCTGCAAGGTCTTCTCTTTCTTTTATAAAAGTCTTACTCAGCCCCCCATTCCGCCTCTCTCATAAGGAAGACCCTAATCCAAACTCTCCTCTTTTTCCTCACTCTGATCAACCTTTAAGCGGCGGAGAAGGGTGCTGTGCTGAGACACCATGTAGGGTTTCATTCACCATTTGGCAAGAGTCATGGCTGATACCATGATGCTTCTATTTAGAACATCAGGAAACATGTTACTTAGCCCTTGTCAGTGTGAAACAGCTCAGTTTCTGAGATAATAGGAAACGACCTTGTAAGCGATGCTCATGTGCACACATGCACGCACTTCTGAGTGTTATCAGTCTTTTTCTTAACCTCACATGAGATTATCATTCTGCCTACTCATTTGAAACTTCTTACCTTAGATTTATGGTTCAGATGTGGGATGTTCCTCGAAAGCCTCGTGGGTTTGGGTGTGCATGTTGTATGTGGATTTCCCATGTTCTTAGGAGGCGGGGCCGGGTCTGAAGAGGCAATCCCTGAGGCTTGGCCCAGAAGGAGTGGACCACTGGGACGTGATTGGAAGAATATCTGTGAGCTTTGCCCTTCCTCACTCACCTTCCTATTTGCCTTCCTCGGCCTAGGCCTCCACCATGTGCTTGCTCCATTGCCAGCTATCCATGAATGGACAGAAACTGTGAGCTAATATAATCCTTTCCTCCTGTAGGTGTCAGGTATTATGTCCCAGCAATGACAAAGTAACTAAGACCCTTAGAAACCCTGCATTGTCCAGTTCATTATCACTCTTCGGTGGTTTACTGCGTTGCATACGTGCTTCCAGATGTCCGTTATTACAAGCAAAGCTGAAGCAAACTGTATACATTTTTGGGAGTGTCTCTGCAGGATAAATCCCTAGAAAGAGAATACCTTTGAATTTATAAATAAAATTTTAATGTATCTTGTCAATTTGCTAAAACTGGGGATGTGGCTCCATTGTAGACCACTTGAGTAACGTGTGCAAGGTGCCAGGTTCGATCCCCAACAGCACACACACACAGAAAGTCAGTTTCCCCACTTCCTGTCAGGGTATGTTCTCTTGAGATAGAAAATGCCCATGTTTCCCCATTTGTACCCATCAGAATCTGATGGATTAAATTTTCAGTGTCTCTACATTATTTCAGTTGGTATTAAGTCGCGAACATAGTTGAACATCTTTCCGTATGTTGATTGATCTTTTGCATCTTTTTTTCCCCTAAATTACTTGTTCTTATCCTTTGCTCATATTTGTATTCATAATTTTCATGTTGATTTTTAAAGAGTATTTCATTGTTAGATATGGTTTCCTTTTTCTGATATGTGAAATGCAAATATTGTTTCTACTTCTTAGAAACATTGACTATATGTGTGTTTATCTTTTTTTTTCTATAAAGAAGTTTTTTTTTTTTTTTAGGTAATGAATTCATCAGGTTTTCTTCTGTGGTTGCTATGGTTTGGATCTGGAGGGGCTCCAGAAGATTTACGTATTTGGATGTAGTGGGATAACTGTGGAAGTGTGTTGTGTGGGGAGCTAGGGCTTGGCTGGAAGGGACAGATGCTTGGAGGGATTTATTAACTTGGTGAGATTGGGGGGGGGGGGGTGCCCACAGCAGAGTTTTCAGGTATATATATGAGCCAGGAAATGAGGGAGGGAGGGGAACCCACCTTGGGTTTGGGGCCAAACTGGCAACTTGAACTAAGTAAAGGAAAGAAGAAGAAACATTGTTATAGTTTCTTCCTGGGGGAAGCTCTGACCTTGTCTGAGTCTCCAGACATCTATTTCTGCTTGACTTGGCTCCTGACTCAGTTGGCTTTCTCTCTGCTAAGCTGTAAGTAGCTCTCCAGCCTTTTCTGGGTGCTTCCACTGTTGCTGGCTGCCCATGAATGGACTACGTGAGCCTTTCTGATCAATCTTTCCTCTCTTAAATTATGGATGTTAGGTATTCTGTTAGGTATTACTTGAGAAAGTAACCAAGTCGCTGGCATTAGAATTTTATGATATCCTTAGAAAAGTTCCAAGATTTTAAAAATATCAACCTTTGAATGTGTTCATGGCATCATTTGTTAATTGACCTTTGTGGAATATATTTTAGGGTAAAATATGAGTTCATTTTTAATCTAACAAACTGAACTTTACCTACTAGACCTCTCTAAATTCTCTTTTTCTTCTTCATGTTACTGGGAAAAAATTTAAGCTCCTATTTTTAGTTTCGAGGCAGGGTCTCTGTAGCCCAGTCTAGTCCTGAACTCACGTTGTAGCCCAGGTTGGCCTTGAACTCACAGCAATCCTCCTGCCTCAGCCTCCTGAGTGTTGGAATTATAGGTGTGCACCACTATGCCCAGTTTATGTGGTTCTGGGGACTCAAAAACAGGGCCTTGGGCTTGCTAGGCAAGCACTTTAATTGCTGAGCTATTCTTCCAGTCCCTCAAATTCCTATTTAAACACAGCTTTCCACATAGCTAAATTCAAAGGTAAACTGAAGACACATTTATGGTTTTGTTGTTTTGGGTTTTTTTCTTTTTCTTTTTCTTTTTTTTTCTTTTTTTTTTTTTTTTTAGTTTTTCAGTACTGGGGTTTGAACCCAGGGACTTTGAATTGCATTCTCATTTTTGTTTGTTTGTTTGTTTGTTTGTTTTTAAATTTTGAGACATGGTCTTGCTGAGTCACTAATTTGTTCAGTCTGGGCTTGAATTTATGATCATCCTATCTCAGCCTCCCACACTGCTGGGTTTACAGGTATGTGCCACTACATCCAGCTTAGGTTTTTTTTCTTTTAATAAATAATGTCCATTACTCACTTGGAAAAATCTCAGTTTGAATTTTCTGGACATTGGTCCAATGCTAGTTTTCATGGCAGCTCTGAGGCATCAATTTTCGTGTTTTGTCTTCATCAAAACAAGAATATTTGCTCCTCCCCACTTTTTATAGTGGATGCCAGAAGAGGGGAAGTAATAGGTTCAAGGTCACAAAGTAAATTAACATGTTGAAATCCAAGGTATTGAGCCATTTTAGCCTGGTGTGCTAATCACTGAATAACATTGCATACAAAACACAGGTAGAAATCATTCTTTTTATTGCATCACTCACTAAATTACATAATCCCCAACAAAAATAGCCAGAGGGCAATGAGCAGGTCATGCTTAGCCCCTTGAAATGTGCAGATGTTTCAGTGCGTTGGGAAAATGGCCTTGCTCATAGAGATCATATATAATAATTGGCAATGTTGAGTCAGACTTGGGCATCGTTCAAGATTAATCTTATCCCCTTAATGAAATTGCTGATTGTTTTGACTTGTTCCTCTCTGCCTGTTCCTATTTGCCTGACAATGTGTTACAGAGACATTCTTGTTGGTCTGAGGCTCAATTCTCAAATGCTAAATTATGGAGTCCATTAAGGAGTTCAGAAGATATGTTTGGAGAGGCAGCAATCCAGCAAAGCTTCTAATTTTTCCGTGATGACTGATGGATTTGGAGCACTCTTAAGGGGTGGCTGCATAATGCTAAGTGTTTAGCGTGTGCCAGCTTTGTCACCTTACATGAACCCTGTAACTACCTGTGTTCCAACCTCACATTCACAGTCTACCCCAGGGTGGTTGAGGAGGGGGCCCTGAGAGAGAAGCCATTTCTGAGTCTGGAAGTAGAGCGAGTAGGGAGGGAGCTTGGGTGAGAGGGCCAAGAGGCACCCAAGAAAGCCTGCCTCTGTCTTAATTATCTGGCATATTCCTTTCATGGCTTTCACAGATCATTGGATTTTTTCCAGAAATGTTGTTTTGCACAGGATGCGTGGAGTAGAAGAGGCCCACAGTGACCATGCTTCTCCTGTCCAACAACAGGATATGGGAGAGTTCAGCTCAGGGAGACCCCTGCACCCGAAGTGGCGGCGTGTTGTTGGAAATGGTCTCCATCTGGCCAGAGGCTATTTTCTCTAGTCTCAAGAGGCTGTGAGGATTGGCCCCCGCACCCTGTAATGCTGGAAGACTGCAGATTCTTAGGTGCCTGGGGTTCTTGGATTCCTCGGTGGTGTATGCGGTCAGTGCTGACAACACCGGCAGAGTCGGAGTTACAGGCAGTGATTGTGCTTGTCATAGAAAAGGCTCACTCCTCGATTCCTTGATGTTCTTTCAAGCGCCGTGTCCTATGAATCCCGTTGGCAAGAAAACTGTCCTCCACCCTAGCACTTAGTTAATAAATATGGCTTGACATGCAGCCAGAAATGCATATGTTTGTTGTGCTGTTCGACTCCTTTTTGAAAGGGAAAAACTCAGTTGAATGTGATGCACAGAAGATTCTATTAATTAGGAAAACTTTTAATGTCTCCCTATAGGATAAAGGAAAAAATAATAGCATGCATTGTTACTCTACTGGTTCCTGTGTTGGCAAATTTATTGCTCTTACTTTTGGTAAAAAAAAAAATGCCATTCTGACCCCTTAGTTTGCTCTTCTCCTTGTACTGTGCACACAAATGTCAACACGACTTATGAGTGCATATCCGGTGGGGTGGAGGCAAGAGGAAGAGATCCCAAAGTCAACATCTTTGCAATATGTTCCAAGATGAAAGCGATCAAAGTCTCATTACTCTTCAGTGACTCTTACAGGAAACAAAGTAGGGCATTCAGGACACAGGTTAAAGATGAAACAATATTTCAATTTTTTCCCTGAATTGTGTTCCTGCATGCACCAGATCCTAAAGCATTTCAGGCCAAATTCGTCCCTAGATATAGTAAAATAGGATTATTGAAGCTTACTTGGAAGTAGAATTTATAGAAACTAATTTAAACTTCTTGAAAGTGAAGGGAAAAAGAGCAGCCGCTTGGCAGGAACCAGGTGCAAAAGTTTCCAAAATACAGGAGAGAATGTAATCAGAAGGGATGTGTGTTGGGTAAAGGAGCTAGGAAGGGATCTTCAAGTGCCTGAGCAGGCAAAAGGATTCTTAGCTTTTTTCTGCCTTAGATAGTCAGATTGAAGAAGGCCTTGAAGAAGACCTCACCTTATTTCCAGAATCCACATCTTGTTGTGAGCCCTCACCTTGTTCCACGAGACTGTGCACTCCTATTCTCTTTGGCAGGTTGTCCTGAGTATTCTGTACTCCCCTGGATTCGTACCTCCCCTTCCTCAGCTCTGGGCCCTATGCGATGGCCACTGTGGACTAACTCCACAGAGCTCCTCACCTCTGGCTTCTGTTGGGCTTGGATAATGGAAGCATGAGTGAGGGAGCGGCTGGTAGGAAGTCAGAGGTCAGCAGAAAGAGGGATGTATCAGCGTGGTCCCCACTGCCCTCCCTGTCAGGCCTCAGGCTACTAGTGGCTGAATTCCTTTGGAAAAAGCCACTGCTTCTTCTGGGGCCCTGTCCTATAGTGTGCATCCCACTGAGACCCAACAACCACTCCCTTCCCAGAACCCTTCATGCTTCAGATTGCTGATGGCTTCTTTTCTTGCTAGCCCAGGAATGTTTCTGGGTGTAGAGTGTGTTTGGAATGAGTGGGATACCTGTGGGAGATAAGGCCTGGCTAGAAGGGGTAGATGTTTGGGAATTGACCTGGAGGATTGCATCAACTTGTGGAGATTTGGAGGTACCCAGGACAGAGCTTCCAGGTGTGTGTTACCGACTTTGTGGGCCAGGAAGCGAGGGAGGGGCATCCACTCTGGGTGTTGCAGGCCCAACTGGTAGCTTGAACCAAGTAAAGGAAGGAAGAAGAAGTATTGTTACAGCTGCTCTTGGGAACGCTCTGGCCTTGCCCGAGTCTCCAGCCATTGACTGGCTCCTCACTCCCTCAGCTTTCTGTCTTCAATGGTGTGAGCAGCTCTGCAGCCTCTGCCGTGTGACCACTGTTGCCGGCTGCCCATAAGTGATGTGTGTGAGACCTTCTAAAACTGTGAGCTAAAAATAAACCTTTCCTCCCTTAAATTATGGATGTCTAATATTCTGTCCTAGCAACAAATAAGTAATTAAGATACCATATCAACAGAGCTTTCTAGAACAGATGGCAAACTGCCAGCTCCTGACCTGGATCCAACCATTATACCTTATAATATTGGGGTTTTCTGGTTAATATTCTAGCTTTGGCCCGCATTATGAACCATTTCCAAACCCCTATTGTGAGCTATCACTCTTTTCCTTTTTTTTTTTTTTGAAACAGTGTCTTGCTCTGTAGCCCAGGCTGGTCCTAAACTCATGGTATAGCCCAGTCTGGCCTTGGACAATCTGCCTGCTTCAGCCTCCTGAATGCTGGGGTTACAGGTGTGCACCACCATGCCCAGCTTTCTGTAGTACTGGGAATCGAACTCAGGGCTTTGTGCTTTGTGCCATTCCTCCAGCCCCGAGCTGTCACTGTTTTGCTATGTTCTAACTTCATCCTCTAGCCAAGTTAGCTACTCACTGGCAATGTTGGCCTCTCTATTCTAATCTTCTTTGGGTCATTTAAGTATATGTGGTCTGTAAGTCATTATTTTCTGTATATTTTATTAAATCCTCACAGAAAATAGGCACTATTTTTATAAAAACAGTGAAGGTCACAAAAAGTTACTGAAGGTCATATAGCCAGGGAAGAGCAAAGATTTAAGTCCTAACTTGCTCTAAGACAGTAAGCTATGTGCTAGCTAACCCTTTGGCATGGACTTCAGGCTCTCTATAATTCCACGTCCCTCTTCCGTACATATTGGTGCTGTCCTGGTGTTTTCTAACCCAAAGGGCACCTCAGCTGCTCAAATCCTAACTCTATGACTAGGCTCCTTGGGCTTCCAATGCGTACCCATGTACTGCTCCTTTTTTGTGTGTGTATGTGCACATACATATTATAACAAAATTACTATCACTTCCCCTCCCCCTTCCACCCACTCCCCCAACTCCCACCGTCACCCCCATTTGCTTCTCTCTTTTTAAAACACATACCGCCTTCTTTCTCCTTCCTGCCATTTCACCCTCCTTTTCTCTTTCTGTCTGTACAAAGTCCATCTTCTCACTTTCTTCCATGTCCCTTATATTTTTTATGGTTTGTTTTTCTCATATGAGAGAAACCTTTCTGAGTCTGTTCATTTTACTGAGCATCGTGGTCTCAAGGTACACCCATTTTCCTAAAAATGACTCAAATTTGTCTTTTTTTGAGACAGGGTCTTGCTCTGTAGTCCAGGCTGGTTCTAAGCTCACTATGTAGCCCAGGCTGGCCTTGAACTAACGGCAATCTGCCTGCCTCAGCCTCCCCAGTGCTGGGATTACAGGCTATGCCACCATGCCCAGCTTATGTGGTGCTGGGAAATGGAACCCAAGATCTTGAGCACTTTAATCACTGAGCTATTCACAATTGTGCTGTTATACAAAAGACATTCAGGTTACCATTACATCAATCAGATTCCTTAAGCCAAGCTTATATCAAAGACTGAATAAATGAATCACTGCACTAAATGAGCTTTGGTCATGCCTAGAATCCTAGCAATGCCTAACAATCAGGAGGCTGAGGCAGGAGCATTGCTGTGAGCCCAAGGCTAGCCTGGACTACAAAGTGAGTTAAAGACCAGACTGGACTACAGAGCAAGACCCTGTCTCAAAAACAAACAAACAAACAAACAAACAAACAAAGAGGGGCTGAAGGAATGGCACAGCAGTTAAAGCACTTGCCTTGCAATCATAAGGCCTTGAGTTCAATTCTTCAGTACTCCATAAACATGACCGTGGTGGCACACGCCTGTTATCCCAGCACATAGAAGGCTGAGGCAAGCAGATTGTCCTTAGTCTAAGGCCAGCCTGGCAGCCTGAGCTACACAGTGACTTCAGGACCAGCCTACGCTACAGAGCGAGACCCTGTCTCAAAAAAAAAAAGAACTCGAGTCTATATCACAAAAATATATTATACATAAAGCAACAGTATAATGGCATACTTAGCTATTTCAGAATTTTTAAAGAGTTCTTTCCCAGAGAGGAGCAGGAAGAAACAATTAAGATCATTATTACAAATTTAGTTATAGAGCGTGAAACTGAAATGTAAAATTCAACAGTCGCAAGTTGAGTGAATAACCAACTGAGCTCTCGACCAGTGGACTAAGGCTATGTGAGCACTCATCTTTACTACTACTCAGTGACAGCTTCTGGGAAAAGAACCCAAGAACCACGTACTTACCAACTCTTATTCTTTTTAGAACTAATAATATCCCAAATCAAAACTTTTGCCTTCTGCCACTCCCCCTCTAGCTAAATATCTGTACACATCATACACATCGAAATAGTTTCACAAATTGGGGCTGGAGGAATGGCTCAGCGGTTAAAGCACTTGCTTAGCAAGCACTAAGTCAAGCACTAAGTACCTGAGTTCTATTCCCCGGCACCACTTAGTGGCACATACCTGTAATCCCAGAACTCAGGGGCTGAGGCAAGAGGATTGCTGTGAGTCCAAGGCCAGCCTGGGCTCCATAGTGAGTTCAGGACTACGCTGGGCTACAGAGTGAGACCCTGTCTCAAAAAAAAAAAAAAAGAAAGAAAATCTTGTTGGAACTGACTGTTAGCAGAAACTAACTAGTCCATTTGCTTTTTGACTTCCTTCCCTGTGAGTTCCACTATTTCAAGGCCCTTGACATTAATTTCTGGGGTCTCAGGCATCTCTGTGGGTGTCCTGTTGCCTTGTCTCCTTCCCATGTTTCTGTTGTTGAGGGATTTCACGTTAAAGGCTGAGTCAAAACTTGTCTGTGGGTGTGTGGGGAGACAAAATTCCTCTACATTCTGTGCTGAGAGTAGGCAGTAAGGGGGGGACCGAGTCCGATGGCTTTTGAGATGTCTTGATCACCCGCACCACCCTCAGCAAAGCTCTCCCGCCTGTCCTGGCCTCCCTCCCCAGAGGGTGGGGTTCTCCACCCTCCACACTTGGAGGTGCTCCCACTACCACTTGAGCAGTTCCAGGGGTCAATGGTCTTTCTCCCCACCTCACAACTGTCTCTTGTGCCAGTTTTTCCTAGACACTGCCTAAGAGTGACTCTAAAAACTTTGATGTGCTCTTCTGAACTGCCTTTTACTCTAAGCCGTTCAGTCTTGGGCTCTTTATTTGTAATGGCTCCTGCTCACATCACTGCCTGTTATGGTTGCCGAGCACTGCTCTGGTCTAGGCTCCAGGAGGCCTTTTCTAGGGGGAGCTAGCATTGTGTTTGCTGCAGTTTGCATTACCCACGGGCTCGTTTTTGGAAGCTGGGGCTACCAGCTGCTGTCAATTCCCACTTTTCCCAGATCCATGCTTACCTTAGTCAGAGGTTCTGGGCCCTGGGTGGGCTTTCCTGCATCTGCGGATGCCAGTGGCTCATAGCCGTTCACAGTCGGCCTGCTGCTGGCTCTGGGGCTGCTGTTTTCTTCTGCTTACACTGTGTCTTCAGGATTTCTGATGTTCCCCTGACCTCCGTTCAGTTGTTGTGATGTTCCTCTGACTCCTGGCTACATTGAACAGGCAGTTTTAGACAATAATCTCAACTTTTTAAGTGGGTCTACGAAGGGACATTGTACAGCTCTGTTACTTGGCTGCTGTCTTTGGAGCTTGATATTTTAACTTAGATTGTTAGGGTGGCCATAACAAAATATCTCAGCATGGCTAAAACACTGAAATTTATTTCTCACAATTCTGGATTTTGAAAGACCAGGATCAAGCTACTGTCAAGGTGGGTTTCCTTTTGGGACTTCTTCTCTTGGCTTGTAGAAAGCTGCCATGTCTGTGTGTGCGTAGCCATGACTTTTTACGTACAAATACAAAAAGGGAGAGGTCCTAAGTGTTTTCTGGTTGTAGAAGCATATTGTCATTCTCCTTCTAGAGAGAGATAAATTTCCTTTTCCTCATATCTACCAGGACACTGCATAACTGTATGTAGTGGCTACTCCAAGTAGCATCTTCATGGAGAAAAACAACTATTCCTAATTACTGTAAGTTACTCAATGCTCTATATCATTAAAATCAATTGTGTGTGTAGTTATATGGTGTGTCAGAGTAATGTGAAGAAACACATTGGCTTTAGAAGAATCCCCAGAATAGTTAAAGTGCCTGAGGAGCTTAACACAGTAAAAGATGTGGTAAGCAATTGCCTATGAAGGTGTTAATCAGAACTTTAAGAAACTGCCCACTAGACTGTTCCTCTCTTTGCTCCTTATTCACAGAAAGTAACTCTAACTAAAGATTTATCACTGGTATTAGGTGGCACTCCATATAAACTATACACATATATGTTACATATCAAGTCAATGATACTAAAAATGGTGGCTTTGACTGGAATCATCAGAGGAGCCAAATTGCCTATGGAGGTTCAGAATACCTGCAAATGAATGTGCCTATACCAAAGCAGGCTCTTCGCGGTCTCTTCTCTTTGCCTCATTTCTGGTCACGTAGCTAAGACTGTGCAGAATAAAGAATTTAGTAGAATCATCAAAACAATTAAAATGTCACTGGAACTTCACAGTGTGGTAGCTCTGAAAGCCTGTACAAGTAAAAAGCATGTTTTAAAAAATGCCAAAGATTTAAAAAGCAGCATTATAGAGCTTTCTTCTTATTGCCTCATACTCAAATCAAGAAACAAATTTGTGCCTATACCATGATTTTACGCTATCCCTAACCTTATTCTTTTCTTTTCTTTTCTTTCTTTCTTTCTTTCTTTCTTTCTTTCTTTTCTTTTCTTTTTTTTTTTTTTGAGACAGGGTCTCCCTCTGTAGCCCAGGCTAGTCCTGAGCTCACTATGGAGCCCAGGCTATACTTGGACTCATGGCAATGCACCTGTCTCAGCCTCCCAAGTGCTGGGACCTATACCCATTCTTAACCCTAACCTAATTCCTACACCTAAACCTAACCCTCACAATAGCTAGAACCTAGTCCTCTGGAAGTGTACAACAGTACTTTAAGAAGGCAGTGTAGGGGCTGGAGGAATGACACAGCAGTTAAAGCACTTGCCTAGCAAGCACAAGGCCCTGAGTTTGATTCCCCAATACTACATAAATCTAGGTGTGGTGATGCACACCTACAATCTCAGCCCTCAGGAGGCTGAGGCAGGAGTATTGCTATGAATCCCAAGACTAGCCCTGGCTGGACTTGGTCTCATGACAATCCTCTTGCTTCGGCCTCCTGAGGGCTGGGATTACAGTTGTGCTCCACCACACCCAGCTTATGTGGTGCTGGGGAATTGAACCCAGGCCTTGCGTTTGCTAGGCAAGTTCTTTAACCTCTGTGCCATTCCTCTGGCTCCAGGGATCTTCACACTGTAACTATCTTCATTCTGTCTTTGTTTTGCTTTGTGACAGTATACACTATAGAAAAGAAATCTGATACTCTAGTGGTGCTGGCTTTTGGGTAGGGGATGCACCTCAGAGTCGGCAGTCCAAAGCATTTGTGTTTTCTCCAAGTCCTGGGTATCTTTTATACTGAGAGAGTAATTGAATAGTCTAGGGCATGTTGCTCCTGGGACACAATGATAAGAAGTGTAGACTCCTGTGGTCAAAATCCTGATCTGTTGTCACTCTAACCTTCTCAGGAAGTAGGAGTCCTCTGTCTCTCTCAACATCCTTGTAGTTCCATCAGTATCAGATCGTTCTCTGTAACCTCATCCAAACATTCTTGCTAAGTCTCAGCCTGTTGTTCTATCTACAGGAAAGCTCAAAATCAGCTAGTCTACATGATCCTTGTCCTGGGAGAATTTCTTTTCCCCTTATTAAGTACACATCCCTCTTTAAGTTATAAAAAGTTAAAAAAGGGAAAAAGAAAACAACAAAGTGTGTATGACATTTGATTGAGTGACTTTAGAATTTTTTTCTTATACCCTTTCGGTATTTTTTACCTTCTTCTATGAAAGCATACAGGAACACACAACCAGCACATGGTATTTTTCTCTTCACGAGAAAAGTTGTGTGAATTAGAAACTTAAGTGTTCATATCAACGGGAAATTATGACTTGTGTCACAGACATAGTGGGCCCCTCCACAGGCCACTTTGCCCTGTGGCTACCCTGCCGTGTTTTAACTTGAGGACATAATTGCTGCCTTTCCGAAGAACCACGGAAACACCACAGGAAAGCTACTTAGGGGAGAAGTTCCCTATATATTCCCTTTTTTCTAGTATTTTCTTTTCTTTTTCAGTAAATGTGAGGGAACAGTTTGACTTTTAGAACTTCTTTGTTGAAACAGGGAAGTTGGAGAGTTAGTATTTCCCTTGGGGAATTTCCTTGACAAGTGAATAGTCCTTGCCTTATTCTTTGCAGGTGGGAAGCATTTCAAAGAGGGACATCTCTAGACTCCAGGACATCACCATGAACCCGCAGCCAGTGTGTCTTTTTCAAAAATTTGCTTCGTTCAGAAATGGTGTCAATCAAGCTGGTATTCCCCTTCCCAACCCTCACCGCCCACCACAGACACCATGAGAATCTCCCGGGAGTATTGACTTTGCTGTCGGGATGAGGGAACATGCTGTCCCCAGAGTAGAAGCGTCAAAAGCCTGACTCATCATCTGCCCACAGGTGTTTGTGATGGTTAGTTGTCTGTGTCAACGTGGCTTGCTGCGGCTCTTTGAACAATGGTCCAATGTTATTCTAGATGTTGTTGTCAAGGTGAGTTTTCATTTTTATTTATTTATTTATTTATTTATTTATTTATTTAGACAGGGTCTTGCTCTGTAGCCCAGGCTGCTCCTGAACTCACTATGGAGCCCAGGCTGGCCTTGGACTCATGACAGTCCTCCTGTCTCAGTCTCCTGTGTGCTGGGATTACAGGCGTGCATCACCAGGCCCGGCTTATATGGTGCTGGGGAATTGAACTCGGGTACTTAGCGTTTTGACTTAGTGCTTGCTAGGCAAGTGCTTTAATTGCTGAGCCATTCCTCCAAACAAGATCAAGATTAAAATTCGTAGGCATGAGGTAAAGCATTTTACTCTCCATAATGTACCTCGTACACACAGTCTGTCACAGGCCATAGACGTAAGAAGCCTGGTCATCCTCAGAGAAGACTGAATTTTACCAGTGTGCTGCCTTCAGAACACACTGAGGCTCTTCCCTGGAGGGCCTATGGATTTGGCCGGTCTCCTCACTCCATAATTGTGTGAGCCGATTTCTTACAATCAGCTCATCTGCACCTCTGTGTCTGTAGGCATCTGACTAATGGTGCTTTCCTGGAGAACTCTGACCGCTGGAGGTATGAACGTTCCTTGAAGTCCTTCTTAGGAACTTGATGAGAACCCTGTTTGGGGGACATGAACGCTGTTGTTCCCCCCAGGAACTTGGCAATCCTGCTCTGTGGCTGAGATGAAATACGCAGCTTTAGGAGATACCTTAAGTAGGGTGACTTGCTCTCTGTATGTTGGTTTTTGAAATTCCATCCTGTTTTGTTAGTTCTGTTTGTAAAATATTTGCTGTGTTTAAGAAGGGCTAAAATGATTAGTATGGAAATACTTTTGTGGTTTTGGTTGTACTGGGCATTCCATATGCTAGGCAGCAACTCAACCTTTGATCTTCAGCCATTTTTTATTTTGAGTCTGGGTCTCCCTAAATTGCTCAGGCTGATCTTGACTTTAAGATCCTTCTACCTCAACTTCCAGATTAGCTGGGATAATAGGTATGGTCAAATGAAAATACTTTTGGGAATTAAGGAGAGTGCTATTAGTGGATCACTGTATTTGTAAGGCTTTACCATTTCTGGCCCTCTTTTACCTCCTCTATTTCCATATTCATTTCTACTCATCTTTCTTGGCTGTCACGCTTATTCCTGATCTCTCTGCCTAGAAAATTCTCCCCTCAACTCTGCTTGCTAATGCATTCTCGTCTTCTAGACTTAGCTCAAACATCACTCATGTAAAGACATTCCCTTTGCTCCCTGGTTGAGGTAGACAATGCTCTCAAAACAGCATGCATCTTGCCTTTGCAGGGCTCACTGTTTGGTCATTCTAGCTTTTTACTTTTAGTTGGTTCATCATGTGATCCATCTTCCTGGCTGAATTATGCCAGAACAGGGGCCCTGTCTGTGGCTCCAATGCCTAGGTGCTTGGCACGTAGCAAATATTCTCCAGATAATTGTTGAATAAATACATGAGTGAATATTAACTGTTTGAATCCTTTATAAATGAAGTATTATTTTCCCTGGTCGGTGGGTGAGGAAACTGTCTTAGTTACTTTCTCATCACTGTGATTCAATACACAGCATGCAAAAATTTGGGGAGGAAAAGTTTATTTTAGCTCACAATTTTAGATGGTCACAGGTGAGTGGCTGGAAAATGGTGGAATCACATGGCAGAACTGGGTCTTGGTCCTGGGCCAGAACTAGAGCTCCAGAGACCGAGAGACTCATGGCATGGCAAGACAAGGCCACGTTCAGGAAGAAGGGTGGAGCCAGCACGTACCCCTCCAGGTCAAGCCCTGAGCATCTGCCCCTTCCAGCCGGTACCTACCTCCTAGCAGTACACAGTATCCATAAGTACATGAGGATTTGGGGGGACAGTCCAGGTCCAAACCACGACAGAAGCCAAATTTGATTTAGCGTGCTTTGGTCACTTGGTGAGAAAACTGCTATTCATGGACCCGGAGCCCATGAGCTTTTCACGACACCGGGCTCCTGTCCTCTGTGTCCGGCAAAACCAAAGGCAGCTCTTCCATCTGCTGACCTGTCCTACCACCCTGCTTCTAGAAGCACACTCAATCTTGAAACTCCTAAGGCAACAAGAAAGCCATCTCTGCACTTGAGGTAGGAACCAGCCTCGGGGCAATCATCTATCTGGAAGTTGTGGGAGAAGTTGCCTCTGAATGACAGGGTATCTGATGAGGCGTCCCTGGAAGGTGAAGATCTACGTGTGCAAAAATGTCCTTAGACTCAGCTTTTTGGAGAGTACCTTGACATTTGATCACGTGATGAGAGAGTCAGGCAAAATGTATAACACTTTGCAGCTATGAGAGTGCAGATTAAAGCCTCTTCTCTTTGTAAGCAAACCAAGATCTTTTAGATATAATTACAAGCGATCAAGCCAGGTGATTTTTTTAATTGATCGTTAAATAGGAATATCTCAGCTTGGTTGGCAGGTCGGTAATTCGATTTCATTTTGAAACACAACAGCTTAAGAATTGCGTGCGGCCTTCTTCGTGTGTCATAGCTCACAGGCAGGGAAGCTTGCAAGAAATTTGATCAACGTTGTCGTACAGCTCTGTCTCCAGACCCACAGGGCAGTTTCACAGCCAAGTCTGGAAGACTTGACAGACCAGGGTGAGGTTGGAATTGCTGGCACAAGCTCAGCAGAGAAAACGGTCTCACTAGATTGCTGTAACAATCTGAAAAAAAAGAGATTTGTTTCTTTTTGCGTGTGTGTACGCATTAATCTTCAAGCCGCTCCTGCATGACTTGAGGATGTGCCACCGAAACCAGCGTAGCTTGGCCATGTAAACCGTGTGTGTGTTCGTAGTGAATGGGGCCCCGATTGCATTCCTACCGATTATGCTGTTCTCAAAGAGCTCTCAGCTAAGTCTTAACATGCTCAGAATGCTCAGGGAGGGAAAAAAAAGCAGTGGAGAATTTTACTTCTCTGTTACAAATATAGAAGAAAGGCTTATGGAGACCAGCAAGTTAAGACTTATTCCAGTCAAACTGCTACCCAGGTAAAAGTAAGTGACAGATGAGTTATTCTTAGGCGAATTTGGGGTTAAGTCGATGACAAAGCGCTGTAGGGATTTTAGGAAAGTCCTTTTGGTAGTGCCTATCCTTCCACAGGAATTCTTCTCATGATATTTATCTTACCCTAGTAAAATAATAGACTTTATGTTCTTTCTTTTTCTTTCTTCTCTCTCTCCCCCTCCCTCTTGCTCTCCCTTTCTTTCTTTCTCTTCTTTCTTCTGTGGTACTAGGATTGAACCTAGGGTCTTTGCACAGAGTTACATCCCCAGCCCATATTTTATTTTATTTTTAGACATGAGCTAGCAAGGTTAAGTTGCCCAGGCTAAGCTCAAACTTGTGATCCTAATGCCTCAGCCTCCCAGAGTTCTGGAGTTACAGGCCTGGCCCTGTTTCATCGTCCGTTTCTCCCCACTCCAGCCCCTGGACTTGAGTTTCTGGAGTTGTTACAGTTATCCTCTAGGACACTGACTCTCTTACTGTGGACCAGGTCACCTGTCAAATCAAATAAGCAGTATTGTTTTCCCAGCACGGGAGGGAGCTTTTAGGAAGTCATTTAACAAATCCGTCACCCTGATACCAGCTGTGCAGTTAGACAAACGCTGGTTTGAATTCCAGTCTTGCCAGTCACTGGTTGTGACCTTGGGCAAATTTCTTAATCTCTCTAAGGAAAGCAGTCAGGACAAATTCCAGAAGTGCGTGCCCATTGCCTGGAGGGCTTCCTGTGCTCCTGCATTGCGCAGGTGAGCTGGGTTTACTTAAAGGCTGCAGGATGGGGTGGATTTGAAGCAATAACCAATCTCTGGGGCCCAGCGGGGATCCTTAAGTGGATCTGGGCTTGGAGGGCAGTTAACTGTTAGCCAACCTGTCCTTGAGAAGGTGCCATGGAGCCCAGCACTCGGAACCTCTGGCTTGATGTGCACATTGCTAGCTATAGTGTGAGATTTTTAACTGTCCTGCAAGTACACCATATAAAATCCTGCAATTCCCCTACTGAGGCTGCTGCTGGGAATACCAGTATTATCTCCATACCCTCAAACTATATTTAAAAAAATACTAAGTGGTAATGGTGATACAAGTCTATAATCCCAGTACTGGAAGGCCAAGGAAGGAGGCTTGCAAGTTCAAGTCCAGCCTGGGCAATTTAATGACTAATGGAGACCCTGTTCAAAAAAAAAAAAAAAAAAAAAAAAAAAAAAAAAAAAGGTCTGGGGGTATAGCTCAGTGTGCAGGCCCTGGACTCTATCCGTAGTACCCTTAAATTTAAAAAAGCCCTAATGTGGAAAGCCCCTAATACTGCTTCCTCCCTCATTGACCCGTGTTAGGAAATTACCATGCTCTTGTGCCCTTCCAGGCTTTTTCAGGTTGGGGAATTGAAATTAACTGACATTTCTGAGATGTCCACTTGAATCACTTTAGAAGTTTGTGGTTTCTGATTAGATTTGGCCTCAGACGGTAAGCTCGATTCCGTGCAGTGGAAGAGTTCTCTGTCTATGTATGCAGCTGATAAAACGTCAGTCAGTAGTGGTGCGAGATGCGGCCTGCCCCTTGGAGATGCTATCTCCACAGACAGTTCAAAGGCAGCCAGGAGGGAGGCTTCGGGCCTGGAGCAGAGATAGATGGGAGTGCAGGGCCAGGAGGCGGGTGTGCAGACATGTCTCAGGATTCTATGTCCCGTTGGTTTGACATTCCTGAAAAATCTTTTCCAGATGGGACAACGGGGTGGCCTTACATTTTGGTGCTTTCTGAAGTGACATCCTCTGATTCTCTGAAAAGTAAATTTACAAAAAAGAAAAAAAAAATCGTGAGCACTTTAATGACCAAGAAGTAGCGCTTTGCTACCACTGTATGACTGGGCGATCTTACGTAACAGGTATTTCCCTCAGGCTGTCCCAGTCCTGGGGTAGAGCTGGGATGTCTTCCTGCTGCTCCCCTGGCCTGTGATGTGGGGGGACGACTGCCCTGGTACAGTCCTGACCTCTGCTCAGACGGAGGAGGGGGTTCCCCGAGGGGTGGGCACTCAGGGACCGCACGCAGCCTTTCCACCTCTGTGCCAGGCGGCGCTACCGCGGGCAAGAACCACCTGCCAGTCTGGCCGCTCTCTCCGATGCCTAAACGGTCCGCACTCCAAATCAGGATTCCTTCCTTTTTCTTTCCATTGGATGTGATCATTTCTCAATTGCACGAGGCAAAGAGGATGACTAGCCTTGTCCCCAAGGGTGTCTCTTGGGATCTTCTCTTTTGAGTCTCTGGAATCAGCCAGCCCCAACTGCTGTTGAGGGAGTGCAGCCTCAAAGAACTGCCTTGCCGTGGCTCTCCTTCCCTTTTGGACGGCTTTAGAATTTTCTCTTCCAAAGTAGAACCTGCAAATTAGGGGCAAAGGGTGGGTGAACAGAGGCCAAAGGGGCCGGCTTCTGCTATACTTGCCTGGGAGGAAGGATTCCAGCGCAACCTCAGAAAGGTGCAGCCTTAATTCCGGATCCCGGCGAGGCTTTTCTGTTGGGTTATTTATTTTTAAAATTAATAGACTTTGTTTTTAGAAAAGTTTTAGGATTATAGAACACTGAGCAAATAATAGAGTCTCTTTACGCCTTGTGTTCCATACTCTATGAGGTTTAAATACTCAATTTTGGAATTTAATAACTCCTTGAGGAATAAGTGCAATCTTATCGATATATACGTCTCTATCCTGCTGAACTACTGAGAGCCATGCAAGGAAATTAATAAAAGCAGCATTCTAAATAGATCCTTTGTCTTCTTGGCCCACGGTTTATTCGTAAAGGCATGTGAGCAACTGGGCTAATGTAGAGCAACGTCAACCACTGGGAATAAGAAAAGAAGCACGAAGAGTGAAAAATGTTCATTTTATAGCTCAACTAGTTTTTTTTTTTTTAAGTTTAAAAGAGGCCTAATATAATTGAGCCTTGTAATAACAACTACAAGTTTTTCATTGTCCGTCTCCTTTCCAGTTGCTTCTGTTCTGGGTTCCCACGTCGTCTGGACCATTTGTCCAGAACCACAAATTGGTTCTTAAGAGCTACCTGTGGTTGGAGTACAGAGCAGAGTGGGAACTCTATTAACTGTGTGGTTTCATCTTTCTGCAGCTAACTCCCTAATGTCTTTAAAGGGTCAGCAAGTTTGCAGTCCTTCCTAATGATCTAGAAAGGGTTGAAATAGCTTGTTGAAAAGGTTGTAAATATTTGTTGATTGATCGTTGACAGGAAAAAAGGCTTTTACTCCTCCACAGTGGCTGGGAGGAGCGGAAGGGAGGAAGCTTTTACACACCCATTTCAATTCAGGTGTTTTTTTTCCCCTTTTAATTCGCATGCTTTGGGCTGTAGACATACATTTCAAGAATTGACATTTTATTTCATCTTCAAAAACAGAAAAATTACAGTAAGATATTTTCTGTTTAAGCTTCATTCTATAACACAGGTAAATGTAGAAATAATAATCAGCTTAGAGAAAGTTCAGTACTGCTCTTCATGAATAAGAACTAATTTTTGTTTTTCAACCCACTGAGGGAGATGGTGTGGGTGGAGCAGGCAGCTGCTGATGTCGTGAGATTTGAGCATTACTAAGACTTGACTGCACAAAAATATCTTCCCTGCGATCTATCCTAGATACTGGGTGGCAACCAGCTCCTGGGCCTGCTTTTCAGGGTAAAGACATGGTCCCCGTTTGCTCTATTCCTTGGGAAAGGTAAATTGTTAACACGTTAGGAGGAGTGTGTGTGTGTGTGTGTGTGTGTGTGTGTGTGTGTGTGTGTGAATATTGCATTCTGAGCTCACTGTAGATTCACATGCAGTTGAAAAGAATAACAAATAACAAAGCCGGGCGTGGCGGTGCATGCCTGTAATCCCAGCACTTTGGGACAGGAGGATTGCTGTGAGTTGGAGGTCAGCCTGGGCTCCAGCCTGAACTCACTTTCAGGACAAGACTGGACTACAGCCTGAGACTGTCTCAAAAGAGAGAAAAAAAGAGAAAGGAACATGGAAGATTTTTGATATCTCTCAGTTTCCCCCAGTTGCATAACAATAGTACAGCATCCCAGCCAGGAAACCGCGTGCATAACAGCCTCAAGGCCTCATTCAGGTTTTCCCACTTGAACCTCTTTTTCTCTCTGACTTTTTGAAGAATGTAATTGCCTTTATCTTTTCTTTCTAAGAGAACGTCTTTTATTTTAGGTTTGTGTTGTGTTTCACCCAAAGTCTTTACCATTTCCTCCCCACAGAGCCTTTTGTGTACTGCTCTAATCTGAATGGTGGTGTTCTCTGAAAATTCCTGCCGCCTGGTGTGGTAGCATAAAGGGGCCGGGCCTTGTGGGAAGTGGTGCGGCTCTCTTCCTGGGTGGGATTCGTGCCTTTAGAGGTGAGGTGGCCTCCTTGCCCTGCCTACCCTTTCTCCATGCGTGCACGTGGAAAGAACCATCTCTGAGGAATGGGTTTTGTCAGAGATCGTACCTATTGATGCTTTGATCTTGGGCTGTGAAGACTCCAAAACTGTGAGAAATAAGTTTCTGTGGTTTATAAATTACCTAATCCAGGGCTAAGGGTATAACCCAGGGGTTAAAGCGCTTGCCTGGCAGGCCCAAGGCCCTGGGTTGATTCCCCAGCACCACACAAACCAGTTGTGGTGGTATACACCTATAATCCTGGTACTCAGGAGGCTGAAGCAGGGGGATTACCTTATGTTTGAGGCCAGCCTGGTCTACATAGTAACATAGTGAGTTTAGAAATAGCCTGGACTACAGAGCAAGACCCTGCCTTAAAAGAAAAAAGAAATATTACCTAGTCTAAGGCACTTTTGCTACAATAGCCAGAAGGAACAGAATCCCTGATGCTTACCTATTAGCGTCCCTCTGACTTTGCACTTTGTAAAAACACTTTGGGTCAGGCCCAGTGGCACTGGTCTGCAATTCCAGCATTCTGGGAGGTTGAGGCAGGAGTATTGCATGTTCAAGCCCAACCCAAGTAATTTAACAACTTCAACTCTGTCCCAAAATTAAAAATAAAAATGGCCTGTGGGTGTGGCTCAGTGTGAGGGCCTTGGGCTCCATCTTGATTAGTCCCATCCATTAAAAAAAAAAAAAAAAAGCAAAACTAAAACACAGGCTGGGAAACCTCACACACATTGACGTTGCTGCCGGAAAAGATACTTGGTTAAACTTTCTCTCTAGGTGTGTCTGTGGGGTGTTTGTGGGCGAGATTGGCTTTTTAATGAGTAGACTAAGCGCAGCAGAGGGCCTTCCCCACAGTGCATAGGACTCCGATCCACCGAAGCCCCAGAGACACTGATTTCAAGACCTCGGTCTCCTCTTGCCTATGGACTCAGACTTGAACTAGGACTTGCACTGTTGGCTCCTGTGATCCTCATGCCTTTGGACCCAGACTAGAATTACTCTTGGCTCTAGGTCTCCAGCCTGCTGACTATAGATCTTGGACTTCTCTGAGGCCTCTGTAATTGCATGAGACAATTCTTTATGGCAAATCCCAGTCTTTTTTTGTCACTCTGAATAGACATAAATCTGCTGGGTCGTGTTTCTTTGAAGAACCCTTGACTATCACACTGTCTTAACCATGCAGTCACCAGGAAGCTCCCCTGCACGACAGGGTCTTGCATAGGTTGTTATTGGAGTTGGAAAGGGTCAACTCATGGATGGAAAATCAACCAGGGAACTAGTTTTGCAGTACCAACAAGGATAACGTTAGAGGGAGAGAAAGAAGCCCCAGTTGCATGTCAAATATGGAACCAGTTACCTGTTACCTAATTGTAACTGATGGTTGTCATCACAGAACTGTGACATTTCGGTTCCCTGCACCGGCACTGCCAAGCGGGCCTGGACTCTTGGCTGTCTTCTCAATTTGTTATGCAAATGACCTCTACATTTCTGACCCTCTACTTAGAGGCTTAAGAGTGTGGTGATGTCTTACCTGTAAGACCCAGGGAAATTTTATGTTATTGCATTGGAAAAAGAAAGTCTAGGGACAGATCGTATTTTCCAACAAACGGTCACAGCAGCATATCCACCCCGATATTCTTTGTTCAGAACTCGGCTGTCTTGCGTCAAGAGCGGAGCGTTTGTTTCCTCTGACTTGGTGGGTTCGTGACTTCTCCAGGCATAGAGTGTAACAGAAGCAGCGCTGTGTGACTGGAAGCCAGGTCAGAGAGAGGCCACGCTTCCGCTGGGCTCCCTTCTGGATGGCAGCCACAGCATTGTGAAGAGGCCCAGGTCACATGGACAGGCCACGCACGCTTTGCTTGTTCCAGTCAACAGCTCCTATTCAATTCCCAGCTGACTGCTCGTTTTCATTGAGAGGGAACCAACCTTCAGAGGATGCTGACCTCCAGCCTCCACGTCTTTCAGGATTAAACATCATGGAGCAGATTCGAGCCATCCAGATTCCTTACCTACAGCCTAACAAATGATTGATTACACTACTACATGTCCTGGTAATTTTTGAAAAAAAATTGAGATGGAGTCTTGCTGTATTGCCAGGCTAGCCCCAGACGCCTGAGCCAGGCGGTTCTCTGCCTCAGTCTCCTGAACAGTGGCACTAAAGGTGCGCGTCACTATGCCCAGCTTCGCCTGCTCATAATTTCTATTGTTAGCAGAGTAATTTGAAAAGCTTTAGCCAAATTCAATACCGTAAGCAGTTGATTTTTTGGTAGGTATGGCGAGCCTGCTCTGATCAAATTGTAAAGTTTGCTTTAAAAAACAAACAAAAGCATTCTTTGTCCTCGCAGAGCCCAGTAATCTAGGAGAAGAAATCAAATACGTAACAGGTGTCCAGGGCCGTGAGGGAGCCGGCGGGAAGCTGTCACCCGGCGCGGAGCACACAGGAGCGGCGCAGCACGCTGGCACACTGCTGGGAGCTCTTAGTTTTACTGGAAATAGAATACAAAGTGGGGACTGAAGAAAGGTTGCCAGGTAGCTGTAGAGGAAAGTTGGAGGTGTTTTAAGTCGGCTGGATGACAAAGCGTTGGATCTGGCGTGTTGAGCGATGGTCCAGGACGGCAGTGGGTCTGCGGGAAGCGCACACCCTGCAACACTCTCACAGTCCTCATCACCTTCTAGGATAGGTCATCTCGTCTTCATTTGGCGGGTGGGTGAGGAAGTCTGTGGTCAGCAGTCTCCAGCTTCAGCACAAGTTCCTGGCAGAGAGAGTGACAGGTGCAAAGAACTGAGCACTTTACAAATTCTAGCACTTGGGAGGCGGAGGCAGGAGGATTGCCATAAGTTCAAGGCCAGCCTGGGCTTTGCCCTGAATTTAGGACCAGCCTGGGCTACACAGCTAGATGCTGTCTCCCCCCACCCTCCAAAAAAAAAAAAATTCCAGGTGTTTTGCTTGTTATTTTCATGTAGTTTTATTTATTTATTTATTTGAGGCCGGGAAGTAGCTCATCAGTTAGAGTGCTTACCTAGCAGGTGAAGGCCCTGGGTTCGATTCCTCAGTACCACACAAAGTGAGTGTACCACATACCTCTAATCTCAGCGTTCGAGAGGCCAAAGCGGGAATATTGCTCTGAGTCTGAGGCTAGGATGGACTTCATAGTGAGTTCACGACCAGTCTACAGAAAGAAGAAAAAAGAAAATAAACAAACAGAAATCCAGGAAACAAACACGAGGCTGAGCTGGACACTGTGGTGCAGGCCTGTAATTCCAGCACACTGGGAAGCTGAGGCAGGAGGATCACAAATTTGAGCCTTGTCTGGACAAGTTAGTAATTTAGCAAGACCCCATATCAAAATCAAAACTAAAAATGGGCTGGGGATGTAGCTCAGTGCTTCAGGTCACACAGCAGCAAACTAGGACCTGGGAGCAGATGTTATGGTGGGGCCAGCCAGGCTCCTGTTTTCTTGCTACAGAGCGTGTCTCCGTGACCACTACATAGCCTCAAACAAACGTTCCCTTCACGCTTTACAGAAGTGTCAAGGTCTTGCCTGTCTGAAGCACTGAAGCCCTTAATATGAGAATGACCAATGGGTTCGACGTTTACAAAAAAATGTTAGTTATTAACCTCAAAGAATTTCCAGTAGGTAGAAAGTGAGGAGAAAGTTTGTCTTTCTCCCTCTGGTTGGAGCGTTGAGACATAGCCAATAGTTTAGCCGAACACTAGGACTCTGGCCTAGCCACATACACCCCAGCGTAACGTGAAGGGATGCTGATGGCCTTCAGGGTCCCTTTCAGATGGGATTTTTAAAATATTCTATTTTTGTTTTTAATTTTTTTCTCTTTTTAATTGTTTTATTACATATTTGTGACACATAGGAGCAGTGATCACCTTGAGAAATCGGTGTGTTTACTTACCACATCTTGTGCGTTTTTACCTCCCTTTCCACTTCCAACCCCTCACTCCGTCACCACATCCCCTTTCCCTCACTACAGTCGAGTCCATCTTCTTACTTTCTTCCATCTCTTTTACCTTTTTTATGGTTTGGTTTTCTCATATTAGAGAAACCACGTGATATTTAAATTTTGGCGTCTGGTTTGTTGTTCCAATCATAATGGTCTCAAAGTGCATCCATTTTTCTACAAATGACTCAGGTTTATCTGTTTGTGGCAGGGCAGTACTCCGTTGTGAAAATATACCACACCTTCTTTATCCATTCATCTGTTTTTCCCCTGATATTTATCAGTGTATGTGTCACACGATGATTACGTTGAGCTTGAAGATTTTGTGTGCATACCTATCACAACAACATTACAACCCTCCCCTCCCCTTATTGTCCCTCCTGCTCCCTCACTCTCCCCCACCCCCCTGACTCCCACTATCCCACCCATTTGGCTTTACAAAATACCTGTATTCTCCAGATGGTATGTTTTGATTCTATACACTTAGAACTAAGATCTAAAATGGGAATTTACTTTCCAAACTGTTTTGCCATGCATGAGAATCTGTTCCTATTCCTTGAAAGCAATGATCCTTTCCCCTACTTTTTATTAGGATGCAATACACAAGTTTAATAACATTAAACTTGAAAATTTTGTGCATATATGTATATATGGCAACAACTTCGCCTTCCCACCCCTGCCCCTCTCCCACCCTCCCTCACCTCCTTCGTCTCCCCTGACTCCCCATGTCACACTTGTTTGACTCTTACTTACTTGCACTCAGGTATTAGAGAGACCATGTGATATTTGATCTTCTCTGTCTGTTACAGCTCACTGTAGTGAACTGAAGTGGTGTCCACTTACCTACAGATAATTCATATTTCTCTGGCTTTGTGGGAGAATACTACTCCACTGTGCATCCCTACCACATTTTTTAATCCATTTGTCTATTGATGGGTATTTTGGAACCTTCCATGATTAAGCTATTACTAGTTGTGCTGCTACAAACATGCATAAGCCTGTATCTCTGCTGTGATATGCTGCTTTTAAATCTTTTGGAAAGATAGAAGAGGCATCACTGGATCAAATGGGATATCTATTTTCATTTTTCTTGGGAACTTCTATACTGCTTTCCATAGTGGGTGCACCTTACAGTCCTACCAGCAATGTGCCAGGGCTCCTTCTCCCCTGCATCCTAACTAGCATCGATTGCTTTGTGATTTCTTGATACAAGCCATTCTTGCTGGGGTAGGAATGGTATCTTAGTGTTGTTTTGATTTGCATTTCTCAAATGGCTAAGGATGTCGAATTTGTTTTTGTATATTTGTGGACTGTTCGTACTTCTCCTGAGAGCTGTCTAGTGTTTCAGTTACCCATTTTTTTTAATTGGGTCTTTGATTTTGTTTCGGTTCTTCATATATTCTGATTATTTGCGTTCTGTCTGAGGAGAGCAGGCTTGGCTGCGATGGTCTGAAGCACAAATATGTACCAGATCCTCTATCAGGGAAGCTGCTTTCCCATGTCCCACCGCTCTTGGGCAGGTTGTTGCACAGCTATAATTTCTAAATTGCTCATGTGAAACTGCTCCGCTCTGCTAGGTTTCCCTCTGCTAAGCCTGTATCCTTTTTTGTTAGTTTCATGTTTTTGAGATACTGCCACTAGGTGAGATTGTTCCAAGAGTTGAATCCCAAAGCTTTGTTCTCATAAAATGGCAGGAGGTTCTAATTGTATAAAATGAACCACTAAAAAGATCTGTGGCGTTTCTGACTTGCAGAAAGCAACACAAATTGTGACGCTAATTGTTCTCTTCCGCTTTCTCTCTGTGCTAATTGCCACTAATTACTGCCATTTCCCAGGGAATCCTAGAAGATGGAAATGTTAGGTGGATTGCTCTCCCTGTCTGTATTAAACCATTTGTAACAACAAATGAATATGTAGGAACTAGTGGGCAAATAAATTTATGGCCTTAATTTTATTGCTTGGATTGAGTTTCTGTGTTTCAAATCACCCTTTTAATTGCTGTATCCTTGTTAAGTTACTGTTGGAAGCACAGGCAGTTATAAGCAGTTGCAGATCTACCAGTAGGTAAATTCTTAGTGTTGCAAGTTGACTTAACATTTATGTTCTCTTGCATTTATACTTAGAAGATATCAAACAGCTTGATACCAATACGCATCTTGGTAATTTGCAATGGCTTATGAAACAAGGTGTTAGCAGAGAGCTTTAACTAAGCCACGGTAAGTCACATCTTTTGATTGATAGTTGCTGCATAAAGCTTATGAAGTTTGATTTAATTTTTGCCTTCTACTGGGTGATTCAGATTTTAAGGAAAATGAAAGAATGCTCAGTTTTCTTTAAGATTTCATTTCACAGACATTGAATGATAATCTGTGGACCCAAGTGAAAGGAAAATTTAGCTCTAAGTGTAATTGTTTCAGAATAATACTCAAAAATGATTTGAATACTACTACCACTTGTCAAAGAGAGAGAGAGAGAGAGAGAGAGAGAGAGAGAGAGAGAGAGAGAGAGAGAGAATGGACCCAAATGTGTCTATTCCTCCTTATCCTCCAAGTACTCTAAAAGGTTGCTTTCAGCTGTCTTAGTTTACCCTAGTTGTCTCAAACCATTCTGTCTACAATAATCACCAGCTGATGGTGAAAACATTCAAAGCTGTTGATAGCAGTGATTAACAAAGTTTTTCCTAATGGTATCCAAGCTGTCTCTAACCAGATTTTAAGCCATCTTGGTGAATATCTGACTTCTACTGGTACTTAATTTACAGAAAATAATTTTTAAGGATGCCGTAAATGGAAGCTGAGAAATCTCAAGCTGGAGATTGGGTTGATGTTGAATAGGCTGTGGCTCCAGAGGCACATTTGCAAATCACTAGCAGCAGGGCTAGTGCAGTGTATTTTCATAGAAAAGAGCAATCCCTTAAGCTATTACTGAGTAGGAATGATGACATTTCACAAGGTCCCGAATTTGGGATTTATTGAACTCCTTCATGGCAGTGTCATTTTGAACCTGTGTATATTATCATCATCCCTGTTTTCCTTATTAGAATTGTTTCCAGCAGCTTAGAAAAATGCTATTCACATTTCAAAGGGAGCTTTACACAGACTTGCACATAAGCATGCCAAGTAGCATTTAGACTACACGAATGTTTCCTCTCTCTAGCCACTGAACAGACCTGTTCTACATTCAGGCTGCATATTGTAATCAGCACTAGGGCTAAAAAGGATAATAAATACTTTTAATAAATCTTATTTCCAGGCCCTGCCCTGGAGAATCTTGTTCAGGAGTTCTAAGGTGGGGTTCCAAATATATGTGTGTGGTGGAGAAGGTGCATGTATGATTAGACCTAGGTCTTTCTACTGAGCTACTGGGTTGTCAGAAAACTCACAACATATTTTTGGAACAGATGGTGCTAGTTAGTTTTTGGAAGTACTACAGCCAGTTACATCTGTGTTACTGCTATGTCATTCGACAGCTGATTATTATAAGTTCATTCTTAAAATAAATTGAATGATTTGATTAAGTTTTGGAGATTTGACAGATTTGAAAGTGAAAGATCAAAGCATGCACTTTTGCCATATTTTACTTTTTACTTCCGTACAGGGAAGAACATGCATCAAGCCTGTGAAAAGTTGTGTACAGTTTACGGTGACAATGTTCTACAAGAACGTTGGTGCCAGTGGTGGTTCCTAAAATCCTGTGCTCATCATTTTGACTCGGTGACATTTCTCAGTCAGGGAGGCCCACTCAAGGTGAGATGACAAAATAAAGGCATTGAGTAAGCCAAACCCACGTTACATGGCACTAGAGATTGCAGAAACGTTGAATATCCATCATTCAGGCATTCACAACATCTGAAAAAGGTGGGACACATAAGCAAACTTGATATTTGGGATCCTCATCAACTCAAAGAAGTTTATTTGGGCTGGAGGGATGGCTCAGTGGATAAAGCACTAAGTACCCAAGTTCGATTCCCCAGCACCACATAAGCCGGGTGTGGTGGCAAATGCCTGTAATCCCAGCACTCGGGAGGCTGAGACAGGAGGATTGCTGTGAGTTCAAGGCCAGCCTGGGCTCCATAGTGAGTTCAGGTCCAGCCTGGCCTACAGAGTGAGACCCTGTCTAAAAAAAATTATTTGTGAATGCATCTAAACATCTGCAACATACCCTTTAAAAATAACAAAAGTGATCCTTTTTTGAAGTGACTGGTAATTGGTGACGAGAAGTGGGTTGTTTATAACAGTGTGGTGTACAAGCTGCCCTGGTTCCAACATGATGACCTGCTTCAAATGCCGTCAAAAGCAGACGTTCTTCAGAAGAAGGCTATGCTCTCAGTGTGCTGAGATTTTAAAGATGGCATTTTTTTAAGCTTAAGAAACCAATCAGTTCAAATATGTACTGTCAACAGTTGGACACTGTAAATGGACCCATCACCCAGAAATGTTCAGAGCTCTTTCACTGTCAAGGAGTTGTGTCCCGTCACAGCAACACAAGACCACATGCAGGCTTGATCACCGGTCAGAAATCACTGGAGCTTGGCGGGATGCGTTGCCATGCCCACCGTACTCACCTGACCTTGCATCGTCAGACTTCCAGTTGTTCTGTCTCTTCCTTGCCTGGTACAATGTTCATTTCAGATGATGCTGTAAATCAGCACCTTGCTCAGTTTTCACCAGTGAAGGCAGACTCTACATGAATGAGAATCTTTTTTTTTTTTTTTTTTGAGACAGGGTCTACTCTGTCGCCCTGAACCTAAACTCACTATGTGGAGCCCAGGCTAGCTTTGGACTGAAGGCATGCCTCCTGCCTAAGCCTCCTGAGTGCTGAGATTACAGGTGTGCACCACCACATCCGGCTTACGTAGTGCTGGGGAATTGAACTCAGGGTCTTATGCTTGCCAGGCAAGTGCCTTAACCACTGTGCCGTTCCTCCAGCTCCTGGATGAGAAATTATGAAGCTGACTGAAAGATGGCCAAAAGTTATGGAACAAAACAAGCAATATAACTTGATTAACCTTTGTTCTTTAAATGAGTGACCTTTGAAAAACATGGAAAAAATACATCATGATCTTTCTGACAACTCAATATATATCATCCCTTTATTCTCAAAAAGTTGCCTAGGCAAGCCCCAAACTTGGCAGTTCTTCTGCCTCAGCTTCCCAGACTGCCAGCATAACAGGTGTGTCCCACCACACCTGGCTCAATTGTATACCTTTAAAAACTGGGTCAATCTTATATATTTTTTTAAAAAAAGGTCACAGAGCTGAATGTGGTGGCACACCTTAATCTCCATACCCTGGAAGGCTGAGGCAGGTGGACTGCAAATTCAAGACCAACCTGGGCAACTTGGTGACTTAGGCCCTGTTTCAAGATAAATAATAATAATAATAATAATAGTAATAAAAGGCTGATTATATAGCTCAGTGAGAAGATCCTGGGCTCAACTTCCAGTAACTCAAAAAAAAGTCATAGGTCCTTCTGATTTATAATATATACTGAGGTCTGGCTGTAGTAAAGCAATATCAAGAATCTTATCTGTTAACTAATCTGTAAAAGGCAGTACCTACTAAATTAGATGTGGGAATAATGTAGGCTTGGATGAAAGTTCATTCTTTACCATTTACTGTGTGAACTTGGGCAGATCATTTACTTTTTCTGAATCTCAATTTTCCACTGTAAAATAAGAGTGACGGTTTCCTGATGGAACACAGTGAAGATTGCACAAAAATCCATATACCGCGTTTCCCTCGGTGCCTTAGCAAGCACACGGAACACCTAAGATTTTAGTTCTCCGTGGACGTGTCACCTGGAGAACTTGTACCTGAGCAATTAAATAAAAAAAAGACCCATGCCAGGAGGACAGGAAGACGGACAAGGGACTAAAATTGTAAAACCTATCTGTTGACATCAGAGCATTTGAAAACCAATGGTTAGTCACTTTTCAGTAGTGTCTAACAGAAGGATATGTAAAAATGGAATGAGCCTTCTTAGGATGAAGGGACCTACCTAAGAAAAATGGTTCTTCGAAAACAAGGTGTTCTGATGGTTGCTGAATATTGAGCAACTTAGTAGAAGAGATGATGAGTTTTTCTTCTTTTTATCTCCCCTGTAGGAGGTAAGGCAATCTCCTCCCCTATGACCCAGCTTTCTGTTATGGTAATAAATAATGGAGATAATCATGGTTTATTTTGGTTCACAGTTTTGGAGGCTGTAGGCTATGATCCGTTATCTAGTAGGCAGATAAAAAGAAGAAAGAGGAAGACCTGGAGTTTACAATCCACTTCAAGGGTAGTGGCCAGAAGACCTCACACTGTGCCCTTCAATTTTCCACCACCCTGACAGATCATTCTTTTGGGAGCATTCTAGATCCAAACTGTAGAGCTTCTCTATTCTCTTTTTGTACCGAGGTTATCTCTGATTCTCTATTGGGGCTTTGCTTCTCTTCCCATCCTCACATAATTTCTGTATTACTTTGTCCCCATTGATCAGTCAGTCTCACTGAAGGTTTTTTTTAATCTCACGAACATTTGTTTTCTCATCTAACGCCTGAAACTGTATTCACTTTATTATTTTGTGGATGTTGGTTCTGCCTTTGTAAATCATCTTTAAATTTTCTGATGATTTGTTTAACCTACGTTTATATTTTTCCCCTCAGTCTAGCACACAAAGCTCGATGTAGGCATAAAGGACTGCCTCCTAGAGCAGACCAAGTGGCAGAGACTACAAGGGAGAGGCCATGTGCAATGGTTTGTGGGCTATTGACTTAAGATTCAGCTTTGCCAGGTGTTCTTTGTTTTCCAACAGAGACGTACAAAACACTCAGATTACTTCAATTCTCCATTGACTTTCTTTGTTGATTCCTTTAGGTTTATTTTTTTCCTTCTTTAAATAGTGTTTCTCAAAACTGTTTACGTGTTAGAACCATCTGGGGAGCTGTAGAAAATCCTCACATCCAGACTACACCTCAGGCCAATTAAATCAAAATTTCTAGGAGTGGGGCCAAGGTATCAGTATTTTTTCTCAAAGTCCCTAGGAGGTGACAGCGTACCTCCAAGATGGAGAACCACTGTTTCAGATCAAGATTTGTAAAATCTGATATATACATATATATAATCAATAGAGGAAATATTATACTAGAGAAGGTATCCATTGCATTTGCACTGTTGCTCAGAAAGAACACATACTCAGAGATCCCTCGTCTAGCAAAATCAACTAGGCAGATAGAGCAAAGAAAATAAAGGGAAGAGACAACACAATCATCTACCAAAAACTGGATATTTGAAACCCATATAATTAACAGTTATCTTCCTTCCTTCCTTCCTTCCTGACAAGATCTCACTCTAGTTCAGGCTGGTCCTGAACTCACTTGAGTTTACAGCAATCCTCAGCCTCTGCAGTGCTGCAATTACAAGTGTGTGCCACCACTCCCAGCTTGTGTGGTGCTGGGGAATTGAACCCAAGGCCTTATGCTTGCTAGGGAATCATATTAACCACTGTGCTATTGCTCCAGCCCCCAGAGTAATCTTTCTTTACAAAAAAAGAACCTGTTTACTTTAAATGCACTTAACTTTAAGCATAATTTAACTGCTTTGGGGAATCATGATTCATGAACAGTGGACACAAGATAGCAAAATCACACATATGTCACACTTCTTGGGTTAAAATAGCCCTCTATTTTAGTATCAGTATTCTTAAATTCAGCAGTTTATTGGCAGGTGTTATAGAATTTAATATTTCTTATAAACCAAAAATCCAAGGAAAATACTACTTTCATTTTACAGAGGAGGAAAGTGTATGTCAGGGACAATAAAGAACTTGATGTCTCTCTGATTCGTATCTCAGAATGTTTCTGCTGCAATGTGTTTCTTGTAAATAAGGATAATCTTTGATAACGTAAAGATAATCTGGAATCATTAACAAAGTTGAAAGTTTAGCTCTTGTTCTAAGAGGATAAAATGATGTTTAAAAATGTAAAAAAAAAAAATCCATCGCATTTTGCAAATGTTTCCATTAGCAATAAATTAAAATAACAAAATTTGAATCCCTGAAGGAGTAAGGTTTTTAAATGGAAAAATCACTTATGTGAAATCTTCACCTAGTAAGAATTCAGAGGAAAAAGAAATAAACACCACACACACACACAAACATTTAAAAAACTGTACTTTGTGTTACTATGTATTGCCACCATTTCTTATGGGAATGCTGTGTAGTCTGGGCTATTTATTATTTATATGGTCTACAGACCATTCCTCTGTGCTCAAAAATGGCCCAAGAAAGGAAGGGAGGAAGACAGCGGCAGTCAATTAAAAGTACCGAAGGATATTTATTTTTTTAGCTTAACCTTATCACCACAAAAAAAGTTTAATTTGGGGGCCTTAGCTGGTGCTTAAGTTCTCATTGGCCATACGTAACATGGTAGTCCTATTGTAAGTACTTCTGGAAGTTGTACCTTTTTCAGATTCTTTTTCAAGTGCTGGGATAGGGCATGCCCCACTCAGGGCGCTCTGCCTGCTAGGCAAGCGCTTTGATTGCCGTGCCATTCCCCTAGCCCTGCTTTTCCGATTCTTGCCTTGTGCTTTGATCAGCTCTGTTCTGCAGTCCTAGCATGAGATGTTTGGCTGACGTGAATCAGCACAGAAGACAATGTGTATGGGAGGAAGCAGGGAGCTTCGTGGAGAAGGTGGGGACCTGTACGTGGGAGGGCGGGAAGAGGACAGGGAAGGGGGGATGACTGAAATGCATTATGTACACGCACCCGTCCCCCACGTTGAGTGTAAGTGTTATGTCTCACAAATATATATGAATTCAAAGAATGATTTTGGGACAAAAGAAGATCCCACGTGCTGCGTACTCCCAAGCGCCCATCAACAGGGGGACAGACACCCCTTTGGAGTTCTCCCGTTTTGCCTTTCTGATGACAGTTTTTGCAGAGCTGTCCTTGCACTGGCCTTTCATATTCTTTAGATTTGGTGTTTTTTTCCCTAGAATACTCTCAGGCCTGGAAGCATTTCTGAACAATGTACCTCTGCCTCCATATCAGTGCTGAGTCTCTCTGGGTATAAATCAAGTGCGATTCTTCATTACATCTTGGACAATGTGGAGGTAGTCTTCTTTCTCTCTTCTAAAAACTAGGAAAACTGTTTCTTTTTTTACATCAAAAATTTCATCCTCTTTTTATCCATTAATATGCTAATGGTTGAGCAATAGTTTTTAAATTCAGACAGTGCTCATCTTATGATGTTTCAACTTTTATTTATTTATTATTTTGGCTTGAGATGGTGTAAAGGGTGTTGTGAATTTTGTAGAGCCTACACTTTAAATTTTTGTTTCTTTGTTCTTTCTTTTTATTCTTTTCTCTTTTTCTTTTTTTCTTTTCTTTTCTTTCTTTTTTTTTGAGACAAGGTCTCTCTCTGTAGCCCAGGCTGGTCCTGAAGTCACTGTGGAGCCCAGGCTGGCCTTGGACTCATGGCAATCCTCCTGCCTCAGCCTCCTGAGTGCTAAGATAACAGGCTTGTGCCACCATGCCCAGCTTATGTGGTGCTGGGGAATTGAACTCTGGTACTTAGCGCTTGATGTAGCACTTGCTAGGCCAGTGCTTTAATCTCTGGGCCATTCCTCCAGCCCCTGAATTTTCGTCATCGTCTGAATAGGAGGTATGAAGTTCTGTCGTGATATTTGAGCCACAGCTCCCAGTCAGCCACGTGATCATCAGCATGCACAGGTGGTGTTCTGCAGTTTGCTGTGTTGCTATGCCACGATGTTCAGGTATGGTGAGTGTATTAAATACATTTTTAAACTTACAATATTTTTAGTTCATGATACATTTATTGGGACACAAGTCTATCTTGAGTCAAAGAGCATTTGTATGTCCAAATATTCTCTGATGTGATTTTCTTCAAAGGCGGAGTCCAATTTCTTCTCACTTGAATGTATGCCGGGTAGCAGATCTCACTTTTAACAAACAGAATATGACAAGAAGTTGTAATTTGGGACGGCTAAGCCTAAATCTTAAGAGGACAAATGACCACTGTGTTTTGCTGTTTCTTGGCTTGCCAACGTTGGAGGAAGCTAGATGCCCTGCTGTAAGTGTATACAAATGACAGTGGGATGCTCCTGCGTGGGAAGAGGCTAAGGCTTTCAGAGAAGAACCTGCATATGAGGAGGTGCCAACAAAGAGCCCCCCACGGCGGCACCCTGTAGAAGTTGGGGGAAGGGAGGGAAACCATCTAAATTTTAGGGTTAGGTGTCAGTCTTCCACTGAGCCTGTCACTGGTCTGTGACCTTCAAAAGCCCTTCTACTCGTGCTTTGCTTTGTTTTATTTCCTCCTTTACATATAATATTTTGATCGGCCCTGGTCTATGTCATGGGCAAGGATGGTGAGGTGCTGAGAAGAAAAGGTATCACAGGACCGTATCGAGGGAGGGGTGGGCTGCAGTGCCAACTATGACGGTCAGGAAAAGCCTCCCTTAGCAGGTGCTCTCTGTGCAAAGGCCTGAGGGAGGGCATGAGTCACGCGGGTAGCTGGAGGAGAGCAGAGGAGGGTTCTGAGAGAGAGTATGCCTCACATCTGGGATGAGCCAGGGGAAACTGGTGACTGGAAGAGATGCGATAAGGAGGAGCAGCACAGGAAATAAAGCCCGAAAGAAAGGAGGGCACCTAGGTATGGCTTGTGGGCCATCTTAAAGGCCAAGGTCCTGGCTCCTGTGAGGATAGGTGGTGCACAGCACAGGACCCCAGTCAGCAGCCCCTGGGAATTAATTCAGGAAGGACTAACGATGACTTGGACTAAGGAGGAGGAAGTGCAGAAGGTGAGGAGTCATCAGACTGTGAAGACATTTTGAAGGCAGAGTTGACAGAGTTTATGGCAAACGAAGGTGGGAGACAGAGGGGAAGAAATGTTGACTGTCAGGCTACTGATCTAAGCAAAAGAGGGAAGACCGAATGAAAGGCGAGTCTTCTGTGGGAAAGTTAGGACTTTGGTTAGAGGTGCCGATTAGACATCCAAGAGTTAAAAGTGAGTAGAATGTTGAGCATCCAGATTTGAAGTTGGGGGAAATGTCTGAACAGGAACTTCAGGAGTAGTGGATGTCTGTGAATGATCGTGAGGAAGTCTCCAAAGAGTGAATATATGCGAAAAAGGGAAGTAGAACGAGGACTTGGGTAGGCAAGATTAAGAGACTGGTGAAATAGGGAAAAATGACAAAGATGACTGAGGAACTGGAAAAAAAAAAACAATGGTGTCCTGGAAAGGAATTCAGTAAAAGAACAGAATGGATGATGGTGTCAAACATAAGTGGGAACTCACATGAGGGAACTGGCCATTGACTTTAGCAATGAGACACCATTGGTGGAGAACAGTTTTCGTGCATGGAGAGGCCAAAACTTGATTAATGGAGATTTTAGAAAGATTGAGAAAGCAGGTTGTGAAGACGGGAGAGTAGGTAGCTTCTTAGAGGAATTGCCGTAACGAAGAAGGGAAACATAAACGTGTAGCTGGAGGGTGACATGGGTGAGAGAACTCTCCCCCCATCTGTAGGCTGATGGAATGGCCCAGACAAGAGGGGCAATGGTGACACAAGAGAAGAAGAGAGGAGAAACTTCTGAGGCAATGTTTTTGAATATTTAAAAGACTTGAGACTTAATGCATAAGTATAGAGTTTAGGCTTTGATAGGAAAATAGAAAGTTCATTCCTGGTAACAGGAGAGAAGGCAGCATAGATGGGCCCAGATGCTGGTGGGCGTGTGGAGGTGTTAGTGGGAACTTGTGGAAGTTCTCTTCTGATTGTTTCTATTTTCTCAGGGAAATAGCAATCAAGGTCAAAAGCTGAGAGCTAAGAGGGAGGAGGAGGTGTTGGAAGTTTTAGGAGAGAGGAGAGAATATGGAGCTGTTGTCAAGGTGAGCAGCATAGGAGGTGGACTAGGGAAAAGCATTCTGACAGGGGCACGCCTGCAGTTAAGGGTTTGCGTGTCAAGAATTTGAAGGGGGACACATTAGCATGGCCAAATACCTTCTGCTTCATTCAGTTTCACAGGTGTAGGCTAGGAGGAATATTTCTGCAAGTAAATGGAACATCGTTGTATGTTCACATCTAACAACCTGTCAGTAAAGTGAATTTGTGTAGATTTACCCTCATTTAGCATTGTTGGAGAATGCAAGAGGGTCTTTCTGATTAATTGAATATCCTAGGTAACGAAGGCCATTGTATCACACTTGAATTAATTTTTATAAACTTGGAAGATGAAGAAAAACTACTTTGAACACCACATGAGAGTTTTGGGATAGCAATAAGTGCATTTCTAACAGTGCCTCAGTGCCACTGTTTTGAAAAGTAATGGTTGTAGTACATAGTAGAAGGAAATATGGTTTTTGGAGTTTTATGCTTGTGTGGAATCTGGGCACATTATATCAAGAATTTTGTAGAAGTATAAAAATGACAAGTGATGTCACTACATTTAATGAGAATATCTTCTTAGAAATCCTTCCATTGTATCTTAGTTGCATCTATGGTAGCACTGGAGTGACTGGAGCTTTTCAGTTTTTAATTTTCTTTACTTTGGAGAGTGAAACAGTGAGAACATACTTAGATTTCAGATCTCTGGGCTGTGTGTCACTGGCGCCAATGTCACTGGGGCTGTCGTTATCCAACTTTGCCCCATCTTTGATTGCTGTAAGACAGACATCTCTCTTGTGGCTGCTTGTGTTTTCTACTAGTTTAAACTCTCTTTATACTTTGAATCTGCATTGCATTATTCACTTATTTTTAAAAATAACTGGTTACATAAGCCGTACATATACACTGAGTCTAATTTGAAAGACATGGAAAGCACAGCAAAGAAAACAGAAGCTTCCTGTTATTTCCCTACTCTGAGATGAATGCAATTAATATTTTGTTGCATTTTAATCTAATAGTTTAACTCACCCTTATATATCTTTAGAGAGTTGGTCTCAAAGTTTAAATCAGCTTACCATTTTTTATTTTGTTGTGAGAGTCTCCCATTCCACATCCTTGGGAATATCATTTTTAGTGCCTATGCAGTAGGTGTTGTATGAATTTTTAATATTTTTTCAAAAATCAGTTTTCCTGTTATTGTATATTTAGTATTTTTAAAACAATTTAAAGAACACATCAATGAACATCCTTGAACAATAATTTGTTTGCATAGTGCTGATTATTTTCTTAAGGTCTATGACAGCTAAACTGGACTATCAACTTGGTTGGCCTGAGGGCCATCTAGCAAATGAGTAAAGCAGCTTCCGGGTGTGTGCAGGCGGCACGGGCGTGGGGCTGTGGGTGCTGTATCTGGTTCCCGGCCCCTTCCCCTCTATTACCGTTCCCTCGCTTTGCTTCCTGGCAAACACGAACTGAATCGCGAAGCTCTGCCATGTTGCTGCACCACAATGTCTCTGCCTGAGAGCCAGCCAACCGTAGACCAAACCCTCTGGAACCATGAGCAGAAGAAACTTCTCCTCTTTTAAGTTGTGGGTGTCAGGTGTTTCATAATAACAATGGGAAAACTGACGGATATAGAACATTTGTACTAGAGAAGTGGGGCCATTGCTGTGAACCACCTGATTACCTAGCTCCAAAGCCTTTGGAATTTGTTTTCAGGAGGAATTAGAAATGTTTAGAAGATGTGGAATAGAGATTCTCTCTAGAATGTTGTAAGCATTGTGAGTGATTCTACTGAAAGCTCTCAGAAGACCAGGATGCCTATAGTAAGGCAGACAGTAAAGGCCAGCGTTACAGTTTGGATCTGGAATGTTCCCCAGAAGCCTCGGGTATTGGAATACATCGGGATACCTGTGGAACCATGTGTTTGGTGGAGCTTGGTCAGAAGGGGCAGAACCCTAGGGCTTGATCCAGAAGGGGTGGATCACTGGGACAGGACCTGGAAGGGTAGCTCCACCTTTCCTATTTCACTTGGATTTCTTGCTGCCGTGCTGTGGAGAGAGCTTTTCTCTGGCTACAGCTCTACCATGTGCTTCTTTCATTGCCAGCCACCCATGAATGGACTGTATGAAACCTTCTGAGACCATGAGCTAAAATTAATAAATCTTTCCTCCCTTAAATTGTGGATGTCAGATATCCTGTCCTAGCAATGAGAAAGTAACTAAGATAGACAGGGTCATGAGATTTTATCTGGGAACAAAGACTTTGGGAATTTTACAAGAGTCTATACATTTCACATTCTGGCAAAAGTTTGTCTACCTTCTGCCCATGCCCTGAGACTTTGAATTTAAGGGTGGTTTAAAAAAAAAAAAAAGGATCCATCCTAATGGAGAAAATTGTACGGTAGCCCAGCATCAGGCGGTGGCATGGGCACTGCTAGCTGTTTTTAGTCAGATATATATTTCAGGGTTTGGCAAGATGCCCACCCTTTGCAGGCTGGAAGACTCAATAGTGCGAGAGAAAAGCCTCCTGGGTCCCACTTGAGAAGCGCTATACATTTAGGAAATTAATTTCCTGGGATTTATTTCATCACATTCAGCCAATCCAGGCACTCAGAGACTGCTGCAGCCACGCGCCAGTGGGGCCTGGTACTGTTCAGACTGACACCAGACCTTGGCATTGTTCATGTGATGCTGGTTTTCCTGGCATGCAGAATGCAGAGTTAAGGGTTGTGGAGGCGTCACACAGTTTTCGAAGGAAGGACTGGGAGGCCAGGCAAAAATGTGTGGGTCAGAATCCCTTCCAGGACTTTGTGAGAGGGCGATGTTGTGAAGCTGCAGGGGCAATGGAGATTCCAGGACACCAAAGATGCTGGGAATGAGGAACATCCACGGAGGAAAGCTACTGGTTAGTGGCGACAGCTGAAGAGAAACGATGCAGATGTTGCAACCTGCATGGCTGTAAGAGTGTGGCCATCCAAGCCCTGTGGAGATCATGTTGTAACCCTGTACCTCGGAGGCCTAACATGAAGCTTTGGGACTCATGGTCTGTCCTGCTGGGTTTCAGTCTTTGGCCAATTCTTTTCTATCTATCTATTGAAATGGGAATATTTGCTCGTGCTATTGCATTTTTGAAGTTTGGTAACTTGATTTTTGCACCTTACAGAGGCTTACAGATAATAATTTGCCTTGATTCTCAGAAGACACTTTGATTTGGACTTTTGAGCCAACCTGGAACTGTTGAGACTTTGGGGAAAAGATTACTCTATTTTCAGATCAGTGCAGGATAGTTGTATCATTTTAGGCAGAATTATGAATTTCGTTTGGAGATTATGATTTTAGAAGATGCGTTTTGGTGTCAAGTTGACAAGGGATATAATGTGATAGTTGAGCTGAATTGACACAGTACGAGTAGAGCTCATTTCCTGGTGTGTCTGGGTGGGTCAGGGGCATAACCTTGGGTTCTATGTCTGGTTCCCGAGACCTTTCTCTCTCTCTCTCTCTCTTTCTCTCTCTCTCTCTCTCTCTCTCTCTCTCTCTCTCTCACTACTCCTTGTCCTGCTTCCTGGCTGCCATGAACTAAGTGTCTTTGCTGCACCACACCCTTCTGCTGTGATGATTCTGCTTGGAAAACAGTGACCAGGGGTTGAACCCCCGATACCGTGAGGCACATTAAACCTCTCCTCCTTTAAGTTGTGGGTATCAGGTATTTTTGTACCTGCAAAAGGAAAGCTAATACAAACTTTATTCCTAAATTGGAATTATGGGGTCAAAGGGCACAACATTTTTAAGGTAATGTATTCCACAAGCTCTTTTGCATTCTTTTATCCCACCTACCTTATTTGATTTTCTCTCATCTGACACAGCAGAATGCCGTGAAGCTGATGGCTTTACCTCCATTTTTTCCCCTGTGTTCTTGTGCTGTTGCCACAGAACGTTCAGCAGCTAGCACTCTAGAGTCCCTTACACTGGTGGCTCATCTATGCATGGCCGTGTGGGCTAATGGGAAAGTGCATCTCAGGGTCCAGTCTCTGACTCTCCTGCCAACTGCTGTTAATCATGGTCAGCTGAACGAAGTCAGCCATCTCTTCTAACCTCACCTCTGCCCGCCAACGACATCGTTCGTTTCAGGAAAGCTTACGACTGGCTGGCACGGCGTGTTTTCAAGCCGGTATATCCAGCCAGCTGCCCTGTGTGAACGGTTCTGCCTCCCCAGGATCTGTCTCACTCAACCTCTCTTTTTATTGCTCCCCCTATCATTTCATCCGAAGCATTTCTCTGAGAAGAACTTTTAGCTCTGTGTTCTTCATTCCTGGAACATAGGTCCCTCCCCTTGACAATCATAACATCCCGGAAACCTGTCTCTCTGTTCCAAACTATTTTTGCACACCACAGTAAGCTTCCAAAAGTACCACATCTGTCTTGTCATTTCATTGCCCTAAATCCCTCGTTTCTTACCCCGGATTCAGTTCTCCCGGAACATGGAGCAGCTTTGTACTTCCAGCTTTATCTCTAAGTAGACCTCTATGAGTATCTGATAGACTCCACTGTGTGCGCGCCGTTCCTCAGACACCAGACATATGCCTGATGGCACTGCTGGTGCTTTCGCAAGCATACCGTCCCTGTGAGCAGCAGGGCCGCCGGGAGCAAAGCCCGCCTCCTGTCAGGAGCTCTTCTCAGGTCCTGAAGCTGCTGCTGATCTGTTGGGAGGTGGAGCTTCGCTCCCTGCTCCTCCGCGGCTGCTGCTCAGAGTTTCAAAGCGGTCCTCCAACAACCTACCGCATAGGAAGGGCACGCATGCACACGCATGCTCGCGCACACACACAACTGCACCCGTGCTATCGTGACTCTCGCGGTATCACGGTTATTTTGCCCACTTGTTAAACTTCAGTCTGTTTAGAGTTGGCGTCTCTTTTTAGTCGTATTGTGGATTGTCATTGTATCTTCTATATAGAGGACCCAGTATTTATTCTTTCTTTATCTTTAGTAACAGAACTCCCCTTTTTTTCTGGATGATAATGTACCCAGCTAAAAATACTTACTCTTCCAGCTCCCTTCCGGTCAGGTGGCCAGTGAGTCAGTTTTATACAAGAAGAAAGATGGGGGTTGCTGTTGCCCCGGCTAGAGACACCAGGCTTCTCTCTGGTTTTGGCTTTGTTCCTGGAACATGGACCTGAGTAGAGTCTTAGGGCCTGCCATCAGATACTAGTATTCAGGGCGAAGAACAACTCGTTGGTTCCGTCAGCAAATGCCGACTGACTACCTGCTATAATGCTGGAAACAATTTCGGGTGCTTCAGAAGCCACAGGGGCCTGGTCTGGTGGTGCAGATCTGTAATCCCAGCAATCTGGGAGGGCAAGGCAGGAGAAACACAAATTCAAGTCTAGCCCGAGTAACTCAAAAACTTTGGGAGACCCTGTCTCAAAACCAAAATGAAGAAATGGGCTGGAGAGGTAGCGTAGTGCACAGACCCTCAGCCCATCCCTAGAACCTCAGCAACAACACCACAGCAATGAAAAAGAGGAGGGAGAAATAGCAAAGCCACAGTGCTGGAGGCTACACTCGCTCCCCACGGCATGATTGAACGCAACCACTCTCACTGCTTGCCCCGACGCTCCGTGGACTCCTTCGCCTCTGAGCTCTTATTAACCACCGTATTTGCTGTCTGTCTTTTAAGCTGATTGCGTTTTCGTGCAGTCCAGAACTTTAAGTGAGATTCTGCCTTCAGGCCTATTTTGCTTTTGAAATCAGGTGGATGATTTTTCCTTTATGGATGTGTTTGTTGCTCTTTTGTTACTGGGACAGAGCATCTGACACCCACAACTTACAAGGGAAAAGTTTATTTTGGGTCACAGTTTCAGCAGGTCTCAGTCCACACATGGACGGCCAGCAATGGTGGCAGCACGGGGCAGAGCCTGGAGAGTTGTTCACCAGGAGACAGCCGTATCTGAAGACGCAGGCAAGGCCAGAAGCTTCTCAGAAAAAGCTGCAACAATATTTCTTCTTCCTTCCTTTATTTAGCTCATGCTGCCAGTTAGGCAGCCACACCTAGGATGAGTGCCTCTCCCTCAATTCCTGGACCACAAGTCAATAATACATCTGAACGTTCTGCCCTGGGCATCTCCCAATCTCAACAAGTTGACAGAATCCCTCCACATTAACCCCTAAGTATCTGTTCCTTCCAGCCAAACCGTATCTCCCAACAACACACAGTTAGTTCCATAGGTAACCTACTACATCCAAATACATGATGCTTTTGGGGGACCTTCTGGATGCAAACCATAATAAGTTATTACTGATTTTCTAATCTTAGCCAATATTGCATTCTTGTAATATGCCTTACATATTTGGGTGTGTTTATTCTTTTTGTGTAATAATGGATTCAATTTGCCAATATTATGACTGGGTTTTTCATTATGTTCATAAAATATAATTGGCCTATAATTTCCCTTTCTTTTAATATTTTGAATTTGGTATCAAGGTTATGCTATAACATGAAAAGGAGTTTACAGAAGATGTTTTTTAACTTCTTAAAGTGTTTAGAGGAATTTACTGGTAAAGCCATTTTGACCTGGGGTTTTTATTGTTTTAATTATGCACTTAATTTCTTTAATAGGTATAGGGCTGTTAGGATTTTCTATGGAAAATGAGAAAGAAGTTGGTGAAAGGATGCAAACTTTAGAAAGGAGAATAAGCTCAGGAGTCTCTTGTCCAACATGTTAATAATAATGTATCATTAAAAAAAAACCAGGGTTTTGCTCTGTACTCCAGACTGGTTCTGAGCTCACTATATAGCTCAGGCTAGCCTTGAACTCATGGCAATCCTCATGCCTCTGTCTCCTGCTGGATTACAGGCAGGTGCTACGACACCCAGCTTATGTGGTGCTGGAGAATCAAACTTGGTTACTTAGTGGTTGATAGGCAAGCACCTTAATTACTGAGCTAGTCCTCTATCCCTAGTGTGTTGTATTCTTAAAAATCATTGAAAGATCTTAAATCTTACCACAAAGGTAAGTATATGAGGTTATGAGTGTCTTTTAGCTCCACCTAGTCATCTCACAATGTATACATTTTTTTTTTTTTTGAGGCAGGGTCTCATTTTGTAGTCCAGGCTGGTCCTGGATTCACTATATACCCCAGACTGGCCTCAAACTCATGGAAGTTGTCTTACTTACTTTTTTGTTGCTGTGACAAAATACCCAACATGCACAATTTAGGGGAGGAAAGATGTATTTTAGTTCATAGTTTTAGAAGGTCACAGTCCATTCAGGGGTCACCAATAATAGTGGAAGCACATGGTGGAGGCAGAGGTGGAGGCAGCTCCCCATGGCATTGCAAAAAACCGAGTCCCTGAAGGAAGGGTTAAATTTGCATTTATCTTTCTAGGTCCTGTCCCAGTAACCTATCCCTTCTGGGCCCAGCCTCAGTGTTCTGCCTCTTCCAGGTTTAAACCCCTAATTCACCATATGCCTGCAATCTATAATCCATCGCACACCTGTAATCTAATCCACATGCCTGTAATCTATAATTTGCCACGTGCCTGTCTTCCACCACACACCTATAATCCACCACATGCCCATAATCCAGCCCTCCAGACCAGGCTCCCATCTCCTAAGAGCACATGGTTTCATAGATAATCCATAACATCCAAATACATGAGACTTTTTCCATATTCAAAATACAATATTCTGACATGGGTCCCGCCAAAAACATTTAACCCTTCACTAAGAGTTGCCAAAGCTTTAACAGTTTTGGCACTGCTAAAAAAAAGGTCCAACTCCAAAGTCTCCTCTGAGATGTAATACAGACTCTCAGCTGTGTGTTCCTGTGAAAGAAAGGTTAAATTCTTCCCACATACAATGTCAGAGGATAATCATTCCTGTTCCAAAAGGGAGGAGTAAAATGATCGAAAGTAATTGGATCAAAACAAGTTCTAAACCAAGCAGAGCAGGGGTTAAATTCTGTAGCTCCATGTCTAGTACCTGGGATGTGAGGGGCTTGGGTGGCCCAATCTCTACAGCGTTGCTGTTGGCTGCAACCTCCATCTGTACGCCTTTGGCTGGATCTGCTCACAGCCTGCAGCTTTCCTCAGAGGGTGATCTATGCTCTGGGCGTCTCCAAATTTTGGGGGTCTCCACTGCACCTTAGGCTTCTCCTTACAACTTTATACCCCACCCTCCCAGGTGCACACTGCCTGGCCTCCAAGGCCTTCCTCTGAAATCTGGGTGGAAGCCTCTATGAACCCACAGCTCTTGCATTCTGCAAGCCTGTAAAGGCAGGACTGTGTGGACGTTGCCAAGACCTACCACCAGCTTGAACAGTAGCCGGATCCCCTTGTGCCATGGCTGCAACAGGTTCTGAGTTCCTGAGTTGCTGAACTCCAGGGAGCTGATCTTTGGCAAACACCTCCCTCTTTTGCTCGACCAGGAACCCTGCAGTACTCTTCTCAGAAAAACATGTTTTGCCTCTGCAACCTTTAATTAGTACAGGGTGGGGGCTCACTGATTCCTGAAACACCCTCAAGGCCTCTCTTTTATACTGCTGATTCCAGGTACCTGGCTTCTTTTGAATGCTAGTCTCTTTAACTTCCCTGTGCTATTTGGTCCCACCACAGCAAGCCATTTTAATCTGGCACTGCAAACTTTTTTTATATCATTTGTCTCTGCCTTTTTCCCCCCTCCTGCCTTTTGGCTTACAGTTGGCTAAAAGCTACAAACTAAAGCCAACATAACAGCTTGAACATCGGGCTGCCTTGAGATTTCCCCTGCCAGATTAAGTAGTCCACTGCTCTTAATCTTAGTTTCAGACAAAGTCTGTGGACAAGGGCAAAATGCCAACAAACTTTCCGCCAGAGCATGGCATGCATGGATTTTAGACCCCTTGCCAACACCATTCTCTTTCCCACCTGAAACCTCTTGAGCCTGGCCTTTCCAGTACACACGTCTGTCAGTGTTCTGATCTTCTGAGACCTGACCAGAATTTCCCATCAAGCTCAGCTTGGAGTGCTCTGAGGCTTCTCTAGCTGGCACCTGCAAACCTTTCCAAATTCGTCTTGCAAACTGGTTCCAGAGGCTTCCAAGTCACATGGTCAGGTTAAGTCATAGCAGCAACTCCACTTCTTTAGTACCAATTTCTGATCCAGTGATCCACCTCTTCTGGGTCCAGTTACTGTAGAGCAGTTTGTTTTTATTTTATGCCTCCCGGACTGTTACAGAAACTAGGCTAACGCTTATTTCTAAGGAGTTTTTAAGTTTTGTTATTTTTTAATGGGCACATAATCATTTAGGGGTACACAGTGAACTATTTCAATACATCCACAGATCTTAAATCTTCCCACAAAAGGCAAGTGTATGAGGTGATGCATGCTATTTAGTTCCACCTGGTCATCCCACCATGTACACATATAGGCCAGGCTGGCCTCAAACTCATGGCAGTCTTCCTGACTCAGCCTCTGGCATACTGGGATTCCAGGTGTGCACCACCACACCCAGCTAATCTTGAGCCACTCAGCTATGTCCACAGCCCTACATATTTCTAAGTACCTTATTGTGTATACATTTTAAATATACACATTTTCTCGTCAATTAAAATAGTAAAATTTTTGTTTACTTTTGGAAAGTTACATCATTCAAGAAATTTGTCCATTTCATCTAGAATCACATTTAATGATCTGTTTATTTTCTTAATGTTTAGAGTCTGTGAAGTATTCCTTTTATATATAATTTCAACATTTTTTCTCTTATTTTTCTTGATTGATGTATTTAAGTCTGGTCAGTTTTTAAATTTGCCTTTGTTGATTTTTTTCCTAGTATATATTTGCTTCTATTTTATTGACTTCTGATCTTTATTTTCTTCTATTTCTTTTGAACTCAACTTACTGGCTCTTTTCAGCCCAGTTTCTTGAGCTGAAAACGTATATCCTTGATATTTAATCCTCCTTTACTAGTGAAAGATGCTTTTAAAAGTAAGCATTTCTCTGTAAGCATAGTGTATGAGCTGCAAAGCTCTAACTTTGGTATGCCATATTTTTAATTTTAAAAATTAAAATTGTATATTACATATTTATAGTGTAAATTGTGACATTTTCATACATGCATACACTGTGAAATGGTGAACTCAAGAGAACTAACATATGTATCATCTCGAAGAGGTTTATTTTCCGTGATGAGAGAACTTGCAAGTAGTTGCATTGCCTGGTCCCAGCTCCGTTCAACCCAGCTCTGTCCTGGGTTTGCGGCTCTATGAGCTTGAAGAGTAAGGTGCAGGCTATGCAGGGCAGGTTGTGAAGAGAACACTTTATTGGGGAAAAAATAAGAAAAAGAAGGGTAAAACTTCTGCTAATCGAAAGGGGGACCCGGAGTTGTGGATTGTCTATGTGGCTCACTGTCTAGGGACTTTGATAGATAATGGGGTAAGGGGCTGCCCTGTGCTAAGCAGCTTGGTTGCTATGGCAGGTTGCTAAGTTCTCCACCTTGAAGCAGCTTTGGAAGTACTCTTCCCTTAAGATCTTTCCACTCTATTTTTTAAATTACTTAACATTTATCCATGAAGTAGCTCTGCAGCGTGGTCAGCTACAGGCTGTCAAGAGTGATAGCCAAGCTGCCATTTGTATAATCCTGCTTTCCAGTAAATTTTCCATTTCTGGGGGACCTTGTCTCCCTCACTGCATACAATCCTACTATCTTCTGTCACATAGTCTTAGCCATTTTTCAAGTATGTAATACATGATTATTAACTATAGTCACTGGGATGTAGATTACCAGAATTTATTACTATTGGGGCTGAAAGAATGGCACCCCAGTTAAAGCACTTGTCTTGAAAGCGCAAGGCTCTGAGCTTGATTCCCCAATTCCCCAGCACCACGTAAAGCTGGACATGGTGGTGCATACCAGTAATCTCAGCACTCAAGAGCCTGAGACAGGTGGGTTGCCCTGAGTCCAAAGCTAGCCAGTGAGTTCAGAACTGGCTTGGGCTACACAGTGAGATCCTGTCTCGAAATAAATAAATACAACTTCGTACCCTTTTGTTAGGTAGGAGAACAGCTTAGGACAGGTAGGACTAAGACAGGGCGTTCCAGCGGCCAAGGGAGCAGAGGCAGAATCAAGGTGGAGTGAAGGTCCCAGCCAAGGCTTTCGCCCCTCAGGGAACAATAAAGGAGAAGTAGCTAAGATAGGCAGCTTATCCTCTCTCTTCCAGTTTCTTCTACATGCCCTAAGATAGTTAGTGGGCTTACATTGGTTTATAACTGCCCCCCGCCCCCGACAGGAACTACTTGAAACCACCTGAGCAAAAGCTTTATAAAAGGCTCCAGTCCTTCATTCCCTGAGGATGCTCACTGGAGACCCCCTCTCGACCTCTCCTTGAGATCTTTGCTTTCTCAATAATCCCCTTCTTGCTTTAAATCTTCTGTGTGAACTCCGACTGGTTATTCTTAATCATATGGAGAATTCCTGAACCCAGACACCAGGCAACACCAGCGGTAACACTTTGGCTAGCTCCTTGCTATTCTTCAACCTGCCCTCCCAACCCCTAGGTCCTAGTACTCATCATTCAAAGCTGGCATTTCCCCCCCCCCCCCATTCTTTTACTTTAAATCTTTTTGTGTCTTTAAATTTAAGATTTTTGTCTATCAGAGTCACGCTTGAATTCCAGTTGTTCTGGTTCCTGCTAATTAAAATCCAGCATTCTTGACTAAAAAATAGGACAACTTAACTATATGTATAAAATTTAGTATATGTTACTTAAAAAGTTCTGCTGACTCTTGTAAATAGATATACAACCTAGCCTTTAAGATATAATTTCAGTTTTTCCTTTTTTATCCTAATTAAATATTATTCCAGTGGTATAGTTCTCATTATATGGTAGTGCCATTTCAAATCATAATAAGGGAAAAAATACACTCCTTTTGTTTGAGTTCTGAGTATTATTATTATTATTATTTTGCAGCACTGGGGCCTAACCATAAGGTCTTTGCACTGATTTACATCTCCAGCCCTTTAATTTTTTGAGACAAGTTCTTACCAAGTTTCTAAGTTGTCCAGCCTGGGCTTGAATTTGTGATTCTCCTGCCTGAGCCTTTCAGAGTGTTGAGATTACGGGCATGTGCCACCATAGACTGCTCTGGTTCCTCACTATGGAGATCAATCTAGGGGAAAAAATTCACGTGATTCTATGCTTCCTTCTCTGTAACTCTGCCTCAGAAAGGAAAATTAAGAAAGTTCTAACATCTGACTTCCACGAATTATAGGTAATACTCTAAATGTTCTCCATTTGAAGATAAAAATTAAAACCAAAATAAAAGCAAAATTAAAACCAAAGTAAAAAGCCAATTTAAAACCAACAATAAGCTTTATAAATACAGAAAAAAGGTTCACCAAAGAGTATTATTATTTATTTCAGTCTGGGAATCTCTTCATGCTCTGGTCATCCATCTATGATCCAGCCATGTATTAATTTAATATATATGGAAATTTTATTGTGTAGTTAGCACTACAGAAACAAATTAAGATGACACGATTAAATTATTTAATTAGATGATTGACTCTCTCCTTCTGGGATGAAAGTGGTGAAGTCTAGTAAGGAAGAAATGCCTATATTCTTTGACATATACAGTGGTGGCAACATGTGTAGGGTGCTATCAAAGTATACAGGAGAAATTTCACCCCCTGTCTGAGGTACCTTCTAATTTTCTGCCTCCCTTGTAAATGACTCAGATTTCTTAGATGAATGGCATTAAATTGAGTCCTTTAGAATGACTTGCCATTAGACAAATGTCATAGTTACTTTTTTGTTGCCGGGACAGAATGTCCAACATCTGCAACTTAAGGAAGAAAGATTTATTTTAGCTCACACTTTCAGAAGGTCTATTCATGGGTAGCTTACAGTAGTGGAAGAATACTGCAGTATCCTAGCTGGAGAAAAGCTGTTGCCAACATGGCGTTGGCAGACAGGATGCTAAGCGAGGGAGGAAAGGTAGAGCTAGTGTTTACCCTACCCAGTCCTGTACCAGTATCTGCTCCTTCTGGATCAAGCCCTAGTGTTCCACTCCTTCCAGTTAAAGCCCCTGTGATCCACACTTCCAGATCAAGTCCCACTGGTAAGCCCCTTCCAACCAGGACCCACCTCTTAATAACACATGGTTCCATGCATAGTTTAAGTTTACAACATCCAAATTCATGAGGCTTAGGGAGGACATACCAGATCCAAACCAAAACTACTTTCTTATGCAAATGCACTTAGTTCATCTCTAAGAGTTCCCAAGGTGTTAACAGTTTTTGCACTGCTAAAAAGTCCAAGTACAAATTCTCCTTTGGGACTCAAGGCAAACTCCTAGTTGTGAGGTCCTGTGAAAATCAAAGAAACGTTGACAATATATGAGGTCACTGGGTAACATTCCCATTCCAAAAGGAAGGAATAGGAGGATGGAAAGCAAATGGACCCAAACAAGTTCTAAACCAAGTAGGGCAAAGGTTAAATCCTGTAGATCTGTTAAATTCTGTAGTTTGGTGTCCAGCACTTGGAGTAAACTGTGGCAAAATGCGAGCTTTAAAGGTCTTGGGTAGCCCTGCCCCTGTGGCATTGCCTCTGGCTGTAAACTCCATGGCTTCTCTTTTGGGCTGACTCTACTGATAGCCCGTGGCCTTCCTCAACAGGCAATTCATGTTTCTGGCATCTCCAAATTTCTGAGATCTCCACCACACTTTAGACTTCTCCTTCATAACTTTATCCAGGGGTACACTCTCTGGTTTCCAATGACCCCTCAGTTCTTGCATTTTGAGTGCCTGTGAAGCCAGTACCATGTGGATGATACCAAGGTCTGCCACTGGATTGAGCAGTAGTCTGGCCCCCTAGGACCATGATGGCCAAAATAGTCTCTGAATTCTTAGATGCTTGAACTACTTGAGGAGTCACCTTCCATTATTACCCTACAGGATATCTTGGGGGGTCTTTTCAAAGCAAAGTCCTTTGCCTTTCCACCCTTTAATTGGTAAATGGAAGGTTCTCAATGATTTTGGAGACATCATTAAAGCATTTTATTTATAGTCCGGATCCCAAGCACTTGGCTTCTTTTTAATACTAATCTCTTCAACAACCATGGTTATTCCTGCCCCCAGTTTGGTGTCACATTCTTTTGGGATAAACTGGAAACTTTTTACGTCCTTTTTTCTCTGCCATTCTGTTTCTGCTTTTCAGTGTAGAGCTTGCCAAAAGCTGCAAGCAGTACCCATGTGACAGCCTGGTCATTGGGCTACCCAGAGATTTTCTCCATCAGATTAAGTAGTCCACTGCCCGTGATCTCAGTTTCAGGCAGTCTTAGGAAAGAAGCAAAATATTGACACCCTTTTAGCCAGACCATATCATGCATGGTTTTTAGGCCAATTGCCAAAAAAGTTCCCCTTCCAACCTGAGAATTCTTGAGCCCAGCCTTTGTAATCTGCAATTATGTTAGCATTCTGGTCTTCTGAGTTCCAACCAGAATTTACCATGAAGCTCACCTTACAGTATTCTAAAACTTTGTAAGACTGCATCTTCAAACCTCTCCAAACTCCTCCTTCAAACCAGTCCCAAAGGCTTCTTAACTACATTATTGGGTGAAGTCATGAAAACAGCTCCACTATTCTGCTGCCAATTTCTGTCTTAGTTAATTATTTGTTGCTACATGTTACCTGACGTCCACAGTTTAAGAGAGAAAAGGTTTATTTTAGTTCACAGTTTCAGAAGATCTCAGTCCACTCATGGTCAGTTGGCAGTGGTGGGAGCACATGTAGGAAACCCATCAGGAGGGGAGATATTCATGGCATAACAGAGAGGTAGCCAAGTGAACAAGACAGGATGGAATTAGCATATATCCTTCCAGGTCATGTTCTAGTGATCCACCCCTTCCAGGTCAAGCCCCACTGTTCTGCCCCTCCCAACCAGGCCCCACTTCTTAAATAGCACATGGTTCCATAGGCACAAATACGTGAAGTTTTTGGAGGATGTTCCAGGTCAAACTGTAAGAACGGTGAACTCAGTTGACTTTTGTATGGGAAAAGGAAAGTGGAGGGTGATCTGAGTATTTTAAGCAGAAAAAGATTAAGTATAGGGTTTTATGTGCTTGTGCAATCATTGAAAAGGCTGGAAGAATGGGCTTGAGCCTAAGCCCATGATGGGAGTCACAGTGCCACTTGCTATCTTATCATATTCGGTTGTGGGAATTAAGAGGTTCAATTTAAGAAAACATAGCCCTGTAATCGGGATCCGGGGGTCGGAAAGCTGGGATCAGAAAACTTCTGCTGTGTCTAGCATTCTGTCACTCAACACGAGTGAAACTGGAAGCTGTTTTCTGGAATGCAGAATTTTCCGTATCTGCACAGTGATCTTTGCTTGCAGGAAGGAAGCAGTTGGAAGATGGTGTCTCCCTCGCTTCCTTCCATCTGCTCTTTGAGTGATTGCACCTGACTGATGAAATCTAAGTTCACACCCTGAAATTCGGCTGTCAGAGAGTATGGGAAATGTAATTTTAGGCTTCCAGGCTCTCATAAGTAAGAGTGGGTCCCTTAGGAGAAGCCAGCAGTGGATGCAGAATGGAGACAGGTCTACACATACACCAGGTGAAGGTGAGCTGACAGGGTCGTCTGTGAAAAGGGAGAGAAAACAATAGATTTGGGGGAATTATTGGGAAGGCTCGGTAAGGGAGACCACAGGTGGTGGACTGGGGAAGGTGGCAGGGAGGGGGAATATGGAGCTGAGACTCACCAATGAGGAGGTTGTCACACTAATCGGGATAAATGATGCTGGTGGCTTGAAGACATAGTGACAGAAATTGGGAGAAGGGATGATTAGAGTCCTAGCTAAAATCTCACGATCATTCTTATGTTATACTTCTTTCATGGGGACCCATCTCTCTGGAAGGCCCCTTGTTCTAGCTCTTTGCTTGTTTTGCTGTAGGGTGTATAGAGTGTAATTTAGAGCCTGCATCCTTACCGCCATCTACGGCACCTGTGGTCAGTGCTGCTCCTGTCCTCATGTGGTTTCATATATCAGCTGCCTTCCCAGTTAGCGATCCTAAAGAACAGGGGTCACATTTTATGCGTAATTGATGTGACATTTGAGAATGTGACGAAGGTGCATAGAGTTAGTAATATGTTTATTACGGAGATCCCAGGTCAAAGTGTCACGTTTCAGATGTTATGCCTTGAAGACAGTTGAATGATTTGCAACACTTACATGAAAGGTCTCAAAAAATATCAGATGGAGGAAGGATTTTAAAGAAAATTTCTTTGGGGAGAGCCATGTTGGGATTCTAACCCTCCCCAAGAGGGGAGTGGGTAATGTTCTCGTACCTTAACTTACCTCGAGCCTGGCCCAAGGGACTTCCAGGGAGCATTCACTAAGTTTGATATGGAACGAGGACACAGAGGAGGCCACTGTTTGCCTCCGGTTGAGAAATCTACCAGGCATGCGACAGGCTGACTTGCTTTAGATGGATGTGGTGGAGGAGGACTCGTGACTCATATCAGGGGAAACTCAGATGAGATGGTTTTCATGATGCAGCACTTTCTAAGAATCCACAAAGTAGCCCTAGAGACTCACAGTCACAGGAGAGTATGGGACTATTTCATGATAGTCCCAGTTGGATGAGAATTTTCCTGCCCTGTCCCAGTTCGTCTCCTTTCAACGCCTTTGGTGTTGGAAGAAAGCATCAGAATCAGTTTAGCAAAGTGGAGAAGGACTCCTCCACCCACTGTTCACCACTCTACCATCTTCCTACAGTTTACTAAATTTGACGTGAGGATGCTTTGTACGTGAATCCTTCCATAATTAACTGCAACCTGACTGACTACCTGAACTAAGGGAAAACTTAATCTAGGAGTACATTTTCTAACTAATAACTGAGTCCCAGCCAATTGTAGCAGCTGAGCTCCTCTTTCGCAGGTGACCGAATATTCAAACTATTTTCAGATACGACAAAATTGGAGCCAAAAACCAATTAATATCTCTAAACCAAATATATTTTAATTTTGACTTTTGCCATTACCTACTGCAAGTCTTAGAGGGTGGAGGGAAGGGAGAGTCATTTCAAATCGCATTTGAAGTTTAGGTTCTTTTTTCTTTTTAAAACAAATTTATTTATTTATTTATTTATTTATTTATTTATTTATTTATGTTTTAGTTGAGACAGAGTCTCACTCTATAGCCCAGGCTGGTCCTGAATTCATTTTGTAGCCCAGGTTAGCCTTGGACTCACAGCAATCCTCGTGCGTCAGTGTTACAGGCATGGGCCACCATGCCCCATTTATGTGGTGCTAGGGGATCAAACTCAAGTCCTGGCACTTGGTAGGCAAGGACTTTAACTGCTGTGCTATTCCTCCAGCCCCTAGGTGCTTGCTTATAGCTGGACACTCTTAGTTATGCACTTGTGACTGTGTTCACAACTTGAAGATTGGGCTTACTTACCTGACCGATCAGAAAAATCGTAAGACCTTTGAGTTTTCATCAATGAAGGAAGTTCTTTGTTGATTACCCTTTACAGAAGGAGTGGGAGATGATAAAAAGCCCTAAGGGGATCGTGCTCCAACAATCCTGCTTGGCTACATGCTGTTTTAATGTTTTGATTCTCAGAAGGCCAACTGGTTCTCTCCTTGGCAGAGCAGAAGTGGCAATATGGCCTGTCTGGTATGAGTACCTTTCTGTTCCAGCCTAGCTGTGTGACTTTGTGAAATATGCACCATTTCTATAAATTGTGGTTTCATGTTCTAAATATTATCATAGATACATACTGAGCTGGGAACATAGCTCAGCGGTTAAAGTGCTTGCCTAGCATTTGCAAGGCCCTGGGTTCGATTTCCCAGCATCACAAAAATAAATAAATAAATTAGCTGTTCTAGTGGTGCATGTCTGTAATCCCAGTCCTTGAGAGGCTAAGGCATGAGGATTGCCATGAGTCTGAGGCCAGCCTGGGCTGTATAGTGAGGACAGTACCAGCCTGAACTACAGAGAGAGACCCTGTCTCAAAAAAACAAACAAAAAATAAATATTTTCCTTTTTGTCTCACACTTTTTTGAGGGAGAAGTTCAAATATCATAGCACACTTAAAAATTTTTCCAAATCCCAATGGTATTCACAATCAATTAAATGCTTGATGATTGACATATCTTGACAATACAGTGTTTTGAAAGCTCATAGAATTTTCCCCTCTTGCCCATGGACTGAGTCCTCCTACACCCATAGCCAATTAAGACCAATAAAAGAGAAAAAAAAGTAGTAACAACTACTCTGGATAAAAGTATTCCATAGAATCCACCACGGGCCTATTCCTGTTCCTTACACTGCAAGGAAAACCTGCTCTTGTAAGTAGTCATAATATTTTATCATCATTTACAAAAGCCATTGATGACTTAGCACCAGTGAAAGCTTTGTTCATCATCATTTTTTAACACGTTCTCCAATGTGAATGTTGAATCACTAGCCAAGTACCTGAACTCTGAAGTAAGCCCAATGGAGCCAGTAAATTACTAGAAAAATAATTCACAAAGCAAGGTAATGTGGATGGAAAAGATTAGTTGAAAAAAACAAGTCCTCATTCATCTCATGAAAGGATTGAGGAGACAGTGTGAAGAGCTTCGTAATAGGCTCATGTCATTGAAAACATCTGTCGGTGGGTACGGCGGAGGTCTGCCTGACAGAGCCTCTACCTGAAAATGGCCCTAGGTGTGCTGGACTCAAAGGTCCTACGATTTTTCGGCGTAATGTTCTGCTGCACTGTCCAGGAGATGTAGAACAGAGGCATTTGAGGAGAAAATGGATCTTACCATGCAAGGGACTCCTGGGGTGCTGGAGAAGCCTCTTCTCCTTTTTCTCTTTTTCTCCAGTGTTTTAAGTTTAAATATTTTATGTAGCATCCATCCCTTTCCTTCCTTCCTTCCTTCCTTCCTTCCTTCCTTCCTTCCTTCCTTCCCTCTCTCCCTTCCTCCCTCCCTCCCTCCCTCCTTCCTTCCTTCCTTCCTTTTCTTGTTTTTACTCTTCCTTTTCTCCTCCCCTTCTTTGCTTTTGATACTGGAGAGCAAACTCTGAGTTGCTTTGACAATCCTTTTTGTCTGTTACTTTGACACAGGATCTTTTTCAGTTGCCCAAGAAGGACTTGAATTTGCGATCCTCCTGCCTCATCCTCCCAAGTGCTGGGATTACAGGCATACGTTGGCTAATTTTAAACTTCCTGAGTCCGTGACAATGGTCTCCAGCGTACCTGTCACTGTCCCATAGCCTGGCTTTTTTCTTGTGAGTAGTGCTATCCAGAGGAATGTGAGCTGTCTTTCTGGTTGCCTCAGAGGATTATGCTCTAAAGTAAAAGTTGCATTTATGGAATCGTGAGGAAATAAGCACAATATGTAACTGTCTTAGTCACATTCTCGTCACTGGAGAACAATATCTAACACCCACAACTTAAAGTACAGGTTTATTTTAGTTCATAGTTACAGAGCCTGCCAGCTCTATAGCCAAAAAAAGAAAAAGATGAAGGCAAACGACATGGAAGAGCAGAGTCTCTGGCAGAGGGCAGCTGTTCTCTCTAGAGAGCAGAGAAGGGAGCAGCCAGGAAAGAGATGTCCCATTGTCCCATTGTAGAGTGTATACATCCCCTGTGACTCATTTCTCCAACCAAGTCCCACCTCCTAACAGCATATGACGTAATTAATGGGTTGATCTACTGCCACTGATGAGCACAGTACCTCTATGAACCAGTCATGTGAGACCTTTGGGGGACACTTTAGATTTAAACCATCACGTGCTACTCCTGGCCCCTGGAGTGTTCACATCCATCTCATTATGCAAAGTGCATTCAGCTCATTGCTAAGAGCCACCAGACAACTCCAGCATTGCTGGAAAGTTCAAGTCCAGAGTCTCCTCTTAGACTCAAGGCAAAATCTTACCTGTGAGCACCTGTGAAAATCAACAAGAAAGGCAAATACTTCATAATATACAATGATACAGAATGAACTGTAAAAAGAGAAAAAAAAGAGAGAGATAGAGAACAATGGGACCAAAGGAAGTCTGAAATCCTGCAGGTCCAAATTTAGATCTTGTAGCTCATATCCAGCACCTGGGGCTAGTTGCGGTGAGATGTTAACTCCAGAGGGTTTGGGCAACCCCGGCCCTACTGCAGCCCCCTCCCCTCTCTCTTGAGGAGGCTCCACCCACTGCTTGTAACTTGACTCAGTAGCAGAATATTCCTGGCGTCTTCAACTTCCTGGAGTCCCTGCTGCACCTTTGAATATACTCTCATACCTTTAGGCACAGCCCTCTGCTGTAGGCCTTCCTTTGAAATCTGGGTGGAATCCTTCGTGATCCTGCAGCTTGCCTTCTGCATATCTCTAAAATTGTCACCATAGGGACAATACCATATGGACAATACCATTGTCCGCCGCCAGTTTAGGCAACAGTCTAGACCCTATGGGCCATGGCTGCAGCTGCCCCTAAAGCATGTACATAGCTGGGGAAACACTTTCCTAGGGGACTTGCAAAACTCTCGGCAGCTAAGTTCTCAGAGAAAAGTGTTTCCCTTTTGTGTCCTTGAGCCTGTGGAGAAAGGTTTGGTCAATTCTGGAGGTGCCTTGCGGTCATCTTTCCTACTATCCCAATGCAAAGTACTTGGCTTCTTTTTGATGCCAGTCTCTTTAGCAAGCATACTCCCTTTGACCCCAGCTTTGCAGGCATACACTTTCTGCTGAAAGTGCAGACTTTTACATCTTTTGGGTCCAGTGTTTGTTCCGGATTTATACTACAGATCTGGGTAAAAGCAGCCTACAGTTCTTGTGCCACAGCCTCAGTGTTGAACTGCCTTGAAATTTCCTTCACCAGTTTAGCTCACCGCTGGTAATCTCAGTCTGAGGCAAAATTTCAGAACACAGGCAAAATGCAGACAAATTTTCTGTCAGTGTGTAGCACACATGGCCTGTAATCCAGTTTCCAATACGGTCCTATTCCCAGCTGAAATTTCCTGGGGATCTGGTCTTTACTGTCTGCATTCCTATCAACATTCTGGTCTTCTGACCTCTGGCTAGTCTCACACATCAAGCTTGACCAACACCATTCAAAGCTTTCCCAGCTGGCATCTTCAAACTGCTCAAAACTCAGCCTGCTAACTAGTTCCAAAGACATTGAAACCATGGTATCAAGTACAGGCACAGCAGTGACCCCATTTCCCCGGTACCACTTTCTGTCTAGTCACATTCTTGTTGTTGGGTCACAATAAGCAATACTCACAACTTGAAAGGAAAGAGATTTATTTTAGCTCACAGTTTCAGAGCTTTCTTCCTCAAAGCCAGAAAAGCAGCCTTGGGAGGCAGGCATGGTGGAAGGGCCTCCGTTGGACAGCCGTTCACTGCGCAACAGCTAGGAAGCAGAGAAAAGTGAGCCACCAGGGAAGGAGATGCTCTCCAAGGACACGCTTCCAGTGACCTGCTTCTAATCAGGTCCTACCTCCATTAGCACATGATATCATAAATGAATTGATCCATTTAGAAATTGGGGGAATATTTTAGATTTAAATCCTAACAGTAATGTAGTAATGTACCAAAAAAAAGTGCCAGAAAGCCAGGAGTGAGTAGGATAGCCTGACTAACACTTCAATTTATCAAATAAAACGCTGTTTATAAATAACTTACCTAATTTGTCATGGCTGTTCTCATGACATTACTTTAAAGCATAGAGATAAAATGGCTTTGTGAGCAAGATGCCAGCTGGGTGCTTCTACTTTTACAAATTAGACTCAGTCTAACTACGTGCAACTCCCAAGCCCCTGGAAGTTCTTGGCAAAAGAAGAATGTGCTCATGACAGGCTCTGCTCTGCAGCGATGGGCTTTCGCTGTCTTCTGGAGGAGCACGTGGGAGGCAGGCCGATGACTTGGAAGGAGGTGGTAACTCCTGGTGTGGGCACTTCTAGGATGACTTACTCTATAAAGAGTGAATATAGAAGTTACAAAATGCCACAGCACTTCTGTGTGTAGGAAATCGTGATACTACACAATACCACACACCCCTGACATTTTAAAAATTTGTAATTATTCTTTGCCTTTCACCTCTTTTCTCTAGCCTCAAAGAGACTCCTGAGGAGTTGGCATTGTGCTTCTGAAAGGACCCAACCATTGACCTGAGTTCTCGAGATAATTATCTGCAGTGAAGCTCTGTTGATCAAGTACCAAATATTTACTAGTCCCTGTATGTATCTGGGAAGACCATTCCCCTTCAAGAGGTTAAATATAGGGCTGGATAACGTCTCTGCAATTTTTAGAAAATTGTAAGCACATACATGTCCCTTTTAAATAGTTAAAAACCAATGTTGCTTTTCTAATTTATAGCCAATTGCTGTAAATATTTCATACTGTTATTAATTGTATAAACACTACCTAAAGAAACATTTTGATTTAACCTTGAAAAATGTGTTTTCCTCTTCTGATTAGGAGAAAGAAAACTTCTTTTATTTAAAATTTGGCTGTTATGAGTATATTTACACACCTTTATTTAAAGAATTTACCTTTTTCCCTAAGGTGCCTTTTCTTTTGAAATCAACATCCACAATTATTTTGGCTAATATATGCTATTGTTTATCAAAACCTTCAGAAGTAGGTGATGGCAGATTAAGGATGCAGTTTAATGGATAAGCAAATTGTGAAATTGTAATTGTATGTTATACCATTTTTCCTACTGTACCCCCTGCCACTGCTATTCTCAGAAGGCTATGTTTGTTATTGTCCTCGGAGATTTTAAGAATAGATGACAAATTGCACTTATGTAACCATGATCCATTATTAGAGAGTGGCTTTCCCACAGATCAGCTCTGTCTCCGTGGTCCTCACTGCACAGCTACCCGGCCAATCTGTGACACCAGTGCTTGCGCTGCTGGGGTCCATAGCCTACAACCTGCCTGAGAATCACATGGGGTGCTTTTTAAAAATGCAGGCTTGTAGTCCCACCCTGGGTTTACTGACTTGGAGGCTTATCATTGCAACTGCCCACTGGCTTTTCCACTTCTTAGGGCAGCAGTTTTCAGACTTGACTATGCGCTGGAACCACCTAATGAGCTTTCAAATGTGATGATACCTGGATAATCTTTTGAGAGCCTGCAAAGATTAGTCTGTGATATGGACTGAAGTTCTTGAGCACTCTCCAGGTGATCCTAGTGTGTACTCAAGATAAGAGTTACTGCTCTGAGACGCCTCAGACTACAGAAGAGGAATTTGATTATTTTAATAACATTATCTTTTGCCTATGACTATAGGATTTCCTAAAAGAACCAGTTCAGGGATATGTTGATGTGCAAATATTATTGGTGGCACTTCATTTCTCACTCTCAATAGGAGGCCGGTCCCTATTTTCCAGAGCTATTTCTCCAGTCTTGAAGATCTCTGCCTCTTGAAGTCATGCAAAGGTGATATTAGGAGTCACTCTAAGATAATAGTGGCCAGGCTTTATGAACTCTGGGCCCAAATCATACCTTAAATGCCATATTAAGCAAAAAAGGCAAGAAAAAGGTCTTACTTAGTCTGTTAAATATACTACTGAGCCGTAGAGTCTAAAAATTTGCCTTAAAGACTAAGTTAATATGTAAAAGCCTAATTGTGTTTTAATAATTATATTTGTCTAAGCACTGTACTCTAGACAGTGTCACTGAAATAAATAAAATATTGGGTAATAGTGATCTGCAAAGTATATTTATAAATAAAACTATTTAAAGAGATACTGTATTAAATTTATATATCTAGGTGAGGATTTATGTATATCATTTAATAATTTATGACTGAATAAAAGTGACCTATTGAAGTTACTTTACACTAAAATGAATTAAAATGTATTTTTAGAGAGAGAATTTTTTAAAAATCTAATTGTCCTGATGTAATGGTCATCATAATTGTAATCATTGAATGTTTTGTTTGATCTTGTTATTTGTATTTTTTCTTTTAAAACTTTGTAAATGTTAATCTGTTAATCTGCCTGTAGGTATATAACTTCTGGCAGACAACCTAAGCAGTACATTAAGATGGTGAGCCATCACCTACAAGACAGGCAAAATAATAATGTTGACCATAGTTAACAGAAGAGCTAGTTATTTTCTGGTCATTTTATATTTCAAAGTGCCCTAATACCCAGAGGTATTATCGTAACTAGGATTAAATCCATTGGTTCTACTTCAAGACTGGTGTAACTGACCTTTGGGTGTTCAACAACTGAAGTTTGGAGATCATAGTTAAAAGAATAATAGGGCTATTGTGTTTTGAATCTAGAATATCCCCCCAAAAGTCTCATGTATTTGGGTGTTATGGATTGTCTGTGAAAGCAGGTGCTGTTAGGAGATTGGGACCTGGTCTGGAGAAGTGGATTATGGGTGTATGGCGGAAGACAGCTGAGTGGATTGGATTACAGGCATGTGATAGGGCTTAAACACGGAAGGGACAAAGCATTAAGACCAGACCCTGGAGGGGCATGTCTTGGTTACTTTTTCATCTTCTATAAAATGGATCATTGTATTTCTACACGTTAGTGGGATGAAACCCAGACTTTCTATAATTACAGATTTCTGCTCTCCCAACATGCATAAATATCCCCAGCTTTAGACCACAAGGCACCTGTCCTTCTTGGGGGGGGGGGCACCCTATTTCTTTGTGCGTGTACTTTAAATTTCTGCCTAATATTTCTTGAGACTCTTAGAAAATAGGCGTGTGTTGGTAGGGTTGACAAAAATCCTCAACTCTGTTGACTTCTTTTTCTTTCTTTCTCTTCAAAAGCAAGAAGACAAATTCACAGTTCTCTTTCTTGACTTCTCGGAATACCCTCCTGCTTTCTTTCCTTTGCGTTGGCTTTTCTATCTTTGCAATGTCGTTCCTATTCACTCTCTAACTGGCTAAGCTTTACTCATGTGTTAAGCTTGGGTCACGTATCATTTGATTGCGTAGCTCTCCCAAACAGCCCTTCTTCTAAGCAAAACTATGGATTGTTCTTACATACTAATCCATCACCTGGAACCTAACGTAGCCCTTCTCCGGCTGCATTAGAGCTAGCCGTTTTCAAAACTCTGATATCTGCTGGGTAACTCTAGGAGCATTTAATGAGTGGCCCGAGTGCCAGGCCTGAGGATTAGCATCACAAAAGTGATGCATTCTCCCTGCCCTCCACCCCACCCTCACCCAGGTGTAGGAAAGATAAACAGACCAGTACAATATTCCTAAGTAGATGCTGTAAACATAGATACCCGATGCTAAGGGAAGTCTGAACACATGGGAAGGTGTACAGAACTGAACTTAAAAGATAAGTAGGGCTGGGAGTGTAGCTGAGTGGTTCAAGAGCTTGCTTCACATGTGCAAAACCCTGTGTTCAATTCCCCATCACTACATAAAAATAATCCAGGCATGGTGCTGCCTACCTGTAATCCCAGCACTTGGGAGGCTGAGGACTGTTGTGAGTTTGAGGCCAGTCTGGGTGACTTAGTGAAGTAAGGACCAGCGTGGGTTACAGAGTGAGACCTTATCTCAAAAAATATAAAAAAGATAACTTAGAGTTTTAAATTCACTAGGTGGGGAATCTCAGTATTCCAGTCTTGGAGGCATGTGCAAACCTGGGTGCTGGGTTAGTCTTCAATATTTAAGGGAAACTGGGCTCCTTAGGAACAGCTAACTTTTATCAAAAATACTTGTCAGGAAAGTGTTAACAGTCAATGCACTTGGACATAAGTGTTGGTCTAGACGCAGCTTCCATCCCTTAGAGCTTTTATTTTGATGTTGTAAGCTGCGTAGGACCTTTGTAATTGTAGCCTACCTTGAAAAGGCAGGGCATAGTCCTATGATTACTTCAACGTACAAACTTCCAGGTACAAAGGAAAACAAACTCGGCCTTGAATCCACTACACATCGGGTTTGGGCTTAAAGTTTATTGTTTATTAATTCAGAGACTAAGTTACTTTCTGAGTTCCAGGGTTTGTGTGTGTGCGCGTGCGCGTGTGTGGGTGTGTGTGAGTGAAATAAAGATAAAATAGATGCCTCACGTGTCTGTATCAGTGATTAAATAAAATATATAGTGCATATAAAGCATTTTACATACAGTGCGTGGCAAAAAAAAAACCCTCAGTAAAGTTGACTTAAAACAAACACAGATTTGTACAGTGAGAAAACACTAGAAGGGATTTTGGGTAGATATTAGCTGCATGCGTCTCCCTTGAGCTCGTGAGGAGTCGTAAGCCAACAACTTGCTGAGTTGGTTCAAGCAGCGGAAGAGCTAATTTTCAACCCCAGCTACCTCTGCTGGTTTACTATCAAGCCGCTTGCGCCCGCGAGTCCCTTCTCAAGGTGAGCAGAATTCTCCGCCTTCTCCTGTCGTGCTGACCCCCCGAGGCTGGCCGCTGGCAGAGAGCTCACGATTGCTCTTGCACAAGGCCGTCAGGATGCGAGCGAGAAGGTGTTTTTATCTGCAGGTCACTGGATCGCCGAGCCGAGGACAAGGACTCTACCTGAAAGAGGAAGGGCTTTCTGATTCATGTTTGGCTCTCCCGGGTCCTGCGCAATCTGTTCCTGTTTAAAACAAAAAGCAAAACACGTTTCCTCAAACTGGCTTCAGAGAATAGTGGTGACTAAGGCAGTATATTTATTTCAGCTGTCACAGAAGCCACGAATTCCTGGATTTGAAAAAAATAATTCTTCTATATTTTTGAGAATTGTTCCCTTTCTAGAGACTCTTGAGGAGGAAAACAAAAAAGATTAGGAAGGCTTGTTAAGAGGCACTCAGTTCTACAGAGGGTTGAATAGAGTTAAATGAATCAAGACGCAAACGGAAATTACGCTTATTTATTTGATGATTAAGCACCCTTTTTTGAGACAGGGTCTTGCTCTGTAGTCCAGGCTGGTTCTGAACTCACTGTGGAGCCCAGGCTGGCCTTGGACTCATGGCAATCTTTCTGCCTCAGCCTCCCGGGTGCTGGGATTACAAGAATGCACCACCATGCCTGGCTTTATGTGGTGCTGGAGAATCAAACCCAGGGGGTTGGTGCTTGCTAGGCAAGTGCTTTAACCTCTCTGCCATTCCTCCAGCTCCTAAGCAGCTATTTCATAGCAGAGAATATAGATACAATTCTGAGTTAAGGAACTTGAAGGAGAGGTATTCCACCCCCACCTGTGTGTGTGAGTGTGTGTGTGTGTGTGTGTGTGTGTGTGTGTGTGTGTGTGTAGTACCGGGAACTGAGCCAGATGGGCTCTACCACTGAGCTCCAGCTCCAGCTTGCATTTATTTATTTATTTATTTATTTACTTACTTATTTATTTATGTCTTCAGGCAGGGCCTTACCAAGTTGCGCAGATCCCCTCCTTACTGGGGACGAAATGCTCCCATACCTCACGTGGTCTCTTCGGGCCACCTGGCTTCTCTGGTCCTGTCAGTCACACTCTCCGCCCTTGTGGGCCACCTCTTCTGTCTACTAGGACTGCTACCACAGGCAACTTTTAATGATTCGTCATTAAATCTAAAACTCATATTTTTCCTTCACCTTTTTTTCCTCATGGTGGGGGGATCAACTTTGTTATTCGTTCTTCCTCTATTACCTGACTAACCCATCTCCTAATGGTTGTTTCAAATATATTCCTTTTTTCTTTAAGCTGTAGAGATTTTTTTTTCTTACTACAGTAGAAAATGTGATAATCTTGCCTTTATAAAAAGAAGTGTCTTGGTTCCTTTTCTGGCATTCTAACTCAATACCCAACATGCACAAATTTGAAGAGAAAAGTTGATTTTAGCTGAGAGTTTCAGAAGTCATCATCCATTCATGGACCTCTGGCAACAGTGGAAGTACATGACAGAAACAAAGGGGGACGTTGCTCCTCACAGCATTGTGAACAGGAAGCCAAATCCCAAAGGAAGCTGGCTTTATCCTTCCAGGTCCTGTCCCAGTGATCCATCCCTTCCTGGTCCAGCTTCAGTGTTCTTCCACTTCCAGGTTTAAGCCCCCAAACCACCACATACCCATAATCCACTCCTCCACACCGAGCCCCAATCTCCTAACAGCTCATGGTTCCATAGATAATCCATAACACCCAAATACATGAGACTTTCGGGGGACATTCCAGATCCAAACTACAATAAAGAGCAAGATTAAGGCTAATATTCCTTTCTTTTTTATTTCTCCCAAAAAGGGCTAGGGTTTCCACTTTCCGCTTCACCTTATAATATCCATCTTTCTTTATTTACATTGAATTTTTTCCCCAGGCTCAGCTAAGAAGGACTCTTCTTCTCTTGCTTATGAACTTTCTTTCCTGTTATTTAATCAGAGTAAGGATTTGTATTTGTTTGACCTGGAATCACTCTTTATGTATTTGTGGGCAAAGTCCAATTATGCCATTTTTCAGTGTCGACAGAATGCAAGCTCGCCTCATTTTGATGAAAGAAGAAAGAAAATACAATGTACAGTGTTTGTTATCTCAGCTGATAATAAGAGGTTTTTGGCTTTTCCCCCCTTGACATCTCTAGTAGAGTGCTGGACAGATAGCACCATCCAGAATACTTAAATTATCCATTAATTAATAGGAGTAGCTTGTGACTCTTGTTTCACTCCATTTATCTCTCCCTTCAAAGAGAAACCATGTTACTGACATGTTCTGGTCTGTTCAATCACCGCCATGTTTGGTTTACCTTTTCTTTTCATTTCTTCCTCAACCATCAGTTTTCCATGTCACTTGTTGGGAGAAACTTGTTAGCCCACCAAAGTGCTCTTCCAGCTGTCTCAGTTTCTACAAATTAGCTCTTAAACACTATTATTTTTAGGAAATGATAGTTCTTCATTTTTGTAGCCATCCATAGAAAGTCAGGTGGGTTTGCTTATACCTTGGGCAAATACTCAGCTGAACAGAACTTCTAATTCTCAATATCCTCAGGAGTTTTTTCTTTATGTGAGTCACACTTATTTGGCTTTCTGGGCATAGTTCAGTGGCGGAGGATCAATTTACCTACATTGTGGGGTGATTCCTGGGTCTTCCATATTCCAGCAGAGTCTCCAGCAGGTATCTAATGCTCCCACGTAGGCAAGTCCCTCCACAGTTGGGTCAGAAAATGATCGAAGGTATATTTTAATGTGCTAATCACAGTATTTCTAAAGTTTTTGACAAGCAATGTGGAAGGGCCTTAAGAAAACTACTATAATTCAGGAAATTTTGACAACAGCCTGAAACAAAATCATCCTTGTTTTCTCTGGGTCTCAAGATTATCTTTTGAAAAAAATGAAGTTACTTTTAGATTAAGCATATTGTGTTTCCCATATTTTAAGTATTTTTTTGAAAGGGACAGTTTGGGAATTTTCCTTTATTCCCCATAATTTCATGGTGAAAAAATCGCTATGGATCTTTGTAAAATCATTTTTTTTTTTTTGCTTAATCTATAGGCTTTGTATATTTTGAGACACATGCCTTGGAAATTTTGTATTATCAGAGTTTCAGAATTCTAAAGTAGCTTATTCAAAGTCATGTGCCATGAATGATAGTACTTGTAGATTGTATTTAGAGAATTCAATTTGTCTAGAAGTCAAGATTAAAGGCTATATTGGGGAGGCAATATTTGAATGAAAATTGGCTGAGAATTTCCCTAAATTGGAGAGATACAAGTTCTTAGGTGCAAAGTAAATTTCACGTTTCAAGTTAACTTAAATCCACCTCTGAGGAAAACTGTAGGATGTTAGGGTTAAAGAGAAAAGCTCAGACTACCTTATCCTACAGAAAGATGACTCGCCAAAAAATTAAGTTGCCAATAGAATTTTCATCTGTCATTGTGTATTTCAGAAGACAATGAAGGAAACATCTTGAAAGTCCTGAGGAGGAAGTGAGAATCCACAATCCTATTTCTAGCTAAATAGTTTTTCAAGATTGAAGATTTTGAGGCATGTATTTCACAAACATATACCATCTTGGAAAATAACTGTATTATAAAGAAAAACGTACCTTGGGAAAACAGGAAGGATATAATAAGTAACCAAAGATGACAGTAAGATTGAAAGAACATGTTGGGAATTAAAAATAATAATAACATCCTGTATTAAAACCAAGAAACAAAAGCTAGTGAAGCACAAATTTATAGGAATAAGAAATGCTCAGCTGTGCCGAGATCAGAGGAAAACCGTACTGAATAATTTAGAGGTCACTAAAGGTAAAAACCAACAACATAGAGCTAAACATGGCTGTTCCTTGGTGCCTGTGGTGGGTTTGTTTCTAGGACTCTCTTTAGACACCAGAATCTTTAGGTACTGAAGTCTCTTACAATAAATGCTACATTTCTTTGCGTATAAGCCTATGTGCTTTCCTTGGATAATTTAAATTATTTCTAAATTGTGTATAATATCAAATACAATGTAGATGCTATATGAATCATCATTATATTACTTAGGGAATCATAAAAACATTCTGTACATATTTATAGTGCAGATGCAATTTACTGTGACTATTTTTGGTGCTTGCTTGAATACTCTGGAGGTGAACTCCTGGATATGGAGGGTAGACAGTACCTATGCAGAGGAAAAATGGTGGAAGGATAGAAAAAGGTGAAAGAATGGAAATATAACTGATGGTTTCCATGTCAACACAGGTGAAACTTTCAAGCCTGTGTTATTATTTAATCGCAAGTCTCTATTTTCTTTCTTTCTTTCTTTCTTTCTTTCTTTCTTTCTTTCGAGACAGGGTCTGCCTCTATAGGCTAGGGTGCTCCTGGTCCTGAACTCACTGTGGAGCCAAGGCTGGCCCCGGACTCACAGCAATCCTTGTGCTTCAGCCTCCCAGGTGATGGGCTTACAGGCGTGCACCACCACGCCCAGTTTATGTGGTAATGAGGAATCAAACTCAGGTACTTAGCACTTGCTGAAGCAAGCGCTTTAACTGCTGAGCCATTCTTCCAGCCCCAATCACAAGTACTATAGTGTAGACTTTTGGATTAGTCTAGACTGCCTTTTTTAGGGCACATGGTAAGGGGTGGGAAGTCATTCAAGAGGCTGGAATTTTGAGAGCTGGATTACTCTCAAGTTCAGTTACTTCAATGTTAAAAATGCGCTCTCTTTAATATGATTTGTAACATAATCTCAGAGAGATTCCCAAGCTTTCCACCTGCAAACTAGAAAGTGGCTCATATAAAAGTCACTTTCATTTAACATGGAAAAAGAAAGCAGTGAAAAAAAAAAAACCCTTTCACATTCTTTAGACACCTAAGATCTGGTCTTTGAATCTACTATGACTTTTCTTGTGTAGCTCTTGATAGCCCACAGGTTAGCAACACCAAATAACAGGCTGCAATTCTAGAGATTGTTGGGTATGTTTAGGGTAATTATAGGAGTAGTTAGAGTTGTATATTTTGCCATTGAAAGAGGAGGAAGAAGGATTTGGGTTATTCAGTTGTTAGGAACACATGTTAACATTAAATTAATTCAATGTTTAGCTTTTCTGCAACAAATCTGGCTACAAAAAGAGCTTGGGATTTTAAAAATTGGATATTTGTAAATATTCTAAATTCGGTTGTTTAAGTTTTTCAGCCAGCTCTCGACCTTCAATAGATTATGCTGTGTTTATGACAAAGTTTAAATTCTCCACTTGATCATCTATTTTTTTTCACTTAATTAGTGGTTGTTCTTTTCTTCAGGAATGAATAATACATCTATATGTATGATACGTATGATATATACAATATAAAAATCCTTAATTGTTGGTGTTGCTTGAGCTTAGGATGCTTGCTCACGTCAGCTTACAGGTCACTGAAACACTGGTGTCAGTCTGAACCTTTATTACATAGATGACACTGAGAATCAAAAAGGAAATGCAATTTCCCCAAGTTCTCTAGGTGACAAACAGTTTTGGCCTGAAACCTAGACAATTCATGGGTATCTTCATCTTGAACTCTTCATAAATGTGTAAAGGAAGGTGACCATTTCACCATTCAGGGAAAAGAATTGTCATCACTTCAACATTTAACAATCTTAACCTGTGACACATCTTAATTCTGAGCAACAAAAATATCAGGAAAATTTCAGTGAAGTAACGTAGTGATGAGTGTGTTGCTCAGAGTGGTGGTGGCTGTCCACACTGGTTAACTAACTCACAAGAGAAAAGTCATTCAGGAAATTCCCAGCCCCAGCCTGTTCTGGTTAGAGTTGGATGATGAAGTAGTCTGTTATTTTTTTTTAAACTCTAGGATATTTTATGTACTCACAAAGGCTAGAAAAATGTCTAGTAGGCATTTCCATTTCTACCAATCCATTTGATATCCTTCACGCAAACATATATTTTAGTTTTGTTGGCATTGATACATGCAAAGGATTATTACAAAATCACACGTAGTATTTCATTGTATAATTTATTTTTTTCTTCTCTAAAGAGAATATGTAAATCTTCTTGCAATTTGTGTTTGCATTCACAAGGGGGGCTGCCTAGCATCCTTGAACACTTTTAGCCTATATACAAGAGGGTTTTTAGATCTAGAACTAGAAATGGAAGAATTGGCTGAAAGTGATTCCTTAGTTTTATTAAATACTGCCTTTCATAATAGCTGTACTAATTTCTTCTTCTGCCAGCACTACAAGAGTTCCTGAATCCCCCATCCTTATATGTTTTGCAAATGTCAAATTTTAGACCTTTATCAGTCTGTGAGAATGAAATATTTCATAGTTTTAATGTGATTTTTTTAATTACTGTTTTTTTTTGTGTATTTTACTGCAATTTCCTTTTGAATTTTCTGGTCATAGTCAAATTTTCTTCTAAGTTTTTAAAATTCCTAAATTAATATGTCAACATCATATATATGCTGGTTATCAAAGTTTCTTCCAAAAAGTTCTCACAGGACCATCGAAAAGGTTGAAATACAGTTTAAAAAATTATCTGCTCAACTTAGTTTGAAAAGGGAGGAGAGATCCAGGAGTTGAAAGGAAGCCACCAGAATGTTGGAATTCCCAAAGATATCTCAAAGGCCAAAGAACACATCAGTCTGGAAATCCACCTAAGGCCTTCTGGGAAGGGCCATAAGCAGCAGTGAGCAGCCAGCAGCCACAGACTGTGGGAAGCCTGGAGCCAGGAACCATGGGAGATAGCAGCAGACAGCCATGGCCTCCAGAAATAAGCCTGTGTTATCCACAAACTACATATGCAAATGCTCTGTGAGCTTCCCCTTTGAAGGCCTCTGTAGCTCAGCAGACTAGCTTTAGAGAAACAGCTCTTGGTAGCACCAAAACTAGGAATTGATGTAGGCAGGAGCCATTTTGGAAAGTGCCGAAGTCTGAACTATTTTGGGTAAAAGAAGCCACATTTGGTCAGTACACCAGGGATTTTGGAAACACTTAATCGGTGCCTAGAAAGGAACTAGTACAGTTGCAGAGGGGAAGAAAGGCTGCTGACTTCCTGAATGGTTTGGGCTGTAGGGACAGAAGACTTCAAAGGGTAGAAAGTTCTGCCCTTGGAGGAAGAAAGCCTGGACAGATGGGAGAGCTTCACTGAAGGGGTTGGGAGTCATCAAGACACCTTGGAGGCCATTGGACGGTTAGGTACCCCTTGCTACCTACCCCAGCACAGAACTCGGTGGGCCTAGGATGCCCTCCTCCCATCCTCATCTATGTTCAGAAAAATGTCTTGGCTAGGTCGTTAAAGTGAAGTCCCTCAGCAATAGAATCATGGGAAGAGATGGCAATAGGAAGCACCTGATTCCCCAGAGGTTAATTCCATGGGCCCTAAAATAGCAGAACTTAAAGGAAATGAAGTGAAAAGGGCAAGTAGCGCAAATCATCAGTGAGCTAAAACAATGCGCTTAAGCAAATGTAAGGAATGGCTGACAAACCCATAGAGGAGTTGACTAAACAAATGCAAATGAATGAAAATACTGAGCTTTTAGAAGGCACAAATAAAAAATTGACTGAGGTTAAAAAAGAGCAGTGAAATATGTGAAAGACAATTTGGTAGAGAAAGGGAAAATCTGAAAAGAAATCTAGCTGAATTTCAGGATATGAAAAATTCATTGAAAGCAGAGGAACCTGGCTCGAACATTATGAGGATAGAATTTCAGACCATAGCTTTGGCTATAAGACATGCTGAAATAAATACAAAAATATTAAAATGGTTTCCTGCATACTTTCAGATCATAGTGGAATGAAGCTAGAAATCAACAGCAAAAGAAACTTTACAAATGCATAGAGATTAAATAATACATTATCAAACAAGCGAAAGGTCATAGAAGAAACCAGGGAAGAAGTAAAAAACTTACTGATGTTGAAAAACAATGGGTGCACATCATACCAGAATCTACGGAACACAATAAAACAGTACTAAGAGGGAAACGTATAGCTATGAATGCCAAATCTAAAAGCAGTGGAAGGAAAGAAATTATAAGAATCAGAGCAGAGATTAATGAAACTGAGATGAAAATACAAAAGATTAATGAATCCAAGAGTTGGTTCTTTGAAAGGATAAATAAAAATTGATAAACCTTCAACCAAACTCACCAAAAGGAGAGAAAAATTTCACATCAATGCAATTAAAAATAAAAAGTATGAAATCATAGTAGACATTGTAGAAATATTTAAAACTACTTCAAAATAGTAGAAACTATTTTGAAAACTTATATTTCAATAAGTTCCAGAACTCAGAAGAAATGGATAAATTTCTAGAAACAAATGAAATATCAAAATTACACCAAGGAGATAACAAAAAACCTGAATAGACTAATAACAAGGGATGAAGTTGAGGCAGGAATAAAGGTTCTACCAATAAAGAAAAGCACAGGACCTGATGAATTCACCACAAATTTTATTGTAACTTCAGGAAATAATTAGTGCCATTTCTCCCGAAACTTTTCCATGAAAGTGAAAGAGTAGGAACACTGCCAAACTCCTTCCAGGGAGCTAGAATGACCTTGATCTCAAAGCCAGATAAAGACTCAACAAAGAAGGAAGACTATGGGCTAATTTCCTTACTGAATGTAGATGCAAAAATCCTTAACAGGATACTTGCAAGTAGATTACAATAAATTATTATTAAAAAGATCATATACCATAACCATGTTGACTTCATACTGGGGATGCAAGGATAGTTCAATATACATAAATCAATTAGTGCAACACATCACATGAGCAAAAGCAAGGACAAAAATCACACGATCATCTCAATAGATGCAGAAAAATCTTTTGACAAAATACAACATCCTTTCATGATGAATGTAGATATAGAAGGATCTTTTCTTAAGCCAATAAAAGCGATTTATAACAATCCTATTACCCACATCATCCTAAATGGGGAAATCATAGAATCAGGAAGGAGACAAGGGTGTCTGTTCTCACCACTCCTTTTCAATACAATTCTCAAAACATTGGCCAGAGCAATCATGCAAAAGAATAGAATAAAGAGAATGCACTTAGGAAAGGAAGAAGTTATCCTTATTTTCAGATGTCATGATCCTTTGCATAGAGGACCCCAAAAATTCCACCAGAAGACTCTTAGAACTAATAAACGAATTTGGCTAAGTTGCAGAATATAAAATCAATACATAAAAATCAACAGCATTTTTCCTACAGCAACAATGAAAACAGAGAAGGAGATCAGCAAAATAATCTCATTCGCAGTTGTCTTGAGGAAAACTAAATACCTACGAATCAACTTAACTAAGGAAGTGAAGGATTCTTATGTTGAAAACTGTTATTATTATGAAAGAAATAATTGTAAAGAATAGTGGAAAATGGAAAGACATCACCTTTTCCTGGGTAGGCAGAACCAGTATTGTCAAAATGGCCACACTACCAAAACTGATTTACAGATTTAGTGAAATCCCAATCAAAACACCAACGACACTTTTCACAGAACCAGAAAAAAATTATTCTAAAATTTATATGAACCAGAAGAGACCCAGGATGCCCAAAACAATTCTAAGCAACATAACAAAAGCAGGAGGCATCACAACACCAAACAAAGTTCTGTATATATTTTTGTTTTATTTTGTTTTGTTTCGTTTTGTTTTATGAGGCAGTGTCTCACTCTGTAGACCAGGCTGGTCCTGAACTCACTGTGGAGCTCAGGCTGGCCTTGGACTTACGACAATCCTCCTGCCTCAGCCTCCCTACTGCTGGGATTACGTGTGTACCACCACACCTGGTTTATGTGGTGCTAGGGAATCAAACTCATGTACTTAGCACTTGCTCTGCAAGTGCTTTAACCACTGAGCTGTTCCTCCAGCTCCTAAACAAGGTCATATTGCAAAGTAACAGTGATTTTTAGAAATACCACGTGATATTGGCACAAAAAAGATAAGTAGATCAATGGAACAATTTATGATGCGCACACACCCCCAAGTACCTTCATCCCTCTGAACTTTGACAAAGGGGCCAAAATAGACTGAAGAGAAGATGGCCTCATTAACAAATGGTGCTGGAAAAACCAGTCAGCCACGTGCAGAAAAATGAAACTGGACCCACGTCTTTTACTTGTACCAAAATCAAATCAAAATGGATCAAAAGCCAGTATATTAAAATGGAAACACTGATCTTGTTGGAAGAAAAAAATAGGCAAAACCCTTCAAGACATAAGCATAGACAAAGACTTTCTCAATAAAACACCCAAATCACATGGGATAACACCAAGAATCAACAAATGAGATTATATCAAATTATAAAGCTTCTGCACAACAAAGGAAACAATCAACAAAGTGAAAAGAGAATTGAAGGAATGGGAAATTTTTTTTTCAGATACTCTTCCGAGGACTGTTATTTACAATATATAAACAACTGAAAAATTAGATCTCTCAAAATAAGAGACCTGGCCAAAAAACATCAAGAACTCAAAAAATAGCAAATGCTGGTGAGGATGTGGGGGAAAAGGAACCCTTCTACATTGCTGGTGGGACTGTCAACTGATACAGCCACTATGGAAAGCAGTATGGATGGCTGGAGGAATAGCACAGTGGTTAGAGTGCGCGCCTAGCAAGTGCAAGGCCCTGGGTTCTTTTCTCCAGTACCACAAAAGCCAAACGTGGGAGCGCACACCTGTAATCCTAGAACTCAGGAGGCTGAGGTGGGAGAATTGCTGTGATTTCAAGCCTGGGCTATATAGCGAGTCCAGCCTGGACTACAGAGCAAGACTCTGTCTCAAAAGAGAGAGAGAGAGAGAGAGAGAGAGAGAGAGAGAGAGAGAGAGAGAGAGAGAGAGAGAAATGTAATATAGAGATTCCTCAGAAAACTTAAAACATATATCCATCCCACTTGACCTAGCTATATGTCTTCTGGATATCTTCCTGAAAGTGTCATACAAGAGTAATCCATGCATACCTGTGTTTTTAGAAGCACAATTTTTTTTTTGAGATGAAGTCTTGCTCTGTAGTCCAGGCTGGTTCTGAACTCACTGTGTAGCCCAGTCTGACCTGGAATACACAGCAATCTTTCTGCCTCAGTCTCCCGAGTAAGAGGATTACAGACATATGCAACCATGCCTGGCTTATGTAGGACTGGAGAACTGAACCTAGGTACTCTTTGCTCTTGCAAGGCAAGTGCTTTGGCCTCTGAGCCATCCCTCCAGCTCCTAGAAACATGATTTATAATAACTGAATCTTGGAAGCAATTGTTATATCCATCAACAGGTGAATGAATAAAGAAGAAGTGATATGTTTATAAAATGGAGAACTACTCGGTCATAAAGAAAGATAACGGAATCATGTGTAGGAAAATGGATGCACCTTGAGACTCTTATGCTTAGCAGTATGAATTAGACACAGAAGGTCGACTATCACGTGGTTTCTCTAATATGAGAAAGCCAGATTGTAAACAAGTGAAGATGAAAGGAAACCAGAAGACAGCCTTTCTGGGAGGCAAAGGGCAGCGGGCAGGAATGGGACGAGAAAGAAACATGGCCGAGGGGCACTGTGAAAATACACCAGTTTCTCAAGCTGATTGTATTTCCTATATATTGCAAATAAAAGAACTAAAAGGAGCTGAAAGAATAGTTTTTTCACTTAGGTCTTTAAACCATCTGGAATATAATTTTTGAGTGTGTTTTACATATGGATAAACACTTGTCTTTGCTGAGTAACAGTCTCTTGTTTCTGTCCTTCCATCACTATTAAGTTTTATTATATGTGCATATCTTTTCCAGGGCTCTATTCTGTTCCATTAACTTGTTAACTTATTTCTGAAAATAGCACAGAGTCTTTTTACGACAGATTTGTAAGTATTGAGAGTTTGGGGGACATGATTGCTCCTGCTTCATTTGTCTTTCTTTAGCTTAAAGTTGTCTCAGTTACTCTAGCCTTTCATTTTCACACATGAATCTTCGAATTAGCTTTGGAACAGCGCTGTTGTGATTATCATTGATATTACATTAAAGTTATAAGTTAACTTGGGGAGACTGTTGACTTTCATGATGCTCAAGTTTCTCCACAAACATAAGACATTTTTTCATTATTTAGGCCTTTTCCTATTTAGACCTACACGATACGTTAAATTTTCTGTGTAAATATTTTGAACATGCTTGGTTAGATGAGTAGTTCTGATGGTTTTTTCTATAGTGAGGGAGATCTTTAGATCTCATATTTGCCAACCCATCATTACTAGTTAATGGAGTCATTGATACTTTTTATATTGTATTTTTTATCAAAACAGAAGCCTGCTTCTATTAATTCCAGTATTTATATTTCTACTTTTTCTTGCTTCATCGTACTGCATAAGGTAGCCCAGTAAAGTGTTGAATAAAGGAATAACAGTCATCATATCTTGTTTTACCATTGACTATTACCAGTAATATCTTTTTAAATAGATACTCCTCATCAGTTTTAGGGAAGTCCTTCCAATTCCCAAATAAGTTTTGAAAACATTTCCTTTATGCAGGAGAGTCATTTCGAGACTTCCTATATTGTTTTGGTTGTAGGTTTAGATTTAATTTAAAAAAAAAAACAAGGCAGTATGTAGAGAATATATTGTAGGCTGAAAACAAGACAGCTACTGACCTTATACTTTAAAAAATGAGGACAGAAAGGAGGTATGAGTCATAGGAGAAACTAATAGCCCCAAAGTTTCTATTTATTGAATTCTGAGGTTATGTTGGGTTGGTGCATGCAGGCCTTGGGTATGGAAGCTTTGAAAAAAAAACACAAGATATTTCAGTCTAGTAAAACCAAAAATGTGGTGAAAAATAAGGACTGTGGGCTTAGTAATCAATACTACTTGCAAATATTTGTGGGAAGGCACACCTACATCACATTACAGGATTACAAGGTCTGGTGCATAGTATCTTGAGTTATCTAGCTTTTTGAATCAAAGAATCTGTATGGTCACTGTTACTGCTCAATACAGGCTGACTGCCTGACTGCAGGTCGTTTAGGTAAGACTCCCTGTGTGCACGTGCCCTGCTCCGGCCACCCAGGAAAAGCCACCAGTCTTTCCTATGGCTGTTTTCCTCCCTTAGGAAGTAGACTCAAGGATTAAGGATTTTTGCAAATCACTATCTCAAAAAAAAAAAAAAAAAAACAACAAGATCCTTGCCCTCAAGGCAGTCTGTTCGGTGAATGTTTACTGATGGCATGGTTTGTCAGAGCGTTGTGAGTTGTCTTGTGACACAGGAAGATGAAAAATTTTCAAAGATTTTCCTGTTGATTTATTTATAACAGGCAGCCAATAGAGACTGACGTTGAAGGTTCTGAGACTAGAACGCGCTGTTTGGAAGTTCAGTTCAGCTTTGACTTGTAAAGCTAGAGGCAGGGCTGAACATTTGCTTTGGGAGGAACTGCTCTGCAGTCCTGGATGCACTCACCTGCTACTTAAGAAATCCCTAAATAGAGCAAAGTAATAGAAATATTCTTGCTTCAGAGCGAGTTGTAAACAATTTGTTAAGCAATTGCAGCTCAGTTATGCTCTGGTGCAATGGTCCCTGATCTTTTTTATATGGGTTTAGTTGAAGATGATTCTCCCAAAGACCATTGTGTGTGTCCATGTCCGTGTGTGTGTGTGTGTGTGTCCGTGTGTGTCTGTGTGTGTATCCATGTGTGTGTGTGTGTGTGTGTGTGTGTACTTGTGATGCAGTAGGTTGTTGGACAGCTTTGAAACTGCAAGCAGCAGCCGGAGGGGAGCGGGAGGCAAAGCTCTGCCTCCTGTCCAATCAGCAGCGGCATTAGAACCCAATAGGCGTGGCCGGCAGGAGGCGGGGCTTCACGCTGCTCATCACTTGCTTCCTGCAACTGCCCTTCAGAGGCTTCGGACTAGTACCAGTCTTCGCCCTGGAGGTTCGGGACCCCTACTCTAGCAGAATCAGTAAATTTTCCCCTTGGAATCTGAGTACAGAATCTGAAATGGAGTCTTGTTTTTTTTGTGTGTGTGTTTTTGAGAACCTCTGCTAGCTGTTTATAAACTGTTTCCACTTTTTCCCTCTGATCACAGAGCTAGAGTATATTTCTCAATCTGTCTTATGACCAGCTGAGTCTGCATGATTGTGTGAAGTGAGTCACTTCTGGGCATTTTAAGGGATGGATGTGTCTTCTCCACATGCTGCTTCCCCTTTCCCTTGATGGACGTAGTCAAGGAGTTGGTCTTCAGGATTTCCTGGACCCTGGCACCTGTCTCTGATGGGCTTCATAGAGGGAGACACCCTGCAGATATGGAACACGACTGTCATCATTAAATGAAAGGAAAAGAAATTTACTCTGCTAAAATCTCAAGCCTGGTTATAGCAGTACTTCTTACCCTAACTCACACAGTGTTTTTATTCCTGCGCTTCTCCATAGCCAACTGGAAGACCATTTTTAGTCACAAAAACATTTAGGCTTATTCTTCCATTTGTACATATATAGAGAGAAAGGAAATGGATTTTGCCAGCAGTACCTGGGCCAGACCATTAATGTACCAGGCAGGGCACTTTGGAGACATTTTGTAATGCATTCAGACTAGAAGTCAGTTTTTAGTTTAATTCCTGTTACTTTGTAAGTTACTAGGCATTCGTTTTCCTCTAGCTGCCTTTCCGATCCTCTCTTTGGAATGTCTCAAGATGTGTGGATTTTCTTCTCTACTTGATATTTGATAGACTTTCTGAGTCTAAGGAATTGAGTCTTTCATCAATTCTGAAAGTTTTCAGACTCACTTTCACCTTTATAATTCATTCATTCCTTTTTCACACTTCTTTTAGAGCTTCCCTGAGATGTGTTGGCATTTCCTGCTATATCTTCAGTGTCTCTTCATCTCTCTTATATCTCTGAGCTGAATTCTGAGTAATTTATTTTTTAAATAAATAAAATTATTATCCACTGTATTGGTTAGGATTCTAAAAGAGGCAGAGTTAATAGAATTTATAGAGATAAGTGAGGGCTTATAGATCTGTGCGCCAAGCTTGATGGGATGTTCTGGTTCAACCTCAGAAGACCAGAAAGTAAAAAAAAAAAAAAAAAGTACAGATTGTAAAGACCAAGCTCAAGAGGTTTCAGATGGGAGACTAAGGCATAACTCTGCAGTTAAAGCACTTGCCTAGCCTGCACAAAGCCCTGGGTTCAGTTGCCTGGCATTACATAAGCCAGGTATGGTGGTGTACACCTGTCATCCCAACACTTGGGAGGTTGACACAGGAGGATTACCTGAGTTCAAGGTCAACCTGGGCTACATAATGAGTTCAGGACCAAGTTGGATTACAGAGCAAGGCTCTGCCTTCAAAAAAAAAGAAAGAAAGAAAGAAAGCAAGGTTTTAGATAGGACTTTATTGGCAATTAGTCTAAGACCCATGTGTGCTACACTCTGGCAAAAAAAAAGTGTGCCTGCATTTTGCTTCTATTCTGACATGTGAAAATCTGAGATCAATGATAGAAGATTAGTTAATCTGGTGGAAGACACTTCAAGGCACCCCAGTGTTCAGCGTGTCACATGGGTACTGCTTGGGACGGCTTTTAGCCAGCTCTACACTGAAAATCAAGGAAAAATGGCAGAGGAGAAAGCTATGTAAAGTTTCCAATTTTGTCAGAAATCAAGTGACCGCAAAGTTGGGGCAAAGAGAACATGGCTGTTGAAGAGATTAGCATTAAAATGAATTTAAGTAATCTGCATCAGAACTCCAGGAAAGATGCCTTGAGGGCATCTGAGGAATCAGCAAGAGACTGCTCTGGAAAGGGTACCCTAGGGCTCCTAGTAAGGCCAAGGATGGAAGTGTTTGCCAGAGCTGAGCCACCCACACGCTCAGATGCTGCTGCAGACATACTATTCAAGCCAGCAGCAGCCCTGGGTGTGATCCATGTAGTGTTGGCTTCCCAGGCATGCAGAATGCAAGAGTTGTGGGACCAGGAAGATTTAAGGAGAAGGCCTTGGAGGCCAGGCAGTGTGTGCCCGGGAGCAGAGTGCCTGGATTGAGAAGATGAAGCTGAAGGTGCAGTGGAAACCCCAGAAATTTGGAGATGCCAGGAACGTGAATCATTATTGTGGTTTTTGATCTGGAATACTTTACAAAAGTCTCATGTTTTGGGGTGTTATGGATTATCTATGGAACTGTGTGCTGTTAGGAGATGGGGGCCTGGTCTGGAGGGGTGGGTTATGGGCGTGTGGTGGATTATAGGTGTGTGGTGGAAGACAGGTGTGTGGTAGATTATAGATTACAAGTATGTGGTAGATTATGGATTATAAGAGTGTGGTGGATTAGGAGTTTAACCATAGAAGATGCAGAACACTGAGGCTGGACCTGGAAGGGATGGTTCACTGGGACAGGATCTGGAAGGATATATGCTACTTCCTCCCATCCTCCTAGACTTGGCTTCCTGTTTGCAAATGGCTTGAGGAACTGCCTCCACCACTGCCTTCACCATATGCTTCCCCTTTTGCTACCTGCCCATGAGTGGACTGTGACCTTCTGAAACTATGAGTTAAAATGAACTTTTCCTCCCCTAATTTGCACACGTCAGGTATTTTGTCACAGCAATGAGAAAATAACTAAGACACTCATCTACAAAGGAAGATCACAGACTACAAGTAGAGCCAGACAAAAGAAGCCATAGAGGTTGCAGCTGGAGCCATAGGGGTGGAGCTCCCATTTTACGGTTTACCCCCTGGTACTAGACACAGAGCTAACTAATTAAAAGCAGCAACGGAGCTACAAGATTTGATACTGTCCTGCTGTGTTTCAGTCTTATTTTGATCCAATTACTTTGTGCCATCCTATTCCTCCCCTTTGGAATGGGAATGTTTGCCCTGTGGTATTTTATGTGGGGAGCATTTAACTTCTTTTTGATGTTCTCTAGACCTCGTAACTAAGAGTTTCCCAAGTTTCAGCAGAGACTTTGAGCTTAAATTTTTTATAGCATTGCTAGAACTATTAAAACTATAGGAACTCTTAGAGATGGACCAAGATGGCATTTTGCATAAGGAAGGAACATGTGTCTTTGGGGGGCTGGGGATGAAATGCTAGGGTTTTGTAATGTCCACTCAAAGTCTCACGTATTTGGATATTGCAGGTTTCATGTGCCGCTGGGAGGTGGGGCCTGGTCAGAGATGGATTTCAAGTGTGTGGTGGAAGGCAGGCGTGTAGCCTATATGAATATGAACTGCTATCCTGGCTTCTTCTGGGACCCCTGATTCTTCTTCTTGTGATACTTTTAGTAGCTGTTCTCCTCCAGACCTTTCCTGCATTGACAGCTGCCCATGAATGGACTGGGAGCTGTGAGCCAAAATAGATCTTTCCTTCATCAAGCTGTGCGAGTTGGGTAATGAATAACTAAGAAAATTTATGACTATTTATAAGTTCAACTTATGCCAGGAAAGCATGGTTGGTTTAACATCTGAAAAATCAATATGATACAGCATATGAATAGAACAAAAGGAGAAAAGCTATATGATCATTCCAAAAGATTCAGGAAAAACATTTGACAAAATTCATCACCCTGTGTGGTAAAAATACTCTTCAAATTAGAAATAATGAGAAAAATTTTTTAACCTGAGAAAAAGCATTTAGGAAAAACACAGTTCATATATTTGTTGGTGGATATTTTTGCATTAAAAATGCTTCTCTAGCAAAATGGAATGTTTTCCCTTCATTATCAGGAGAAAGACAACATCCATTCTTGCCAATTCAACCTAAATTTACAGAGGTTTTTAACTAGGAAGAATAGGCAAGAGCTGCAGGTTAAAAGCCATCCAGATCGGGAAGGAGGAAGAGAACTACCTCTGTTTGCAATGAAATGTTGTTGTACATAGAAAATCCTTAGCAAAAAAAAGAAAAAAAAAGAAAAAAAAAAGAAAAAAAGAAAGAAAGAAAAGAAAAGAAAAGAAAAGAAAATCCTATGCATACAGGAGAATCCTAAACCGGACCTCTTAGAAGTGCTTGACAAACTCAGCAAGATGGCAGAATATAAAATCAATAAATGAAACATTGCCCTAGTAATGATGAACGAAACATTTGAGGAAACAATTCTACTTATAATAGCATTTTTAAAATAAGACAATTAGGAACAAATTTAACAAAAGTAGTGCTAAACTTACAGAACGTTCTAACAACAAAACGTTATTGACAGAAATTAAAGAAAGCCTAATACATAAAAAGATATTCCATGTTCGTGGATTGGCAGTACTACTTACATCATCTACAGGGTCAGTGTAATCCCTATTAAATTTCAAGCTACCTTTTTTATACAGATTGACAAAGTAATTCCAAAATTCATATACAAAAGTAAGGAATTCAGAATAGATAAAATAGTGGTGAAAAAAAACAGGGTAGGAAGACTCGTGCTTTCTAATTTTAACTTCAATCACAAATCTGTAGTTATGATAATATGGTATTGGCATAAGAATAGGTATCTGGATCAATAGAATTGAAGTGAGGATCTAGAAATAACTGTTATATTTATGATCAATTCACTTTTAACAGAGCTGTCAAGACACTTCGCTGTGGGAAGGAATGGTATTTTCAACAAATGATTGCTGAGACAATGGATGTCCATATGCAAAAGAATGAAGTCAGACACCATTCCTCATGCGATATACAAGAGATAGCTCAATGTGGATCAAAGACAATATAAGAAAGAAGGAAAGGACCCAAATGTAAAAAGTAAAAAAGTAAAAACTCCTAGGAGAAACACACAGGCATAGGGGCTGGAGGAATGGCACAGCAGTTAAAGCACTTGCCTTGCAAGTGCAAGGCCCTGAGTTTGATGCCCCGCACCACATAATGCTGGGTGTGGTGCTGCACACCTGTAACCTCAGCACTTGGGAGGCTGAGGCAGGTCCTGGATTGTCCTGAGTCCAAGGCCAGTATTGGCTACACCAGTGAGCTCAGAACCAGCCTGGGACAAGAGCGAGACCCTCTCTTTAAAAAAGAAAAAGAACAAGAAAACAATAAAACCCACTGAACTACGTACATAAAAGTGATGAATTATAGGGCATATGAAATATATCTCACTAAAGTTGTTAAATTACACGTCATGATTTGGGTCCCAGTTTTCTCATCTCTTAACAAAGGAGCCAAGTCACATGGTTGGCTGTTTTCCTCAGTTTCCTCCATTCCCTGGCTCCTAGACTTTGTGGTCACTAACTCTTCAATGCTGTCATGCATGTGATGGTTTTAATGGCTAATGACTTTTTTTATTGATTCCCCCCATTTTTATTACATGCACTGAACTTGAAAATTTTGTGCCTGTACACATCACGTCAACTTCTTTCCCTTCCTCTCCCCGTTTCTGTCCTCCCACCACCTCCCTCAGCTCCCCGACTCTCAATCTCTCACCCATTGGGCTCTATTATTTATTTATACTCTGGGTTTCTCATGTTAGAGAAACCATGTTATACTTAACCTTCTGAGTCTGATGATTCTTAACAGTTCTAAGGTAATTCTCAAATAATTTTTAGAAATTTCTATGGTATAAGTAACAAATAAACAATCATTCCCTTTATAAGCCAACAGAGCCAATGCTGTTGCTTCCCGGACCATTTGAAGTGCCACCTTTGGAGAACAGGCAGACAAAATTTACAGATTATCTAAACATATTAAAGGTATATGGAGCAATACCAGCGGCACTCTAGTCAGACCTCCATTCTAAGTAATGGAGATGGGAAGCAAGGGGGTCTCATTCGTACTTACATCACCAAGGACACAAGCCCAAAGGAACAGAGAGTATCCACTCACCCTAGCATGACATACAGCAACTCCTGGCTGCTAATCACAATCCAAAGAACGGGAAGGAATCCTGAATCCCCAAGATGTTGGCTGGATTCCCCCTCCCCCCGACCCTTTGTTCTTGTCCTTTTCTTACTTCCTTATTCTCTTTTCTTCTTAGAACTCCTCTCCCACCCTCTCTCAGCTACCCACACTCCCTTCCCCACAACCTTGGCCCCGCTGGTGGGCTTCTTCTAGGCCTTTGCATTCAGGCCAAACCTGTCCACCAATAGGAGTCTCCCACTGAGTCTCCCAGTTCAATGCCTAGTTTACATGTAGGTATGAACCAAAAACTCGCAGTGTATAAAAGCCCCAGCGGAGGGTGCCTGCTGGCCAAACACCTTCCAGAACCCTTCTTGCTGCAGGGATCTGCTTCTCTTCTGCATGGGCCTGTCCACTTGCTCCTTTATGACCTGTGTCTGTCATTCTTTGAGATCGTGAGACCAAGGGCCAGAAGAAACAAGTTCTTGAAGCAAACAATTTTACAAACATCTTTGACCGTTAAATGACAGAACTGAGTCCGCAAACATAAATTTCCAAAATGTAGCCAGTAAATGTAACCAAGAATTAAAATGGCGCTCATCATTCAGCTAGATATTTTTATCATACTCCAATGATAAGCCACAGCACTCTGGCTTCTGTGGCTGTCGAGGCATCAAAAAGAGCACATAGTGCAAATGAGTCGGGTAAATGAACTTCCTGCAGCACCATTTCGAATAATATTTGCCTTCTATACTTTGGGAATTGACAGAAGCTGGCTAGTTGGATACAAGAAATTCATAGTGGCTTTTCGAGCCCAAGCAACAGGCTCATAAACCATCGGAAGCCGTGACATTAATGGGAATTTAAGTTTGGTAGAAAGTGACAGCCTTGTATTGGGCGTGAGTGGCCAGCAAGAGCTGATAGTCACCCAAGGCTACGCAGAAGGACGCCACAAACAGGCAACAACACTAATTGTCATGTCTTTCTTGAATAGAAGGAGAGTTCTATGTAGCTATCCACAACTACAGCCATCATTAAAATAAATGCCACTTCTAAAAACAGACACAGTTGGAAGGGAAAACATAAGCAAATTAGCTCAGAAGGGACTCCTTTGAAGTTAGAGAGCCAGGAAAAAAAGTATAGTTTAAGCCTAAATAAGAAGGAACAAGCGAAACAAGAGAACATAGAATTTTAGATCTAGATGGAGCCGGCTTATTTCATGCTGCCTCGAATTAGTCCTGATCCAAAAACTGCAACAGTAAGCTCAGAAATCTGTTTCTTAGAACAACAAAAATTTTAATATTTATCAATTTGTATCTATTTATTTGAGACAAGCTCTTGCTCTGTAGTCCATGCTGGTCCTGAACTCATGATGTGGTCCAGGCTGGCCTTGAACTCACAGTAATCCTCCTGTCTCAGCTACTTGAGTGACAGGATTACAGGTGTGTACCACCGTGTCTGGCTTATATGACACTGGGGAATCGAACTCAGGGCCTTGCACTTGCTAGGCAAGCATTCTAGTTACTAAGCTATGCCCCTAGCCCCTGCAATTTTAATTTTAGTTGTGTATGTCCCTGTTGGGTTTGTGGACACTTATTTATAGGATGGTTCGAGGTTTCAAGCTCTCTTCACATGACTGTTGGCTACGACTTCCATAGTTGCTGTGGTAAGAAAACAGAGAAATGGCAGGTTCACACTGGCTTCTCCTAGGAGTGGGACCCGAATGTGCTTCCACGCATGAGGGAGTCAGCTCCGACTCAACGTCAAGGAGTCTGGGAAATGTGGTTTTCCTGTGAAACACTGAAGCAAACACTGGGAAGATAGTGAGTAACAGTGGCCAGGCTATATCCAGTCACTCCCTAAATCTGATTCATACATTACATTAAATCAAGTCATTTAAAAATGTAAACAATCAATCTGAAGCTATTTGGTTATAACAAATATATTCCTCTAATACACATTACAGGAAACACGTAATTATTAAATATATGCTATGGCCAGTTGAAAACTACCTCCTATATCATCAAGGTTAAGTATATACACTTTAGAAATGAATTAATCTGATCCTCTAATCTTAAATTTTAAAAAGTGAGGTCCGGAAGAGTGACATGAGTTCCCGTCCCCAAGTCACACGGAGTTGAGATGGAAGGCCAGATCTGGAGTCTAGGTTTTCTTTCCACTAAACTCCGATTACACTTCTCAAAGTTTGTAGGGAAAGGATGTGGGCACTAGAAAAACAAACTGCGTCACTGTAATTAGTGGAATTACAAAGAATACAGGCACAATGTGCAAATATCTCAGAGGAAGAAGAAACCAGTAGGAAGTGTGTGAAGGCTGCAAGGCAGATGGGGTCTCTTGGAAAACATGACTCCCACGCAAATTGAACAGCTTGAGGTGCAAGGCAGACTCCAGGCTGATTTTCTGAATTAGACTCACTGATAAATAATTCTAGAGCCCTGAGAACCATCATGGGCAGAGAGAGCAGCAAGTGTCGCTGGAGAAGCTACTGGGCCAGCAGCTGGGATCTGCGGACAACCAAAATACTGTCCTGGCATAGCTGACTGCCCTGTGCAGGGGCCACTAACCCTCAGGAGCGAGGCACATTCTTGATAAATAGAAAAGCATCCTTCAGTTCAGATCAAAACAAAACACCCCGCAAATTTGAGTAGAAAATTGCGGCAGGAGTGCTGGGAATTTCTCAGTATTTGCAAAACAGCTGCTTGCTCCCCAGGAACACGATGGATCCTAGCAGATTTAATTTTACTGATTAGGACCAGAGGCCTTGGCACCTGAGGGGATTTGGGAGGTCATCTATTTCAGGAGTTGCAGATTTTCTCTTGAAAGGTATGAAAAGTGGTCTCTTCTCAATAAATCTTAGTAGATAAACTTGTGGGAACTGATAGAAATGCTGTGGTGGTGGAAAGGGTTTTGGAGCTCTGCCTGCTCTGCTGGGCCGCGGCTCCCCTTCTCCCGGTCTAGGCAGAGTGCGCCCTGCTTCCCCGCCAAACCGTGCAGTGCTTCCGTTTTCGGAACACAAAGAGGACCCTTGGACCCTTAGAGGGCTGGGAGGGTTTCTGAAGCTGCCTCGGTAGGTAGGTTAATAGCAGAGTCAGAACTGGATTCATAGACCTTCCTGGAATCCAGCCCGACCTGACGGCAGCCATCATGAGTCACAAGGGCCTTGACTGTCCCTCAGTAACCTTGGATCGCTTCTCCCCACGTTTCCCCAACACATTAGCGACAACACAACCAGACCCAGGTGCCTTCAGCCCCAGGAATGAGAACCGGCGGCTCTGACGTGCGCTTAAGGTAAGGCAGGTAGGTACACTTCAACTTGGATGGAAATCGCCTTGCCCTAATCACTACGTAACACCCCCAACACCCAAAGTGCAGGGACCCAGCTGTCTCGCTGCACCCCTTGATCATGCTCCTGTCCTTAATTCCCCAGTAAAAATTATACTACATAATAATTCTAAATGTGCCTGCCTCTTTCTTGGTTTCACAGAACTGTCCCCCCTATATTAGTTCCACTGTGCTGGATTTTCTGGGAGATTATTACAGTAAAAGACCACAATAGTGTGTGTGGTTTATGAACTATACCTGAAGTATGATATATTTTTTATCAATACTGTCTAGAATTATATACGACTCGAAATACATTGAATAAAAATTATCTTCTTTCCTGTCCTGACACTGGAAATACACTGTGAAAATTAAGTTCCTAAAAAAAAAAATGCAGACATATTGAGATATAATTGGTACAGCATCAACTGTAATGAAGTGAAATTGATATAAAATCAACAGTTAAGCATTTTATAATTTTCAAAATAAGTACACACTTAGAAAGCCATTATTGATAATGAACCAATAATGTGACACAACAATGTCATACTCAAACATTTTTATGTTCTTTGTAATTTCCTCTCAATATTTTCTATATTTTCCCCATTCCAACATAACATCTGTTCTTATTTCTTTCACTATAGGTTCTAAAATGATAAAGTTTTGTATAAATGAAATCATAGAATACATAATTTTTACTCTGTTTTCTCTTCCATAATAATTCTGAAGTTCATCTATATTGTTCATGTGTTGTTAGTTCATTTTATTTTGTGGTTGAGTACTATCTCATTAGATGTTATAATATACTTTGTCTATTCATCTGTCTGTGGACATTTATTTTCATTGTTTTTTAGCTGTTGCCAATAAAGCCTTTTTTGAATATTTGTGTACAAGTTCTATGGAATTTTTCTGGAAATACACCACAATTAGAATGGTTTGGTCATATGATAAATATGTAATTTACTCATCTCTTTTCTTTCTCTCTGATTTTTTTTTTTTTTTGGGTGGGGATTGATCCTAAGCCTACTGCCACTTATCAACACCCTCAGCCCCATGTGTATGATTTTAAAGGAAACTGACCAATGGTTTTCCAAAGAACTAGTTCCACTTTATGTTCCAACTTGAGATGTGTGATTTCTTAGTTATATTTTTGTGACTGGGACAAGATACCCAACATACACAACTTAAGGGAGGAAAAGTTTATTTTAGCTCAGTTTTAGAAGCCTCAGTGTATTCATGGGCAGCTGCAGTGGTGGAAGTACATGGCGAAGGCCTAACTTGAGGAAGGCTATTCATGTAATGGCCCATAGGAAGCCAAGTACTTAAGTCTGTCCACCCTGACTACTCGTTCTGCATGAATAATTGTGAATCCAGAACCATGTGGACAATGCTATGTTCTGCCACTGGTTTGAGGAGTAGTCTGTCTCCCTTGGATAGTCACTGCCTCAGCCTAGGAGTATGAGCTCTTAGATGGCTGCATTCCTTGTGGATTCATTTTTCTAGTTTGTCCTTGAGGGTGTGCTGGTGTGTCTTTTCAAAGCAAAGTCTCTTGCCTTTACTCCCTTTCATTGGTAAAGGGTGAGGTTTAACTAACTCCTGAGACATCTTCAAGGCATCTTTTTATATTCCTGATTCCAAGTACTTGGATTCTTTTCAATGGCAATCTCTTTAAGAATCGCACTCTCTTTTGTCCCACCTTTGTAGCCCCTTTCAGTCTGGCAAAACTGCAAACTTTTTATATCTTTTTTTCCTCTGTTATTTTTTCCTGCTTTTTAGTGTATAGCTGGCTAAAAGCCCCAAGCAGTACCCATGCAACAGCCTGAACACTGGGCTGCCTTGCAGTTTCCTCTACCAGATCAAGTAGTCCAACCTCCTTAATCTCAGTTTAGGCAAAATCTTAGGACAGAGACAAAATAGCAACACACTTTTTACCAGAGCAGAGCAGACATGGTTTCTAGACCAATTGCCGAGAAAGTCCTTTTCCCGTCTGAAATCTCTCAAGCCTAGCCTTCACAATCCACACTTCTATTAGCATTCTGGTGTTCTGAGCTCTAATCAGAATCTTCCACCAAGCTCAGCTCACAGTGTTCTCAGGTTTCTCTAGCCAGTATCTGCAAACCTTCCCAAACTCCTCTCACAAACCTGTTCCAAATGCTTCTGAACCACATTGTTGGGTAAAAATCACAGTACCAACCCTGCTTTTCTGATATCAATTTCTGTACTTGTTAAGGCTCTTAGAGTGGCAGGACTAGTAGAAATTGTGCAGATAAATGGGGTTTATTTGGTTCACTTACAAGTTTGAGGAAAGGGAGTCCAAAATGGCTGCATGCATGTGCAAGAGTTGGAGGGTCCCATGGATGCTCAGACATGAGACTGAAGAACACCAAAGACTGCAGGATAGCCAGTGAGAGTCGGTGCCATGGATTCTTGTCCAAAAAGCAATGATGATGACTGGACACTGGAGCAAATCTATGATGGAAATCAGTGAAGTGAAGATAGTCGTGAATCAATGAATCAATATCTAGAGACAATAGAAGGCCCGAGCTCTCCCAGGAGAAGATATCTCAATCTTTCAATTCTCCTCCTTTTTGTTTAGTTATAGCTGCCAGTTGGGCCAACCACACCAAGGGTTGGTGTTCTCTCACTTGCTGCCTACAAGTCAGTCACACCTGAAAACGCTACTCTGAGTAGTTCTTGATCTCATATTGACATAATCCCTCTAGCAGTCACCCAGGAGCATTCCAATCACTCTACCTCCTTTCTGATACTTGGTAGAGTCGTTCTTTTTTACTTTCAGTATTTCAATACGTATACAGAGTGTGACCAGTGAAGGGATTATGTCAACTTGAAGGGATTAGGAACCACACCTCCATTAGTATTAGGATTTGGGAACCACCTCTAGATTGGGAATTGAGAACCAGCCTGGATTCAAGTGTGAGGGATATGTGGTCTGGCCAATGAGGAAAGAGCACCCACCCAGATGTGAGAGGTCCAACTGGAACTTCAACAGTATAAAAGGAAAGAAGAAGGAAGACTGTTACAGCTGCTTCCTCTGGGCAAGCTCTCCCCTTGTAATTGTCTACAGATGCTGACTTGCTATGCATCACAGATCTTCATCACAGATTTGCTCCAGTCTCAACTCTCAACTTGCACCTGTCTGCCCGTTGCTGATCTTCAGTCAACGATCTTCAGGCTCTAGTCTTCACCACTGTTCTTTGAACAACCGAGATTTGCAGCAGACCCTCACCTCACCGGCTGTCCTGCAGTCCCAGACGGAAGATCGCCTTCGTACTTTGCAGCTGAGCAGACATCTTGGACTATCTCTATCCTGGAATTTGTAAGCCTTCCTAATAGGTCCTTTTTTTAAAAATATAAATCTGTAAATTCTGTCTTTTGAAGAACCCAAATGAATGCACAGAGGTATCTCATTTTGAGTATATTTAAATGTATTTTAATTTCTCAACAATCGATGATGTTGAGTAATGGTCTTTTCCTGTGCTTGTCCTCTTTGCCATTTGTATGTCTTTTTGATTAAGGGTCTGTTCACATCTATGCAAAAATTTTTAATTGAGTTGTTGTCACATTGAGTTTTGAGGGTCCTTCATATATTCTGGATACAAGATTCTTTGTTTATTTATTTGTTTATTATAACCTCTCACTCGGTAGTTCAGACTGAGCTCACTGTACAGCCCAAGCTGGACTCAAACTCGCAGCAATCTTCCTGCCTAGTTTTCCATGTGCTAGAGTTAAGAGCACGCAATGAGGTTTTTTATTGATACAAGATTTACAAATAGTTTATTTCATCTCATCTGTAACTCATTTCCATTCTCTTACATGTGACCTCCAAAGAGCAGATGTTCTTCATTTTGATCAAGTGTAGCTCATTAATTTTTTTCTTTTGCTATTGTATGTAAGAAATATTTACCCAATCCAAGGTCACAAAGATGTTCTGTCTTTCTTTATACAAGCTTAAATTCAGTTTTACACTTGGTTCTCTGATTTATTTTTAGCTAATTCTTTAAATAGTGGCAAGTACATATTAAAATTATTTTATTTTTGTCTGTGAATGTCTAATTGTTCAAGTACCCTTTGCTAATTTCTCCACTGAATTGGCTTTAATTTTTGTCAAAAATTGGCTGCTCTTAAATGTATTGGTTTATTTCTGTATTCCCTAACTTGTTCCTTTTTTTTTTTTTTTTTTTTTGAGGCAAGATCTTGTGTATGGTTCAGGCTGGCCTCGACTCACAGCAATTTTCCTGCCTCAGCCTCCCAAGTGCTAGGATTATAGGCAGGCACTAACATGCCCAGCTTATATGGTACTTAGGAATTGAACGCAGGGGACTTGCGCTTGCTGGGTAAGAACTTTAACCACTGAGCTTTACCTCTAGACCCTGTTCCTTTTGAGAAATATTACTTTGACTCCTTTAGGCTCATTCCATTCTCATGTGAATTTTGGAGATGATTTTGCAATTTCTTTAAGAAAAATGCTTTTGGCCAGATATGGTGGCACAGGCTCTAATTGTACGTAGCACAAGATGATTGCAATTTTGCGCCTAGCCAGGACATCTTGGAAAGACCCTGTCTCAAAATCAAAAATAAAAATGAGCTGGGTATAAAGCTCACAAAAATCCAAAAACAATGACTTCCATGATTTTGATTGAAAATTTTGAAGGGCCAAAGCTTAAGGCGTGAGTGGCAGATCCAGGAATCGTGTTCAGTAAGTTTGGCTGCTGTGGGAGTAGACAAGATTACAGTATACAGCCGCTCCCAGATGGGCTTAAGGGATGGTGTTGTGGACAGGGATCACACCAACTTTAAGTCCCGTGGGTAGAAAAGTGGTGGTACCTCCACACATGGTGTAGCCTCTGTTCCTTCAAGTAAAGCCTTCTGAAACTGAGAAAGTGAGGTTATTAACTTGAGCCTCAGTTTCAGGATCTAACAAGAAGTCATTTGTTAGAAATGGCCTCCCATAGAAGATCTCATAAGAACTCAGCCCAGACTTCTTGGGCAAGTTTCTTAATCTCATGGAAGCTATGGGTAACAGTGTTACCCAGAAAAGTCCCACTTCCTGTGTGAGCTTCTGCAGGTGGGTTTTTAAGCCCCCATTCTTTGTTTCTGCCTTTCCTGAGTAGCTTATATTTTTCATAGCTGTCTTTTCATGTTGAGAAAATTTCTTCTATTCCTGGATTTAGAGATCTTTCATTAGGTATGTATATTCACACTGAAATTTGCCAAAATCTTTTATACATTTATTAGGATGATTTAAAAAAAACTTAATGTAATTAATCATATTGCTCAATTTTCAAACTTTATAAACTAACCTTGCGTTCCCAGGATGAATTCCTTAACATAGAGTTGGACTGGATTGGCAAACTCTCTCGATCTTTATGGAAAGTGTTGGGGCAATGTTGGTTTCATAGAATAAATTGAAAAGTATTTCATCTTCAGTTTTAAAGAAATTTTGTGCAGAATTAATATTTTTCCTTAATATTTGATAGAATACCCAGGGGAGTCATACTGGCTTAGAATTTTCTTTTTGGGAAGACTTTTAACTACAAATTTAAAACTGTAAGAAATATATGGCTATTTGGACTATTTTTGGTCAGTGAAATTTGGTAATATGTCTTTCAAGAAATATGTCTAACTCATTTACATAATTAAGTTCATTAGTATAAAGTCCTAACGTTTCCTAATTTCCCCCTTAATAGCTATAGAATCTGTAGTGGTAGTCCTCTCTGTCAAACCTAACATTATTAATTTTTGTCTTTGTTTTTACTCTGGTCATTTTGACCTGAAGATCATTAATTTTCATCAGTTTCTCACAGATGATTTTAAAATACGGAAATTTCCTCTTGATTCTTTCATTTTTAACTGATTCTCTAGTTTCCACCACTGGGTCCCTTTCTACAGATGTACAGATGGATATCTTTTCTCAAGGATAAAATTTAAACTTGGAGTCACATGTACGATTTCTTTTAACATCATAGAATTATTTATGCTATTTTCTGGTCATAACCACCGTGTGCATTTTTTTTTTTTTTTTGATGCTAGAAGGATGTAGTAGTATCTTTGTGATTCTGCACTTGCTATTTCCACAAAGGAAAATACCCTTCCCCTTTTCTTTCCTCTTCCACTAGCTCCTGGTCATTCTTAAGACCCAATATGAAAGTTGCTTTTTGTTTGTTTATTTTATAACCTCTCTGATCATCACTGACCTGGTTGGAGTTTGCTGCTCCATTTTCATATTATCGCTGAAGATACTTCCAGAAAACTTATTACAATAGTATTATTGATATTCTGTTCCTTTCTAGGTCTCCTCAATTAAAATATAAACTCCCAAGCACAGAAATGAGTACCTTATTCTTCTTTGTATCTCTACTGCTTAGGTCATTGACTGTTAAAGATCTGAAGATACAATGAGCCAATACTAGGCAATGTTTAGTCTGCTGTTTCTCAGAGTGTGATCCCTGTATCAGTGGCATTGATGTGTCTTTGGAACTAGTTCGGAAGAAAAATTCTTATGTTTCACTCACATTTACTCATCAGAAACTCTAGAGGTGAGATCCAGCCATTTGTATTGTAACAAGTCCTCTGGGTGGTTCTAGTGCCTGCTGGAGTTTGAGAATCATTAATTAACTAGCTAAGAAGTAACTTTGGATCAGCAAGACCTGGTGTGAATCCTGCCTCTGTCACTTTCAAACTTGTTGACCCAGAATAACGTTCTTAATATTGTTAAAGCCTTAGGTCCCCCTCCCCCACATATGTCAAAAAGGTACAATAGGGGCTATTTTATAGGACTTCAAATGAGATACTTTAGGTAAATTTCTGTTGTGTTTTGGATCTGAATTCTTCCCCAAAAGTCTCATGTATTTGAATGTCACAGACTGTCTCTGGAACCATGTGCTGTTGGGAGCTTGGGGTATAGTCTGGAGGGGTGGATTACAGGCATGTAAACGGGATTATAGGCATGTAGTGGGGTCTACCACACCTTCCACACCTGTATGCAGGAGGGGCTGATCACTGGGCTGAGACCTGGAAGGATACATAAGCTGCTTGCTGCCTACCCGGGAGGACGATTCTCAGCTTGCCTTGATTTGGCTTCTTGTTGGTGATGTCATGAGAAGCTGCCTCCACCTCTGCCTCCACCATGTACTTCCATTGCTGCTGGCCACCCTTGAATGGACTGTGACCTTCTGAAATTGTGAGCTAATATAAACTTTTCCTGCCCAAAATTTGCGGATATTGGGTATTGAGTCACAGCAACGAAAAAGTAACACAATCTTCTAGTGTAACAATTGGACAATGATATGTACTCAAGAAGTAATAGCTATGAACAATAGTTAACAACAATAACAAAATGACACTAATAATTTTTACCTAAGGGAGACAGAATTCTGTTTATAACATTCTCTCTCTATATTATTTTGATGATGAATGGAGAGAAAACTCATTAAAGTAATAAGGATCACAGAATTAATAAGGAAAAGGAAAGGAAGAAGGAAAAAGAGCAAGATAGATGAATTTGTTTTAGGAGAAGAATCCAATGAAATTGTTAAAAAATACAGGACCCGTATTTTGTTATACAAGCTGCAGTCATACGTTTCTTGGTTGGTTTAGCATCGACTTGCTCCTTACTGAAGGTTGAGTAGTACTCAACCTGAAAATTACCCTGTTTTTTGCAGTTATAACATTCGTCTTGAGCATCGATCATAAAATAGGCATAGTGCCAGATGCTGAGATAGAGAAATAAAGGGTCCTCCTACCTAAACTGGACTACCAGATGTTACCAAGGTGATCTCTAAAACAGATTAAACAAATAATTTCTTTAGTACTTTAAATAACTTCAATGAACCAGATGTAAAGGAGGCAATCTAGCTGGGCAGTTGAGCAGCCCCCGGTTGTTGTATCTGTGAGCAAAGATTTCCTTCAACATCAACATTCCCTAAGTTATGTTTCTATGTTTTTTTCCCAGTGTTTTTATTAATGTACAAATGTAATACATAGTATTTACAATGAATTTGGGTGTTTCGTACATCTATGTATCACATCAACTTTACAATCCCTTCCCATCTTCTACCCTCCCACCCTGTCCCAGTCCCTTCCTCCGGCTCCAGCTATCACTTCATATGGTTCCAAAGAATGTCTGTGTTCTGGGTTTTCCAAGTCTGAGAAACCATACGGTGTTTAACATATTAATCTTCCACACCTAAGTCATTTCACTCAAGTCACTCTACCCCAGCTTCCTATTCCTCTAATGGGTTCACAGTAGTCAAATCTTGATATCTCCTCTCTGAATCCAACCAATCCCTTCATTGGGATATTCACCAAAAGATTTTTTTTTCCATATTTTCCTACATCTTTGTTGTTACTGTTAAACCTGGCCTTACCCACCAGTTCACACTAGAAAATAATTAGAAGCATGTAGTTCAAAAGGATAATAAATTTGGGAAAGAAGAAAAAATAATAAATAAATAAATTTCAATTGCCTTAGCTGAATACTGGAAGGTGCATATTTGTACATTCACAAGGTTATCTTTACATCAATCAGTTTCCTTAGGATAAACTTTCATTAGTGACCTAATAAGTGAATTGCTACAACAAAACAAAGTTAAAACTATATCACATAGCTACATTAAATGAACTTAAATCTATATCGTATAAACATACTTAAAGCGACAGACATGAAGGCAAATCTAGTTATTTCGGAATTTCCTAACTTTCATATCTTATTTACTCATATTTCACTGATTACTAACCTACTTTTTTCTCAGCTCGTTCTCTAGCTGTTGTCACTTTTTCTCTGGGGTCATTGGTGTCACTGGTCTCCCTTTCACTGTCCAAGTTTCCTTTAAGTATTTTCTGCAATACTGGCTCAGTGGCTGCAAATTCCTTTAAGCTTTGTCTGTCATGGAAAGTTTTAAGTTCTCCCTTTAAATTAAAAGATAATTTTGCTGGATATAGCAGTTTTGGTTGGCATTTATTTATTTATTTTTAGTGCTTGGATGATATTGCTCCACGATCTCCTTGCTTTTAGAGTTTGGATTGAAAAATCTGCCGTTATCCTGATATGTTTCTATGTTTTTCCTGAAATCAGTGGCCCTGATTTTGTTGGGCATTTTCATCAATCCAGATCCATTCCATTCAGTACTCCTACACACACTCCAACAAAATGGTGACAGATTATTATTTTGGGTTGGCATGGCAGAAGTGCAAATTCTGTTCAGTGCTGTAAGTGTGTTGCTTTCTATATACTTGGGGTAGTACATTAAATGCTAGAAGTATGAAAGATGAATAAGCTATATCCTCTGTCCTGGAAGAGTTCATTGTCTACTGGAATAGATCTGTATACATTTCATAGCATTTTTACAGTATTTTTTATAGCTGGAAAACACTTTCTTATAAACAACTGATCTTTCAACTAGTCTAATGAAGTAGCTACATATTAATATGGCTTACTGTACAGATAGACAAATACAGTAAAAACAATGCCTGATTTTTTTCTGGTCATTTACACTACATTAATTTGATCATCTGTCTTACTGCCTGTATGTAATCAATCGTTAAGTTTTGTTGTTTCTGCCACCTATGTAAACATTTTCTTAATTTTTGTTGCCTTCACTGTTTCTGCTGCCACTGGTTTAAGTTAAAATGAGTTTATCCTTTTTTTTTTTTGTCTTGGTTATTTCAGTACCCTCCTAATTAGTCTCGCTGCCTACAATTTCTGCCCACTCCAATCTGCCAACAGAATTATCTTTCAAAAACAAAAATGATCATGCTACTCAGTTGAAAAAACCCTGGTGGCTCTCCTACCCATCAAGGTATTCATGACATGAAGCATTTTTCAGGTTACCCCAATAACCCTATTGAACGTCTCTGCATGAAGCCTCCTTGCTGGATACATACAGACGAGATGCTGCAGCTGCACTGGACTGAATGTATTCTCTCAAGGTTTCACCCTCTGTTTTATGAATATCTTCATCTTTATGACAAAGTTCAAATGTTACCCGCTCCACGCACCCTTCGTGGGGTTTGCTCCTTGCCCTCTGATTCGGGACATGTTTTCCTTTTGTTCTTCCTTCTGTATTAGGGATGGAACTCAAGTCCCAACAAGGCTGAGCAGGCTCTCTACCACTACATCCCCAGCATCTCTGCGTCTTCCAACAAACCATTTGAAAGAAGGTCATAGGATCGTTTTGTATCGGGCTTTTTTATCCTCGGCATCTGTGCTAAAATCCTCTCGAAGGGAAGCACTTGTGTTTTGATAATCTTTGGGAGAATCTTGGAGCTCCGAGTGCTAATGTCAAGAACCATTGATAAGACTGCCAGTCTGATCAATTGGGTGACCATTTAAACTTATAAGCAATGAACAGGTTTTTCTTTCATGTGTGCTGGAAATACTGCATGACGTATTACCATATTGTCATTTTTAACCCAAAATTCAAATTTAACTGGCTGTTTCATTTTTTTTCTTCTGCGAAATCTGAGAACCCTAGCCAACTGTCAAGGTAAAGTCCAGTTCCTAGACTGCCTGGGAGTTAAGCTAGTCCCATTTCAGTGTTCAATCAAAACCAAGGCTGCAATTCCTGTCCCTCTGTTACGGAACTTCCTGTCAAGCAGGGCAGTCACAAGAACTATTTCGAGAATCAATATTTAAGGAAAGGTACACTTTTGATGAACATGGGCATGGTAAAAATATGTATGCATCTTTAAGGAAGTCCAGAACCCACTACTATCCGGGAAAAACAAATAAATACATAAGCTTTGTCGGTTGCCTAATGATACCAATCTACTGAAAACTCAGTAGAAAATGCCTTGGGTTGCACTTTTAATGAAACAACCATTATACTGAGATTAGTGTAACCTTGGTCCTATTGCTTAACTTTTCTGTACTTCCTTTTAAAATATGCCTTGGGGAGGGGCCAGGCTGGAGCTCTGCAGATGACCCAGCTCTGCTCCTAATGAAACCACTGTCCAGTCAAACGTGTGACTTCGTAATGTGCATTCCGAGGCGGGCAGAGGCGGAAGTCAATTCAGAGGCCTTCCTTACCAAGTTTTCAAGTTTTGTTGCAGAATGCACAAGCCTGAAACTGGAGCCAGGCAATTGGGAAAATGCTTCCAGAGCTGCGTGTTAACAATTTAGACTGACTTCCATTCCTGCCTGAAATTTAGCAGAAGGAAGTTCTTCCTCTGGCTGGCCGCCTTCATTCCACCGCACCCCCCCCTTAGTGCTTCGAGCTGCTCCCTCCCCACATCTGTTTCCAAGCTTTGGAACACGGTGTCACAGCATGGCGCAACAGGCGCAACAGGCGGCCTTAGCAGGCAGCGTGAATCAGTAAGCCTTTGATAGTAATTCCTTGCCTCTCCTAGAGAGGAAGTGTGGTCCTGTGGTTAACCCACTAACAAAAAAACGACTAAAAGGCAAAATTTTGGGTCCTTTCCATGCCCCTGTTTTCCTCTTGCTGGGACACTGCCCATCAAACACATTTTTTTTTTCCAGTGCTGCTTTACGACATTATTCCCAGAATTGGTCTAATCATAAGAGTCACTCAGGAACTGGTTAAATGATTTCTGAGCCCTATTCCAGAAACCCACAAGGAAAGGCCTAGCAATGTCTATTTTTAACAAGCACTACAGATGTGTCCTTGTAATCGTGTTCAGCTAAACTGTGTTCTGGAGACACGTCACGCAAAGAAGAGAGCACCACGGAAACCCACAAAAAAGGGTGGAGGGAAAGAGCTTATCCATCCTCAGAATTGGCTCTTACAAGCACAGGTGAAAGAGACGAAGGAGTGGGAATCAAGAGATCCGAAGTCTAGTTCCGGCGCCCTGGACAGGTCAGCAAAAACGCTATTGATTTCACTTTTTATTGTTTTAAAAATAAAAGTGACTCGATCATCTGTTTCAGTTCTGTGAGTCAATGAATTATTTCTGTGATTTAGCAGAAAAGCCCAGATGGACTCAGAAAAATCTCTTTTCCTGAAAATGACTCTGGGCACGATCACAGAGGTGTGGGCTGGGGTGCTTGGGGTTATGGGAAGGCAGAGGAGACAAGTGGTAGCTGGGAGGTCGGGGCCAAGGCTGCAGGCAGATCCTGGCCGCCCTTCCCCAGAGGCTCTGCAGCTGGCCTACTTATGTGAAGGCTTTGGCTCCTCTTCTCTTTTTAAAAGCTTTTTCTGACTCGTACATTCCCTTGGGGAGCAGAGATTCATTGTTTTGCAGAGAACTTGCACACACTTTCCTGAAAGGAAGAGAGGAGGGAGGATTTGGAGGGATCCGGTGGATTAGTGAGTGGGCCAGAGTTGGTTGGAAATGAGTCTGTCTCTGTGGGATAAACCCACGTATCTCCATCATGTCGTTGGCCCCGACTGGGCCCTGTGAAATCTTTGTCCGATTTCCCGAAAGCCCAGAAGCATGTTCTGGTTCATGAACTGGACATCCGCCTCCTCATCTGTGTCTGGAGCACCTCAGAGCAGTGGAGGAGTGAGTTAGGAGAAGGGTGAGTCACGGCTGTAGGGAAAGGATGTCTCAGGAAGCCGACACAGAGCGAGCTTCCTAGAAACATCATGACGGGTCCCATAGAGCCCACGTTTGGTTCTAATTATAGCATGCCCACATTTGAGCATTTCTACAGTTTTCCCATGGTAACAACAGGGTTTCTGAGGAGGAAGACTTTGATTCAAATGTGCTCTGTATGTCTAAGAGTGGGAGCCAGTAGACTTTCTTTTTAAGTAGATATTTTTGCTATTGGACAAAGGAGATAAATCTGGTTTCTCTACGAACTAACATAGCTGTAAGTGGGGATTGGCCACATTGTGTAAAAAAGTCAAAAGGAGCTATGTAAAAATTAAAAAGATGATTTCTATTTAAAGGAAGGTGAGCAAGATGTACAAAGAAAGGTAGGATTTGTTTTTCACTCAACTTGAGACGAATGACAAGCTAACAAAATTAAGTACCAAGCATTTATTCCAAAAGTGATTTTGAAAGGATGATATGAACTATTTATAAGTTTACTGTCCACTCTGTCTGAGCCTGCAAGATGCGGACAGCTCTTCCTGGAGACTGTAGTCCAAGCTGGTCCTGAACTCACTTATGTACCTCAGGCTGGCCTCAAATTCACAACAATTCTCCTACTTCAGTTTTCTGAGTGCTGAGTGCTGAGTGAGGCACAGTACCCAGCTTTTTGACTCCAAGTCGTCCGAGATCATTATCTTAAGAACCAGAGGAGCGAAGCTGCACCTCCTGGCACCATTAGAACCTGATAGGAGCCCACTGAAAGGATGCGGAGCTTTGCACATCCGCCTCGGCGGCCAGGTGCTTCCAAGGCCACCGATGGGTATCGAGTCTTGAGGTTTCCTGCAGAAGATAAGTAGAAAATTAGAAAGCAGAGCACACACTTTCAAAAAGTCAAATTACATCCAAGCATGGTTCCACTATTATGCGTTATTGTAAAGAAAATGTTGGAAAACTTGTAATTCTGAAATATTTGTTAATGATGACTTTTAATTATATCCCAGTTCAGCATCGTTTTAGGTAAGTAAAAATTTCACTTTTATTGATGCATTCTTTCCCACTTTTCACCATTTAGAAACCAGATGTGCCAGCCAGAACCTCATTCTTTCACTAGCATAAAAATATTGCAGGCTGGAATAACCAGATCCAAGAGACACCGTGAAGGGAGAGGGATTTCCTAAGGTACCCGGAGGTGCAGCTGAGGGACACAGTGTTCTGTGCTCCTGCTTTGGGCCAGCCTGGAGCTGTTGACATGCCTTTTTTATTTTTTTAACGCTTTCTGTAAAGGCTGGCACATGTAGCATTTAAAAAGCAAAGAGCAGCATTGCCTATCCATTTTGCAGGATTTTCAAATAAGTCTTTAGAAATTTCGGAGGTTAGTGCAAGTTGGCATGGTTTTTATTTATTTATTTGTTTGTTTGTTTATTCATTTATTTTTGTTACTGGAGAGTTCAAAACCAGGGTTTGTGTTCTGCTGATATCGAAGAATGAACACCGTAAACAAAGAAACAGTTTGAAAGTAGAAAGTAAATTTATTAGAAGTACAAAGGAGAACGTGAGGTAAAAAGTAGAAACTCCCCCAAGAGGAGGGCCAAGGGCACCAATTATTTAGCAGTTACAGTCATTTTTTATAATTTTTCTATGAATCACGCATATTAATTTTCCTATACAGAGTTGGTCTTTATTGATTGGTGCATATTAGCATAAAACTAGTTTATTGGTTTAAGGATCAAATTGGAAGGCCCAAGATAAGACCCCAGACCCTGGGTCATGGGGGTCTGGGTCTCATGATCTACTTGACTTTGGCTTTGTCCTTGGCCATTCCAGGGTGTGGTTTTTCTTAAGCTGTCAGAGTTCTTTAGCTGGGAGGAGTTCCTCACCTGAGGATGAGTTCCTCATTCTGGACCTCTCGACCCACCCAGCTTAACTACTCTGAACCTGCCTAATGGAATCTGGCTTATTTTGAGACAGAGTGTCACTTCGTAATCCAGGCTGGTCCAAAAGATGAATACTTTGCTCAAGCCTAGTTTTTGTCAGACAGATACTTTAAGTTTTATCTGATAAATTTAGGAAGTTTATTGTTTATCTTCATGATAAAGTAATATGTAATTCTTTTCTTCTCCAGTATAGTTTATATACATATTTTGTTTTTTAAAGTGTCCTCTTACCAAAAATCTGGGGTTAAATAAATAGAAACCTTATGCTTTGAGGAAGTACCATCATATATTTTAGGCATTATAATTACTGACCTAAAGCAAAACACAATAGCTAATTTTTATATAATTGTTATAGCTTACTATGCACCGGACATTGATTTAAATTCTTTAAAAAAATAACAAGTCTGATTAATTCTCACGCATTCCTTTCTCCCCGTTTTACATTTGGCAACATGGAGGCACAGATACGTTACGTAACTTAACCTAAATCCGTGGACAGTAGAGACGCTGGAATACAACTTCCCTTGTATCTCTGCAGTGTCTTTCCAGAAGGTGTCTTGATTGCTATGTGACATTTCTTCTTTGAAAAATGAGCAGGGGGGCTGGAGGAATGGCTTAGCGGTTAAAGCACTTGCCGAGCAAGCACGAAGTCAACTGCTAAGTACTTGAGTTCGATTCCCCAGCACCACATAAGCCAGTCGTGGTGGTGCACGCCTATAATCCCAGCGAGAGGCTGAGGCAGAAGGATTGGCATGAGTCCAAGACCAGTCTGGGCTCCATAGTGAGTTCAGGACCAGCCTGGGCTACAGAGTGAGACCCTGTCTCAAAAAAAGGAAAAAAAAAAAAAGCAGGAGCCATTATTGAAAACAGAGCTGAGGGGATGTATCTGAAAGATCCAAACTCTAGAAGCCTAGCCACCAGCTCAGATGAGCACTTTGGGCAAAGCCGTCAAAGAGTTCTTTGGCGTCACTGGAGAGCACTTATGGTCTATGAGATCTACTTGAAGGAGTTATAACAGGATAAAACCCATCAAACTAAATGTTTCATCCTCTTTATCAGCTTAAATATTGTTTGTATGAAGTGTCATAAAGGTACAGGTTTCTGTACACGAGGTTTATGAAGGCAGTCGTTAACATTTGATGAGGCTTATTGCAAAACTGCTACCTACAGGACCTGTAAAGATGGAAGTCGCCACACCTGCCTCCAAGGTGGCAGCAGCCGAATGGGGAGAGGGGCCAGACCACAGGGTACTAAACACACCTTGCTGTCCGTTTACCTCTGGGGTTAAATTCTGAGATCAGTCTGAACAGAAAACAGCTGAGCCTTACACCAGGACGGTTGGTTGCCTGATCACCACAGAACTGGCTCTTTTGTAACGGCAGCTCCGTGTCTTAGCCTTCTGGGTTACTAGAACTGATGACTGACCACTTACTTACCTGAGCCTCCAGCTCTGTTCCTCTCTCTGCCTGTGTTGCCTTTTTATTTTCCCATATGTGTTTATAAGCTGACTGCTGCTCTTTTCCTTAGTTCCTGTCTCTCTGCCAACTCTGACCTTTGATTTATGTTTGCTGTTGGACTTGCTGAAGGGTGTTTAGTCAAACAGCCTTAAATATACTTCTGCCTCCTGGTTCACACACTGTCTCCACATTTTCTGCTTTGTGCATTTGTGTATTCCGCTATTCAGTTAAGAATCAGAATCTTGAAAACCAATAGGATTTAGTGCTAGACACTAGAGTCCAGAGATCAGGGCCTGAGATTTACAACACAATGATGACATAGATCTTGCTATCACCAGTCACCCTAAACCCATTGCCAGAACTGACTCTGGAAGGCCCCCACGGGGTGTGTTGTCCAAAATGCCTAAGTGTGCTACATAAAAGGTTTTATTTGAAAGTTGAAAAAGGGACCCAGAAACAAAGACCAAGAGAAGGCCGGGCTAGGTTACTGAATGTTAGTGTAGAAACTCTCTCAAACACACCTTTCACACTCCGAGTATATATTCTGTAGAGCTGTTTGCAAACTGTAAAAAGAAGGAAATAGTCCTCATTGCATGAGCAGTTCTCATTCTAAATGCCTTTCTGTGTTACAAGCGCCCTCATTTCCTCAAAGTAGAAGTACCAAAGAGCATTTCCTCAGTCCACCAATCATTTTTCCTCAAAAACACCAGCATGCTAGATTGACCTTCCTCCTTCCCTTTCCTGAACCAGCTTCTTCTCTCTAGAGCCTTCACTACTTTCGCCATTTTTTTTTTTTATCAAGCAGCAACAGCAGAAAGGTTATTTTACTCAATAAATGGAAAGAAACATTGAAATCAGAGGGCACAACGTGTGAGATGCGATAACTTAAAGCTTGTGCCCTCCTCCAGCTTCATGGTTTTGTGGGATACGTAAGCAGTTAAAAGGGACACTTTTGGTGTCTGAGGCAGCTGATAAGCTGAAGTCTGTAGAGTAGTATTTCTCAGATTGAAGCGATCTCCCGAATCAACATAAGACAAATGTGCTCACTTAAGATGTTGGTGTCTAGGCTCCACCTTAGACTAATTTAACCAGAATCAAGCCGAGAGATCCGCATTTTCAACATGTTGTCTGTGTAATCTTATGGGTTTGATTGTGACCATTGCTCTGAGATTGTGCTTAAAACTGGCAAAAGTCATTTAGACGTTGTGAAATAAAACCACACTTTGCTCCAAGGTCAAAGTTTTTAAGATTTAGTGGATTGATTATGAGAAGGAGCAGACAGTGGTGTGATGTGATGCTTAAAAATAATTAAGTAGAAAATGATCTTTTTGTGATGGGGAATAAAGACAGAGAAACCCTTTGCATTTAGCAGCAACAGATCACTACGTAGATTCCCCTAGCCCCACACCTAAGGATAAAAGAGAGAAATAGCTATGACAATAGACCATGTGGTGATGACCCAGCAAGTCACCTTTACTAAGAAAAACCTGAACCAACAAATTTTTATTTTTACCCTAAAAAAAGATGCAGCGCATGTTGATGGCAATTATCACTTAAGTAGAGGACATGGGGTAGTTGAAACGGAGATTCTCAACTATTTGTGTCCTCTGCAAAATTTGAACACCAGAATTTTTGGCCATGTACTTGAAGGACGTAAAAGTCTTGGAAGGACCAAGCGCCATACCTTGATGTTCTAAAAAGCACAACACTTGTGTTCTCTCCTCACAGAATGATTTTAGTTCTCCTCTACTCTGTAAGGAGACCTAATGACTTTCTAGGCTATCTTGTACTCCCACTGTTAGGGATTGTTTCTGGAATTGTTATGCCCAGATTTCGGGGAGCCCCAGACAACCAGAGAGCCAGTCACGCATGGAAGAATAAGGAGATTTTATTTGAGCTTAAGCACAGGCTCTCAGCCTTTACCAACACTGTGGATCTGTCTGGAGCGCCTGGAACAAAGGCGCAGCAGGGTTTCTGTGAGGTAGGGTGGTCTCAGGAGATGTGACATAGATACATCATCATTTTACGTAGAACCAATTGTAAGTGCACAGTTTTTATGATGGCGATGCTAATCACTCAGACGAGCCAGAGTGGCCATAACTTTTGTCATGACCCAATCATGACCTTTAGGAGCCTTTTGAAAGTGACCAACCACGTGTGGTGTTTTAATGGCCTGGGTAGGGTCTAAGGGGGCGTCGAGTGATTGGTTAGCTGTAACTGGGCAACAATCTATAATTTTCTGGCTTTGCCCCAGGCCCAAGAATGTCAGATTGGTGTTAACTTTTTCTGATTTGCTATAACTAGGTAACCAAGTGGCTCAGAGTCATTCTGGCCTTGGGCGTTGTTTTATTATTTTGGGAGGCTGAAACTTAGTAACTTTTAGGGTAAGTTTGAAGCATGTCATGGAGTCTGTTCAGCCTGGGCTGTTCAGAATGACCCCCTGAAAGGCTCACACATTTGGATGCTACAGATTATTTATGGAACCATATACTGTTGGGAGATGGGGTCTGGTCAGGAGGGGCAGATTATTATGGCTGTGTGGTGGATTATAGGTTACAGACGATGGTGGATTAGGGCTGTACTGCAATTTACAGTCGTGTGCCACATTACTGGGCAAGTAACCTAGAAGAGTTAGATCACTGGGACATGACCTGGAAGGACATATGATAGCTCTGCCCTCCCTCCCTCACTTGGATTCCTGTGCGCCATGACCTGAGCAGCTTCCAGCAGCTGAGCCATTGCCACATTTCCACCATTTCCAGCTCCCCCTGAATGGGCCGAGGCCTTCGGAAGCTGTGAGCTAAACAACCCTTTTCTCCTACATGTTGTGACCCAGCGTACCATCACAGCGATGAAAAAATAACTAAGGCAGGCTCGCTTATACACCCACTCTGCAGACTGCACACGTGGTTTTTTTTGGAACTGGCTCAACACCATGTCTTGCCTCTTTCTGCTGCACTTCGCTATGTACTCTGTTAGAAGACTTCTTCAGCAAATGGTGCCTGGTAGGCTTCACTATACAACTACATATATGCAGAAATAGTCAAAACAAAATCTCATGTGAATTTCTGGAAGCCCTAAGAATGAAGTACAGCTAGACACTGCACCCTGGGTAAACACTGCAAGCATTACGCTATGTGTAGGAAGCACAAAAAGTCATATATTTTGTGATCCCATTAATAGAAAATGTTTAGAAGAAGAAATCAATAGACGTTGAAAGTAGATTGGCGGCTGCCAGGGGCCGAACAAGGAGAGAATGGAGACTGGCTGCTAATGGGGATGAGGTTTTGTTTTAGACGATGGATTTATTCTAAAATTAGATAGTTGTGATGTTTGCACAACTTTGTGAATACACTAAGAAGAATTGATTGTACAATTTAAAATGGTAAATTTTATGGAATGTGAGTTATATTGCAATAAACCTAATCTTACAATAATGGAAAATATTTAGAGAGAGTTTGTGGAAAATTTTGCTATAGTTTCATACTGAGATAGTGATGTTAACAATGAACCCAGGAAAGACCAAGTAATGAAGCTAATGAAGAGCTGAGTTTTTATTTAAATCTAGTGTGTTCTCCAAGTCTTGCCCTGTACTGGATCTTCTTAATTGTATCTGCCCGTGTAGACGAGAAATACAATTGGTAATCGACACTTTTTTAAAAAACTCTGCCTTCACATATGGAGAGAATTTGAGAGCACTTGGATGCTAAGCAAACCTGAGCTTTACACAAGAGCAGATTACTATTCATAGTGATGAAATTTACTTGGAATTAATGAGAAGGATGCCAAAATTATAACAAGCATTTATTTGTTAAAAAGTTTCAGAAGACGTAGCTTACTCTAATAAGTGGTTAACTGAATCATTATTTAAGAGAGATTTTAAAAAGATTGACTTGGAGAAGAAATTTGCCTATCAATATCTCATAATCGTTCTGATTTAAGCTAGATTGCTTCAACTATTAATATAACACGTGAATATTAGCATATGATAGACAAGATTTTGGGAGAGGATAATACATTCATATCTGTCTTAGTTACTTGTTGATGCAGGGACAAAATACCTAGCCTGCACAAACCAGGGGGGAAAGGTTTGTTTTAGCTCACAGTTTCAGAAGGTCACAGTTCATGGGTAGCTGGCAACAGAGGAAGCACAGGGTGGAGGCAGGGATGGAGGCGGCCCCTCATGGCATTGCAAACAGGAAGCCAAATCCAAGAGTGAGACAGTAGCATATACCCTTCCAGGTCCTGTCTCAGTGATCCTCCTCCTGAATCCAAACCCAGTATTCCACTCCTTCCAGGTTTAAGCCTCTAATCCACCATGGGCCTGTAGTCTATAATCTACTTCATGCTTGTCTTCTACCACACACTTATAATCCATTACATGCCAGGACCCCATCTCCTAACAGCACTCGGTTCCACAGATAATCACCCAAATACATGAGACTTTTGGGGGACACTTCAGATCCAAACCACAATATGATCAAAGACTCTTTTACTAAAAGCAATTGAGTCATGAGGTCATGGTATGTTACTTAGTGCATAATGCTCATGCACTAACATTTTCATGCCACCCTTTTGACATTATAAAGCTGTGAGCCTGTCCTCTAAAATGTACAAGAGGAGAAGCTGGCATAATTTTTTCACATTAATTTGTTGGAGTTCCTTTCTGAAATCCATCCTCTGTTAGGAACTCCATACCTAGAAGAGCAATTAGACCTTCTAATGCTTATTTTGATCAATTCAAGCTATTGTCAGTAATTCTAAACTTGATAGGATACTAAACTTTAACTTAAAAAGATACACTTGTACATCTCTAGAAGTAGACACCCTAGCACCCCAATGCGTCAGCTCCAAGATTGGACATTAATTATCATGTATCTTTGAGATATGACAAACACTCAGAGGACATGAGATTATGAAGCATTCTATCACCACTTCCTGCTAAAACAGGAAGCCTCCCTAAATAAGTAGCCTTGGATGTTCCCTCTGCTTATGCCTCAGTGAGCAGCTCTACAAATAAACATTCAAGTAGGATCTGAGAAATTTTTGAAATATGAGTGTTCTAACCCTTTAGAACACACCCAGACCCAGCTTACTGCGTGTGTTTAGAGAATTTGGGCAAGCCTTCAGTTTTGGTCTGAATCCTTCACGAATAAGCCTCAGTGTTTTCTTTTTGTTGACCATAAGTGATATATTTAGTTATCCAGAAGGGTAGTCAATCTGTCAGGGAAAATATCCTAAAGAAAATGAAGCAGGCAATTATGTTGGGCAGACCTGGGTGTTTGTGTGGATGGGCCTTGTTTTAAAACAGATTCCTAACTCAGCCACAGAGTCTCATGCCCATGTGTTTTCCTGAGAAGAATTTTCCAAGGCAGCGAGGACATGAAAACTAACAGGCTTGATGAAGGGGTGTGTGGCCATCTGCTATGCTCACAAGCAGAATTGCTCTTTTTATCAGAAGTATTTTCAGATTTTTCAAAGGAGGAGTTGGCCATCTTGAATGTCAAAACAATGTTAACCCTCTACTTTAAAAATTCTATTAAAAATTCTACTAATAAAGAGAAGATATAATCCCTTTTCTCCCCAGAAGAGAAAACAGAGGGTTGGCAAATTTGTCTATGTCCAGGGTGGTGGAGGAGAAGCTTATGGGCAGAGATTTCCCCAGCAATTCCAAGGACTTAGGAACAATACATCTCAGGAACTGACTTCCCAGGATGCCCTACCTTCGATCAGCTTTCCACAAAGATGAAAATAAGGGTTGAGAACTATTAAGATTAGCAGTGTCACTGGAACTCACTCAGTTTATTCCTGGGGCCAAAGCCTCTTTGTCTTCCCCATCCTCAGCTAAGGTAAGTGAACGAGGCATCTGGACAACAGATAATTTTGTCTTTTACAGAGTCACAGAGCACAACAGCGTTGTTGCACCGACAGTGAGTACCCCTCCCTCACTTTCTGGCCCAGAAGATAAAACACACAGCTGAGAGCTCTGCTCTGGGTAACCCCTAATCTCAACAAGCTAGCACAATTCTTTCAGTTCAAATCCCAAACTCGGCCACTTCCAGCCAGTCCCCACTTCCCAAAAACACATGGTTCTAGAAACATGAGACTTTTGGGGGATACTCTAGATCTAAAACATAGCAGCTTCTAAGCCAAGTCAGGTAAAGTCACAGAAATAATGCAACTTTGGTGCCAATTTTTATCTATCTTACTTATTTGTTGCTGGAACACACTACCTGACATTCACAATCTAAGGAAATAAAAGGTTATTTTAACACAGCTTTATGAAATCTCTGCTTATTCATAGTGGCTGCCAGTGGCAGGAATAGTCTGGCAGATAGCAGCTGCTCATGGCATTGAGAGAGGAAGAAGAATCAGAGGCCTCCAGAAGAAGCTGGGGAAAGAGTTTGTATCTTTCCGGGTCATACGCCTGTAATCTACCACACAGTTGTGATCTACCACCAGCCTATTATCCGCCACACACTTGTAATCCACCCCTCCTGACCTACCAGACCCACCTCCTAACAGCATATAAAATCCATAGATAATCCATGACATCTAAATACATGAAAATTCTGGGTGACATTCCAGATCCAGATCATAATGGCTTGGGTGTTGGTCTTTTATTGTTGTGTAACAAAAGCATCTTTAAAATAACATTCATTTATTAACTCTCAATTGTATAGACCAAAAATCCAAGCATGGCATGGTTATGTTCTCTGCTGAAGACTGAAATGGGCTTCATTTTGAAGGCCCTGGAGAGAATGGACTTTCAAGCTCATTCAGGCTGTAGGCTAAATCCAGCTCCCCACAGGTGTAGGACTGAAGTTCCTGTTTATTTGCTGACTGCCTCACAGGGGTTGTTTTCAGGTCCTTGAGACCAAGAGTCATTGCCTCTGAGTCCTCGGAGTCAATGGTGGAATATTTCATTGCACTGAATCCTTGTTATGGTTCAAATCTCATCTTTAGGAAAAGCTCTGAATCTGTTAAGAGTTTATCTAGTTAGGCCTGCTGAGAAAAGTCTCTCAGTTTTAAGGATGATTAATTTGAGGTCCCATTTGTATTTGTAAAATTCCTTCACAGTTGTAGCTGAATTAGTGTTTGATTCTATGCCTGAGAAATATGTGCATACCAAGGTTTGGGAATCTTGAGGACCATCTTAGGGCTCTGCCTACTGTAACTCTTAACTTCATCCCTCTTGTGGTTTGGATTGGGAATGTCCCCCAGAAGTCCCATGTATTTGGATGTTATGGACTATCTGTGGAGCCACATGCTGTTAGGAGACGGGGACTTGGTCTTGAGGGGTGGATTATCATCATGTGGTGGATTACAGGTGTGTAGTGGAAGACATGCATGTGGTAGATTATAGATTGCAGGCATGTAGTGGATTAAGGATTTAAACCCGGAAGGGATGGAACAGTGAGTTTGGACCTGGAGGGCATGTATTACTGGACTGGACCTGGAAGGATATACGCTACTTCCTCCTTTCCTTCTGGGACTTGGCTTCCTCTTTGCAATGCAGTGAGGAGCTGTCTCCACCTCTGCCTTTGTCAGGTGCTTCCACTGTTGTCAGCCGCCATGAGTGGACTGTGAACTGAAACTGTGAGCTAAAATAAACTTTTCGTTCTCTAATGTGCATGTCAGGAATTGAGACACAGTGACAAAAAAAGTGACTAAAACAACCCCCTTTTCTTCTCTGCTGCATTAGTTTGGGGTCTCTCAAAAGGCAGAATTTGCAGATTTTATAACACAAAAGTTCTATTAGGAAGGCTTACAAATCCGAGGATAGAGATAGTCCAAGATGGCTGCTCAGCCATGAAGTGGATCTCCCGTCCGGGACTGTAGGACAGCTGGTGAGGTGAGAGTCTAATGCAGATCTCGGTTGTTTGAAGAACAACGGCAAAGACCGGCGCCTGCAGATAGGTGACTAAAGTGCAGCGATAGGCAGACAGGTGCAAGCTGAGACAAGACCGAATTTGTGCTGAAAATCTGCGATGTGTAGCAAGTCGGTTTCCCTAGACAGTTGAGAAGGCGAGGGCTTCCCCAGAGGAAGAAGCTGCAACAATCTTCCCTCTTCCTTCCATTTATACTGTTGGAGTTCCAGTTGGCCCTCCCACATCTGGGTGGGTGCTCTTCTCTCATTGGCTGGCCCACAAATCACTCACACTCTAATCCAGGCTGGTTCTCAATTCCCAGTCTAGGTGTGGTTCCCAAACCCTAATTTAGGTGTGGTTCCTGCTTCCCTCAAGTTGACATAATCGCTCCAATGGTCACATCTGTCAAAACATAGAACATAGAAGGAAAATAATTATAGATAAATAAACCTCAGTCATTGAGGCCAAAATGCACATGTTATCTGTAGAATCATAGGAGGTGGGGAATAGAGGGAACTGGAAGGGAGGATGAAGGGAGGGTCAAAAAGAAGAGAGGGAGGATTTGTAATTTTGCTATGATATGTATATGCACAAAACACTCAATATCAATGTAAGCATTATGTATTGCATCTATACATATCAATAAAATGGGGAAAAATAAAATCTTAAGAAGATACAATTGCCCACAAGATCTCACCTTTGAAGAAGAGAAAATTTTATAGGGAATAATACGTATGTAAATTGACTTATTTACATATTTGGAAAAAAGAAAATATACTTTGTAAATATTCACTAGTAGCATATATAATATGACTCTTGCAAGTAGGTACAAAATTTAACTTTTTTCAGATGAAGTTATAGTAACACATAAAGATTTTTCATAGTTATTTTTTACTGCTACATCACTTGATTATATCTCAGCCATTGACCTAAGAAAACCACCTTTTTTCCCCCTGAAGATGATTCAGAAAAAAATTTATAATTGGAAAAATGTAGCAAAAAATATAATTATATAAGATATATAAATACATTGGATTGATGGTTACATTTTCATTGAACTAAAAAAAATCCACGAGAAAATTTGAATACTTTTTAAAATTACTGATATATTGATAGCTGGACACTACAGTGAAGTAATAGCAGAAGTAATTTTTTTTTTTTGTCATTCAACCTTCATCTGTAGAACAGTTTCCAAAATCTATGTCAAAGTGCTATCTCATTGGACCCAACGATTCCACTTTATCTTTGTGACTCAGTGTCATGTTACCTGGCAAAAGACACACATGAGACAGATGTGAAAATGGGGGTGAGATATGATTCTGGTATTGTGACATGGGTCTTCCTGTCCATTCTTAGGGGGAAAGATTAAGTAAAACTAGAGGATGACTGCTCTGAGCTGGAAAGCTCAGGGCAAAAACTTCAAGGTCTTCCACATTTCTGAAAACTTAGCCCTGAATAGAGTTGTGTGTGTGGTAAATGAGCAGATTTTCTTCTTTCTTCTATGTGGTCACACACCGAACATATTTTTTTGTCTTGTTTTGTTTTTCAAAGGGAGCTAGAAAAGAGCTATTTAATTTTAGTATTGAAGAAATATGTTTGTTTTTGAGTACGTGCATGGAGTTATTGACAGATTTTCTAGTCTTCAGGAGCACACACCTCCTCCCTCCCCCATTCACTCTGGGTGCAAGGGCTAATGTGTGCTGCTACGATTTACCTAGATAATTCTTGGTCAATCAAGCGAACCACATGTGCTTTGTCTATTTTGGCCGTGATGTCAAGATGTCTTGATTTGAGACTGTACCTTGTGGTGAAATCCTATACAGTTCAGTTTCTTTTGTTTTCAGTTTGTATATGGTTTTTCTTGGAGAGATACCGAAGTTGAGGAGGGGGAACTTACATCAGACCCATGATTTTCTTGATGAGATCACTATAGGCTTCAAAACAAACTACTGTGTGTATAATACACTATTACAAGATAGGAAGTAGTCTGTCTTTCCCAAGCCCTTGGAAAGAGAGCATAAATCTTCAGCAACTTATTGCTAGAAGGTGCATGTGGTAGAAATTAAGTTAAGCCTTCCCTTAATTCATATAAATAATCAAGAAATGTCAATTGACTTTGTTCATAGACCAATTTAAATCTATTAATATACGTAAACTTTGTACAACAAAAGTACGTCTGCTTCCTGCACACACTGTCATCATCTTTCTGGTTTCAAACTCATGCAGGGTTTTGCTTCTTGGGATGTAGTCAAACATGATCAAAAGTAGATGGTCTAGAAGGCTTAGGATAATTGGGCAGGTAATGAAGTTCGCCAAAACTACTCTCTTCTACAGAGTTAAGTTCAAGGAAGTGGAAATTACTTTAACTTGTAATAGCTCATTAAGTTAACTCTCCGATTATAGAGCCCTCTGCAGTTTGATTCTTAATTAAAATTTGTGATTAATTCGTGGCAGTGATAGGAGAATGGTGGCTTTTGTTTTGCTTTTGAATGAAGTTACAGAGATTGCAATGGTGTAATAGTGTGCATTACCATCCTGAGGAGAATTTCTGGGGGAAATGGTTACTATATTTGACAACAAATAAAGTAACTCTTGCAAGTAGGTACAAAATTTAACTTTTTTCAGATGAAGTTATAGTAACACATAAAGATTTTTCATAGTTACTTTTTACTGCTACATCAGTAAAAAAAAAAACACCTCAAGGTGACTCTCCTTTTGGAAGTCAGGGAGCACTGCATCCTTGCAAAACCAAAAGCAGTCAGTAATTCTATTCTGTGTGAAGAAATATATGTGGACTAAGTTCCACGTAAACCTAACAACATGGTTTTCAGCTGTTCATTTTTAAAAGTATGTTTCAATTCCATCTTCTACATTGAGATTCCTTCAGAATAATAAATATTATTATTATTGTTTTATTAACCAAGATGAAAAAAGATCTTGCCTTACAAAGAGTCCCTCAAGCATTTCATCTAATCTGAAATTGCCTCATTGATCTTCACACCGGATCTATGACGCACATACCATTGCCATCTTCATTGTAAAGGCTAAAAAATAGACTCTGAAGCTTTCAATGTATTGCTCAAAGCTCATGAGAAAGCTTTTGTCTTAGTTAATTTTTGTTGCTGTGACTCAGTACCCCATGTGCACAAATTAGGGAAAGAAAATTTTATTTTAGCTCACAGTTTCAGAAGGTCACAGTCCATTCATGGTGGGCAACTGAGAAATGGCAGGGCTGGGACTGGGTCCAGGTCCAGAAGTAGGTCCAGGGCCAGAGCTAGAGCTGGAGACAGAGCTTCTCACAGCATGGTGGGCCTAAGCCAAGTCTGTCAGGAATCATGGAACCAGCACACACCCCTCCAGGTCAAGCCCCAAGCATCTACCCTTTGCATCCAAGCCCTGCTTTCCAACACTACACAGTACCCATAGGTACATGAGGGTTTTTTGGGGACACTTCAGATCTAAACCATAACAGATCAAGAAGTTAAACTTTAAGTTATATAGTTCATAAGAGTAAGATCAAAAGCTTAATTTTCTCTGATTTCAAAACTATTTTTCCTTTTCCTTGCTATATTATTTTTGTCTTTTTTCAAGTATAGACTTTTTAAGATAAAAATCTTATTAAGAGTACATTTATGTCTCCAGTGATTACCTGTCAGTTCCTAGCAGAAAACAGATGGTATGCCCAATTTAGAATGATTCCAAGAGAGTTTGTTAACAAAGAGACTGTTTAAAAAGGTGTGTGGGTGGTAGGGACCAGAGTATAGGGAACCGCAAGACATCACACAGCCATCTGAGGCTGTCAGTTGTGAATGAGGGTGTCCCGTTGTGTAGATCTGAAAGAGGGAGAGAAAAGAGAAATTACTAGCTCAGGAAAAAAAAAAAAGTAGTTGTATAGAGACGGTCACCTGGAAAGGCATATTGATCCTGGGTAGAAGGACCTCTGCAATCCATGGCCATCTCGGAGAAGGAAAACTAGGAAAATTCGCTCTCTCGTGTCATGCTTCTTCTATGCTGACATCTACTGTCTAGGTTCTCAGCGGCCAAACGCCCTGCAAGCCAGAGGGCAGGGCAGTTGTGTTGATGGGGTCTTCCTAGGTCAGTCTAGACAGGCACTGAGCAGGGTGTGAAGAACGCATATAGAGGGTCAGAGAGGAGGTACCCAGGGCAATGATACGCATGAGAAACGCACTGATGATGGACTCAGATGGTTGGCTTGCTCTGTGAATAAAGATGGAGCTTGGAAACACAGTATCTCCTAGGCGTGTGGGTTGGTTGGACCTGCCTGTTGCCCTTGTCTGGGGTGCAACCCCGGGAGAGAGCAAGTATTACAACATCGTCTTCTTCATTTGCTAATTCCTTTGAGACAGTCTAATTGTTAGTCAGAGGTGGTGGCAGAGACCTATAATTCCTGCACTCTGTGAGGCTGAGGCAAGAGGATCACAAGTTAGAGCCCAGCTTGGGCATCTCAGTAATGTACTGAGACCCTCTACCAAAAGGGCTGGGGATGTAGTCCAGTGTAAAGTCCCTGGTCTTGATGCCTAGAGGCACACACACACACACACACACACACACACACACACAGAAATGAGAGGCTAATTGTTGAGACTGGGAGTTCCACTACAAAAAAGAAAGGGCAGTTTTGTTATGTCATTCACAGTCTATGAATGGAAACTTGAAGGTGAGGCAACATAGTGATTCATGCTCATTATACATGAAGTCCTAGGTCCAGCTAGGACCACAGCCTGAAGTTTTAATGGAATGCTAAGCAAGCACTATAACAGCTGAGGCATACTTCCAGTCCTAGGGCTAGATTTCTTTACAAAACTGAATTACCAACCGAGTACATAGATAGGACAACACATTTTTGATATACCTTCTATGTAACCTTTCTGAGGAACTTTCCAGATGACATTCCCCATCAAAATGAGGAAATAAAATCAAAAGAAATCACGGAGTTCAGAAGAAAATGGAACTCACCACAGAAGGAAAGTAAAGGATAGCCCAGACTGGTGGCCTCGGGAAGCCCCCGGGGACAGCTGTGCCGTAGACCTAGAGATGGTCAGACTGGAACACGAAAGGAAACGGCCTTCCAAGGGCTCGACCCAGGCAGGGAGGGAGGAACATACGCCTATACTACCTGCTATGTTTGCTTGAGTTCTGCAGTTCTCAAAAAGCTGCACTACTGAAAGGTATGTAGGAAACCAAAATGGTGGTCGTTATTAACACTAGGAAAAACTGAAGTTTTATGAGAAAAAGAAAATGCAGTCAAAATGCACTCTTGTCTTATCTGTGGATGAAATTTATATGGTCATGGTAACATAAATACTAGATATTGGTTTAATAAAAATGCATTGTTCAGAGAGTGGAAAATGTGCCCATGTTTATATTTGTATTTGGTGAGAGTCTTAAGGCAAATTTCCTAGACCAAATGCAAAGGTGAAACACAAATAAACAGCAGCCTAAGAGGTAGATCTAGAGCTGTGATGACGCGGAAGATGTAGTCGAAAGAGTAGAACATGGTCGCATTGGAACTAGGTGAAAAAGAGAAACTTTTTTTTTGAACTGATAACTATTTGGCCTCTTGTATGACCTGACTGAAGTACATGTATATTTAAAAATATAGCTTAAATGATCATTTTTAATTAGAATTTTAAAATATGGGGACAAGTGGCAGTGCAGAGTGTGTAGATACCTATGGGTATAACAGAGAAAGAAGAGGCTGGACAGTGGGTTTCCTGTACTCTTGGTTTCTTCTGACAGCTTCAAATTTTGACAGGTCCATAGACACGTGTCAGTTCATCAAAGTTAGGAAATGCTTGGTCCCTCTTGAGGCAACCTGCCGCACGGGGAACTCCGACCAGAAGGGAGAAGTGTTCCTGAAAGGCTTGTTCGCTTTCAGACTCTGTCTTTGGCCGTAGGGAGGGTTGTGGTTGGATGGTAGCAATGCTGGGTGCTGCTTTGGATGGGATTCCATACGATGGGTATGTGGGAAAATGTAGATGACAGCAGTGATGATGGCCTCGTACAAACCACAGAGAAAAATCTACTTCTTGCTCTTTATTCTAAAATAATTAAATTCTCAAAAAAAAAAAAACCCTGAGTGCAATTAGTAGCTTTAACAGTTATTCTTTTTCTTGATGTTGCTTCACTGCCTTTCAAATTATTTTAAGATTATGTATTATTTTTGTGCAGACTGAAAGATTCCATCAGTCTCACGAGGGTTTAACTCCTGAGATAGGGTTGCAATACGAATAGCACATCGATAGTAAAACTGGGTTCGTTTTTATATATAAGCTTGTGTCATATTTGTCAGAGCTGGAGTTCTTCCTGAAGCAATTCTGGGCTGTATCATTAGCGTGCATGTGTACTTGCATGTATCCCAAGAATAGTTTCTTCTGTGAACACCTGTGTCTCTTCTTCTGGATGGGGCACAGCAGATAGGCCAAAGTAACAGTCGTACCAACATTCAATGTAGGGAGCCAATGAGTTTATAGGGGCTACCTATCTTCACAAAGTGTGTGTATGTGTGTATAGGTGAGAAACAGAAGGAGAGAGAGAAATTTTCAAATTGGCTGTTAATATTTTGCTGTTGCTGTTTTATGTGATACTAGTGATTTATCATCTAAAGAACATACACTAGGTAGAATGGAGGAATATTACATCTGTTAAAGCGTTTGCCTAACAAGTGCAAGGCCCTGAGTTTGATTCCCCTGCACCACATAAACTGGGCACGGTGGCACACACCTGTAATCCCAGCATTTGGGAGGCTGGTACAGGAGAATTGCTGTGAGTTTCAAGGCCAGCCTGGGCTAATAGTGAGTTCAGGGCCAGCCTAGAATACAGAGCAAGGCTTCGTCTCAAAAATAAGTGAATATATAAACAAATAAAGATTATAAACTAGTCCTTTAAGAAAAAAATCATGCAGCTTGTTACACAGGGTTTGTTGGAGGAAGCTTTTTTTTTTTTTTTTTTTTTTTTTTTTAAAGGCAGGACCACGCTCTGTAGTCCAGGCTGGTTCTGAACTCACAGGCTAGATTTAGACTCACGGCAATCCTCCTGCCTCAGCCTCCTGAGTGCTCGGATTACAGGCATGTGCCACCATCCCCCAGTTTGCGTGGTGCTGGGGAATTGAACGCAAGGCCTTGTGCTTTCAAGGCAAGTCCTTTAACGGCTGCTCCATTCCTCTAGCTCCCAGGCTTCTTAATGAAGTATTGTACCTTGGATAATAAGCCAAAAAAGAATCTGAGTTCAAGTCCTTTAATTAAGGTCTGAATATTTGGAGAAGTCTCCTGTCCTTTCTGTGCTTCAACTTTTCTGTTGATGATGGAGTTACCAACTACTTAACATTGTTTGTGTCATAGTGATTATGATGGTAAAAGACCAATGGTAAATGTGAGCCTGCTTTAAGAACATGGGGGAAAATCACAACTAAGTTGAGTGAAGTCCTATAGGTTTGTGAAAAATTCCTTCGTCTCTTTATTTCTTGTACACTTGATTCAACTCAGGACAAAAAAAGAAGCACGTACTCACTTTTCACCTGATACACGTTAGTCCATTGCGTTCGGCATGCTCTGTACCTCGCAAATGAACCGATCCTCAAAACCTGTGTTTTTCTTGCCAGTCGCAGTATTGCTTTCGGTGAGAGGGCACCATCAAGTAATGTTGCTAACTGTAAGTAGAATCCCTAATGGATTCCTGTAAGTGTCTTCAATAGCAAAGTGGAATAAATACAAGGGAAAAAAAAGTGAGTTTGGTACAGTGGACATAACACTTCCCTGATTTATTCTCAGTCATTCAAAAGAGGAACTGCTTTTTCTTTTAGAGTGGGGACTTGTGCTAGGGAAGACAAGAAGTATCTTCTTTTACATCCGATTGATCCAGCCTGATCCAAAAGCCACACACAGCGGTTCTAATGTGAAAGGATGTGAAGTCTGAGGTGTGGCTGGTCTGCTGAGCAGCTGCTTCTTGATAGTGATGGTGGTGGTCGAAAGCTTATCGATTCCATCAGAGGAAATGAGCTAGCAGCCTTCAAGGTGCTCTCTTTTTGTGCTTAATGTGCTTTCAGTATCACTCTTGCATGAATTCCCAGAGCAGAGCTTAGGAAAGCCTGGTGCATTGTCGTTGGGGTTATTACTTTGAGTGTGCATTGGAATTTAAGTGACGCTTAAAAAGCCCAATTTAGCTGGAGTGTGTTTGAATGCCCTGGAGGCTAATTTTGTTGGTGAATATAAGGTAAATTAACCTACTTTTGATATTCTAATTCCTTTAGAGACTTCCATAATTGGCGTAATATTCCATATTGAGGCTTTAGTCAACATTTGAGCTCTTGATAAATGACAGTAGCATTTCTTGGTGAAAGGGTATCAGATCCATCTTTTAGGTCTTGGTCTGGAAATTTAGTGGCTGGATTCATTAATGCTTGGCTTTTCTGTGGTGAATTTTATAAAACATGTAGTTAGATTTTTGGATAATTGTCTTTTGACTATAGAGATTACTGACATTAGTCTGAGCCTACATAGTCCTAATTCAATTGTTCTAAACAGAAGTGTTTGATAATAATGCCTTATATCCCTTACCCCCCGTCTTCCCCCCCCCCCCGCCCCGCCCCGTGCTTGTATATGTAAGGCAACTCTCTGCCACGATGAGCTATATCCTCAGCCTACAGTAAGGTCTTCATCTTAATTTCTAAGGGTTGGTCTTTGTTCTTGTAATAGCATGTCATTTTCTGTTCTTATGATGACAAAGATGTTTGGATCTGATGACAAGTAGACCAGTCTTAACACAGAGTTTACATTCACGTGGAAGAATCCCAGAAATTGGTACTTCTGGTTTCCTGGGGAAAGTAAAGTGACAGGTCAAAAGAAAGACAAAACATTTGTCATGTTGTAGGCTCTGAAACAAAAGTAAATAAATAAAAATTAGGGTAGATATTTCTGTGTTTTTTGAGACTACTATTATTGTACTTTCTACATTAGTCTTCAAATTTTCTAGCAGCAAAAAACAGATTAGTCTATTGTTGGTCAGGTGAACTGGCCACAAACATCCTGTGCACAGGGGCAAAATTAAAGTTGTTAGTTCCTGGCATTCCAGGCTTAAAATATCAGTCTGTGAAGGGAAGCTTGTAGAAGCTAGCGCTCCTGGGTTTTAAGAGTCGATATAATCAGGAAAAGAGATGACAGAATGCTTAGGATGTTTAGTTTTCCTCTCTTGCCTTACTTTGGCAAGACCAACCTAATAAATGACATTGCAATAATCAACCCGGGAAGATTTTGCAAGAGTTTTAACAAATCTTTGGCAAAGTTTTGAGCAAAAGGGCAAAACTCAATGTTGAGATGAGTTAGTCACTCGCTGGTGTAATATATTTGAGGAAACTCAAGAAAGCTCCCTTATCCCAAAATATCTTCCTCACCAACAATGTACCTGTAGTTCCATAATTAGATATTGAGTTGGTTTAAAGAATTGCCCCATTAATACATAAATAGCCCTGGGAGTTAACTGTGAAATTAATATCTAGCTAACCCAGTTACTCTCAAATGAAGTCACTCAAAGACTGTGTAAGGAGTGAGGACTATTGAAAACTACATGCTTAATCTTGCTTAAAATTCCAATATAGCTCCTGATTGCTACTCTTTTCCTGCTATTTCAAATGTGGTATCTCTCAACACATACTAAGGGTTTGGGAATTTTGGACAATAAGATGAAGAACTCTTGATGAAAAATTATCTTCTTTGGTTACAGCTAAATAGCGTTAGAGTATTAAGGGATTAAAGATTTGGATGAGGAAGAGAGAAGGAAGTTACAATTTTGATGCTGGAGGACCAATTTTGAAGGAACAGGTTTTTTGTTTGTTTGCTTGCTTGTTTGTTTGTTTTTTGAGACAGAGTCTTGTCAAGCCTCTAAGTTGTCCAGGCTGTTTCCATCTTGCAACCCAACTTGTGAGGTATAGTTTTGAAGTCAAGGTGGGCAGGGATGGGTGGTGCTGTGATGGCGCTGACTGATGGGTACACACATGGGGGTTTCACCATAACATCCAGCATCCACCAGTAGGAGGGTAAGAGGGACTTGGAAAGTGGAGACTGTAGAGATCCGAAGGTAAGTGTAGGGTGCTTAACAATTATGCTGGGTGCTGTTCCCTTCTTCTAGCTGGATGAAAAGGATGAGTCCAAGAGAGTATGGAGTTACTGCTTGGTTACTGTTGTCCTTCCTAGATGCTGAAAGGGTGTCTTGCTCTCCTCCAAAGGAGCAAGCTCCATGCCCTAGGCAACTGGTTTCGATATTTTCTGATTGAATTCAGTATCTTTTCCTAAGTCTGGCAATATTGCTGTGATTCTGAGTGAGGGGAACCTGGGGCTTGCCACTGCAGTGGATCTGAGAAGCTTCCATGACGCCGGACTCCAGGGTGGGTCTTAGAGGACTGGTGCCACCCATGGCTGGTCCTGTCTTGAATGTAGGTATTTTCTGGAGCAAGATTTCAAAACAAGCCAATGGAAAGGGCTTGAGAGAACCCACAGGGCCAAAGGATAAATATTTAAGCAGTCACTAAATGGCTGCTAAGCTAACAGAAACTGACAATCAGCCCTCCAGCGGTTTCTAACATGGGCAGGTTTGTAAGGATTTGAAAACATGGAAGTGTAAAGGAAAGGAATGCTTATGGTAAAGTCACATACAGAAGCCTATAGATAGAAAAAGTAGATGTTTCTCTTTTCTTTCTCGCTCCCAACTAGTTTGATTCGTAGAGGCTCTTACTACTGTCCCTTTAGAAAATCTTTTGATGGATGGTTGGATGGACAGTGCACACAGATACATGTAGACAAGCACTCTTACTTTATGAGCAGTAGGTGCTCTTCATACTACTCTGCATCTTCTATCTCACTTTAATATTCAGAACATATTTATCTGTTTTATCTCCACACTGAGGAAAGTCACGTGACTTTGGCTATCTTTCCATGCTGCAGATGTGTGGGAAACAACCCTCTTGGTTCTCTACAACTACCTGGAGAGCCTGTTATTGTTAGTCGTACTTGTTCCACTCCACTCACTGTTTCTGACTTAGAAACTTCTCAACGGAGTTTTTTTCTTTGCAGTAAGGAAAATCCTTTTTTGCTTTCCACGTTTCTAGGAGGCATCGCTCTAATGATTTATAAGCACATAGAAACTGCACTGTGACATCCCAACTCTTTAACTCGCCCCTCTGGTGGTGGAGCACAGGACCGTACTCTCTGCAATGGTCCCCTTTTGACATTCTCAGCCTTACAGCCGTCCTAAGCAAAGATGAATCTACCACACCAGGAGGAAGTGGATGGGTCTTCCACCTTCCTCCTTGGCTTGCTTCCAACCTCTGTGTCCTTTCGCAATCCCTGAAGTAGTTGCTCAGGCAGCTAGCATTTCGCTGTCTGCCTTCTTCTTAACTGGCTTCCCCTAACCACCACCCCCTTCCTTATCTCACTTAAAGAGAGCATTCCTAAAAAGGTGAGTTTGTTAGATCCCCAGGAAACGAACTGAGAGAAGCCATTAGGGAGATAGCTGCCCAGTCCAGAGGATAAAACAGCATGACCTCACTGAGAAAGAAACCATACTTCATGCGATTGATCTTAACTAGGTCACTGGAAGCCACTTCATACTGTTCAAGTGAATGTGGCGGTTTGGGCGAAAAAGACTTGCTGGTGACGGAGGCTTAAATGCGTTCGTGTTACAGAGCTGTGCCAACACCTTATGTTAGCTGAAGAAAGACGAAAGATAAAAGAGTGTCTGGTGCTCAGTTCTAACTGAGGGAAACTCACGGCCTCCTCGCTCTCTTTCTACCTTTCAGGAGGAATTTGTGAGACCCAGTTTGTGACCGTTGCGGGGACTGGGTTAGCTGGAAAGGTCCAGGGAAGAGCTTTCAGGGGTGTGTTGTTGATTTGAGGGTCAGCAAGCAGGGGAGGGGCACTCACCCTGGGTGTGAGTGGCCCACCTGGCAGCTGGCACTAAGGAAAGGAGAGAAGAAACGTGGCTGCAGCCTCTCTTGGGAAAGCTCTGGGCTTGCCGTGGGCCTGGAGACCTCACTTGTTCCTTCTCTCTTTGGCCATGCCCTGAGCAGCTCCCAGCAGAGGCTCTCCATCTTCTGCCATGGGCTTCCACAGTTGCCAGATGCCCATGAGGGGACGGGGTGAGAGCTTCTGAAACTGTGAGCTAAGTAAATGTTTCCTCCTTTAAGCTGTGAATGGTGGGTATTTTGTCAGCAATCAAGGCACAGCTCTTTGGAATAGAGACCACACCCACGTTTCACCTACATTCATCCGGAACTAGAGAGCTCAGGTGAGGGGGAGTTTGAAGTAACAGCAAAGACCGTGACCTAAATCTGAGAGAGCAGATCTTCATATGAAGAAGCTTCACGTGCACAGTAGTTGTTGAGGTCCAGTTTATCACAGTACTGAGAACATAGTAAATACTTAACACATTTTAGTTTCTTTTTTAGTTTGTATCACAAAATGGAAGCTGCATCGATGAACAGCTGGCATCAGTAACTTGGGATGTGTCACACAATTGCAGCCCAAATTTTAACTACACCAAGGCTTCTAGAAGCAGGTTTTCCAAAGTATCTCTGACTTGGTGAATGATACTAAGTTTAAGTAGCCTACTCTCTCAGTCTTCTAAAGAGGAAATGGATTTTGCCAACATTGGTAAGCCTTTATTATTAATAGTCCTTGCTTAGAGATTTTCCTCTGGCTAAATCACTGACTCAATACTTTTTGTCTCAGAAAAAGGAAGTAGCTGAAAGGCACCTGTTAATAAGCCTGAAGTAGCTCTGTCTCTCTGTGTGTAATCTGATCCTTAGAGCGGCTATGAGAATATCATTTAGAAAGATGAGTTTCACCATTTGTTAATTTTCCTAAGAATGTCTTTCATTTTGCCTTAAATATACTCTTAACTTTTGCCCCTAACAAGCCTGCAATAGACAGATGAATTGTTGCTATAACTCAGAGTCATTTCCCATAGGTTTCTTGATCATTGAAATCATTAAATTGGATTAGTCACTAATATAAAGTTTTGATGTGTTACATTAATTTACCCAGTAAAGTGATTGAAAGAAGGCTTTGGAAGGCGAGTGAAGGATATGTTTCTGTTCAGACCTGCATCTGAAAACAACCTTTCTTTCTTTCTTCCCCCACTCTCCTTTCTCTGTATCTCTTTCTTATACTGGAGGGCAAAGCCCGTGGCCCTGAAGAGAAGCTTCAAATTTCTTCCTTCTTTTAGTTTTTCAATCAAGCTGTAATTTAAACCTAAACACTTCCCAAGTTCTAGGCTTTGTGCTAGTTGTGGGGATATAATTTAGGAAAAAGCAGACACAAGCAAGAGTTAGAACAGAGTACATTCTACAGCGAAGGTAAGAACAGACGGCTGTGGGCCAGGAGGAAGCAATGAGTAATGGCCTGTGGCTGACAAAGCCTCAACCAGAGGGAAAGACGCTCTCATGTCAAAACAACACGCTTTGTGGTGTTCCCATATTTTGTTTTCTGACTGACCCAACTTCTGCTTCTGATAATTTTCGTTGGCCAGTCCACCTGAATATTGTACTGTCCAAGTGTACGTTCGTAGTGTGGAGTCCCCGTGTGTCAGTCCTGAACTCAGCTTGGCTTTGTGTGTGTGATAGTCGATTACAGAAGAGATTCCCTTACACTTTCCTGGCCACGATAACCTTCTTGGCCTTAGCAATTGTGACCAGCCTCAACAACCTTCGCAGCCTCAACACAACAGCCCTGTTGGCCTCCGCAGTTGGCCAGTTGTTGGCAGACAATGCTGACCCCCCGGGGGACCCGTCTCCCTTAACCCATAGCCATCTGCTCGCTCTCCTAACCTACCATACGATGCTTTGTCGTCTTCTGCCCTATCCCCAACCCACACACCAACTAAATAGCTCAATGAATCCCTGACCCTCACGCTGGCTAATCCACCGCCCTACGTACAAGCTCTGTTCACCCGTAATCAGCCTTTTCTCTTTTTTATTCCCTTTCATGCCTTCCCCTTTACTGAATTTTTGTATTCCTTTCTTAGCCCCTTATCCCTTATGCCTTACCCGTGGCCTTGTGCCTGGACCTGCCAGCCAGGCATGGAGTCCTGGGGGACCTGACATTTAGACCCACTACACAGGCTTAAGGTCATGAGGACAGCAAGCTTTCACACCCACTTCTCTTGCTGCTGGTCATAGTTTTGGTTCGGTTGACCTAGAACCTAGACTGATTATGTGCTTGGCATATAATTTGTGTTCAATCATTGTTAAACTGAGATGACTATGCCTATGGCTTGTAGAAGTTTCCAACCCATTTCTCTACATGTGGAATGGGATCTTTCTTTTTCTGTTTTTTTTTTTTCTCCACATTTCTCCATAAGTTAATGTCAGTAGCAAATTATTTGTTGGAGTTTTTGGTTCCCCCCTTTTAGACAGTGCATGACCAGGGGGCCTAGCGCTCTGCTGTCTCCTGATGTGTGGCACAGGGCTGCAGCCCTTAATGCTCTCGGGTTGTAGGTTTGTATCTTAAAGTATGAAGTCAGCCCTTGGCATGCCCTTGTGATTTCCTGGGATTCTCAGACTACCTTTGAATCAGACATTCTATTTACTTCTTGACATCTTCAGAATGATAGTAAAAGGCATCCCAAATTTTGGGGCTGTGATCTTATAATCCTTTACCATGAAAAATTGCCTCGATGTAGTTATTTGTTTTTATTTATGTTTGTTTGAGACAAGGTCTTGCTCCGTATCTCAGGCTGTTCCTGAACTCACTGTTTAATCTAACCTGGCCTTGGACTCGTGGCAATCCTCCTGTCTCAGCCTCTAAAATGCCGGGATTACAGCTGTGCGCTGTCACACCTGGCTTTCTGGTGGTGCTGGGAAAGTGAACTCAGGTTCTTGACCTTGCTAGGCAAGCACTTCAGCTGCTGAGGTATTCCTCCATCCCCTACCTAGGTGGAGCTTTAAGAAATACAGAAACTAATCATATTATTTTATGAGCTAATTTCTTCCATTGGCTTGACAAGGATGCTCCTCCTGCTGAAGCCCAAACTAGCCTAATAATGGGACTCTCCGCTTAACAAGAAAATTGACAGTGAAATACCAAAGTAACAGGCATTGAGTTTCCTAAATGACTAAAAATTATATCTATCATAATTGGGATTTTCCAAAGATCCGTAGTGTGTCACAAAAAACCTGATTTTCGAATCCGACTCTCAATCATTCTATATTGCTTTTGTGATAACGTTGGCCAATCTGACCACAGCTGGGGTTTTTTACCTCTAGCTTCCTTTTAAGAACCTATCCGATATTTGGATTTTTATGGGAGTTTGTTTGCTGCAACAAAAGATTATCAATCTTTGACATTTGAATTATTTGTATATAGGTCAAACTGAGTTCAAGAGTGTGGATAATTTATTTTACAAATAGCCCTATAATACTCTCAGGGAAAGTATAAAGAAGTATAAAGTGTATAATACTGTCAGCGAAAATATAAAGAAGGTTTAAGGTCTTCTATTATTTTTGCAATATTTTTTCTCTTACTCTTCCTAGAAGTTATACTATTATTAAATACCAGAGGCAAATGAAATACTATAAACAAAAGTATGACAGTAAAAATGACAGATTCTACAATTTAGCAATTATTAAGTGTTTCTATCAACGCTTACAATGGGCCCACTGCTAACCTAAGTGATGTAGTCCTGACAAGGCTGTGCAACCTTGTAACGCTTGTTTACTTTCAGCATCCTGCAGGAAGTGAGGAAGCTGGGATTGTTTACCTTCTGAAATGCCTTGGGGATAGGTTGGTATTCTATCAGCACAAAAATTTTTATTTTGAGAACCAGGAAGTTGTTTCAAGGACTATGAGGGGGCATTTTCCTAGGCTTTCTTAAGAGAGAGGCACACAATTTATTCCTAAAGAATTACTAATCTTCAAAGTAGAAATTTCACACCTGAAAAATTTTAGCACGTAAAGCAATTCCAAATCACAGGATCGATCATTTATAAAACTGTGGAGGTGATAGAAATATTGGTAAAAGGATCTCTCAGTAGGGCCTACATATCAATAGAAGCAGTCTCTTCCTCATAATCTGTTATTTGGGAATGGTGCCAAGTGTAGCAAAGGAACGGTTTACTGGGAGCCAATGGGAGAGCTATTGGCTTTGGTCGTGCTTAGGAAGGAGAAATAATCACCTATGTAGTTGTTTCCATCCAACACGATATAGATATGCAAGGCAGGAGTTTTTATGGCCTGGAAAATGATAAGATATGACATGAGCATTGTGAGATCTGTTTCACTCTTGTAATCTCAAAAAATCCTGGGCACATTAGACCTGAGCGCACTCCGCCTGCTCCTCAGGCTTTAGTTTTGTCTGCCCGGACATCTGATCATCTAGTTACTCTTTGAACACTTCTATGGGAAAGGCGGTTGCCGCTTGGTAAACAGTCCATTCTACTTTTGGGAGCCTTTGTTATTGCAAATCTAGTTTATCTAATGCATCCCAACTTCACCTATGTCTGTGCTTTGGAATACTTTTTAAGGAGCTCAATTTCTCCCCGTGTGAAGGTCTTTTCTCATTATCGTTGTAGGCCCTGACTTCTGGATTTAAAACATGAGGATGAAATAACTCAGAAATATACTTAACTGTGCTAGTAGAAAGTAAGCAAACTTATGGCTCTTTGCATCGAATACCTCCACCATGTCTGTGGTCCTCTCCAGTGGCCATCCGGGGTTTCCTGGAAACTTTTTGTCGCCGTCCTTGCTTCAGCACCCAAGCCGATAGGAAAACATACGGCTGGTCACAGTGGCAGAGGAAAAAGAGCAAAAGAACACACCGCATTGCTCATACTAGATCTTTTTTTGTGTGTGCTGGAAATCTAGTCCAGGGTTTTCACTCTGAGCTATATTCCCAGCTGATTGTTTTGATTTTGAGACAGGATATCGTCACTAAGTGGCTCAGGCCGGGTTTGAACTTGGGATCTTCCTGTCTCAGCTTCCAGAATGCTACGTTTACAGGCCATGTTAGATCTTCTGCCTGCAGCTGACCCTCTTCAGAATAAGTGAGAGACGTACTTCACTTCTGCTCACATTTGTTTGGCTAAAGCAAATCACATGATCAGCAAGAGGGAAGTCAATAGGTCAGAAAAATGCGTTTCTTCCATGTGTGGGGGAAGGGGTTGTGCAAGGGACCTTGTGAATAGCTCTATTACAGGCTTTGTCTAACCTTCATAGGAATAGAAGAAATATCAGAGTATTCTACGTGTAGTCAAAGATTCCTTCTTTCATCTTTTGAAGCTATATTAAAAATTTAACTCATGTATTTGCACCATGGTTAGATGTGAGTTGGTGTGAGATGCTGTGCCAACAAAAATGATGAGTATACTAAACAATTCTTTAAAACTTAAAAACAGAGTTTTCCCTTGTTGTGGCTAAGTTTACCTTGTCTACTGTAGCATCCTGTTCCTCTCCCAGATCCCTTCCACTTTGCCATCAGTATAATCAGCAAATCCTTTAAATATTCATTTCAGTCAGGGGTAGAATTGGTCGTGGACCCTTGTGATCTTGAAACAGGTCAGCATTGAACAATCAATGCGTATTTTCTTGGTATAACTGTTCAGCCTCTTGTCAGCCTATTCTACAATCCAGTCTGTCTTCTCCCCTAAAGAAGAGATGGTTATTTCATTGTGATTTTACAAATTTTAGTGTCAGTGGCTTCATATAAAATGGGTTTGCATTGTTCTTTCATGCTTTGGAATTTGATACCTTTACCTTTTTCAAAAAATACAGGCATATTTAAAGTCATTTAATTATGTGCTGAATAAAACATGTAGCTTGAGTCTGGTGAAGAGAACTTTAATAAGAAGGCAAGCTTTTCAGAGAGGTGACAACAGTGGAAATTGTCTTACAAGGAGCACAGATCCACGTGACGCTTCGACCACCCACTTGAGAAGCAGAACTGACATCCTCTTCCTTGCTTTTCGGGTGTCAGGGAGTCAGTAGCACCTCCGAAATAACTGCCAGCAGGATAAGGGCGGGAGGAAAAAATAAACACTGTTAACAAAATAGTTAATTAAGGAAGGAAGTCAAATGAAGCACCCTGAACCGGTCATGTGCGGGGTAAATATAGAAAAGCACATTTCAGGAGACGCGCTAGGAAAAAACCCAACCCAGATACACGGAGAGGCACCGAAGGAGAGGACCAATAGCCACGTGGGCTGAGATTCTACCTGCTGTTCCGAGGGAAGAGCCTCCTGGAGAAGATAAACGCTGGAAAATAGAACTTCGCTGGGAGGGGGTGGGAAAGCACATTGCCCAAAATATGCTTATCTAGCAGTAGATCAGGCACTTAAAATTCGTAAATAATACAAGAAAGCCAGCAGTGCTTTTCAAAGAGTGATCTAGAGAAATGTTGAGAGTGTACTAGGAAAGAAGTTACTGTTTCCTGTCAAAACTGTCATGCACAGACAATTTAAATGTTTTAGAAACAACAGATTATTTAACTAATTTCTGAATTTCTCTTTTTTGGGGGTGGGGGGAGAAATTCCAGGTATTCTTTAAGTCACAGGTTGGAAAAGGTATTGTATTTGTTTCTGATCTCAATTCTCAACAGTCTTTAAAGTCAGAGTCGGCAAACTATTTCTGTAAAGGACCAAGAGTCAATATTTTAGGCTTGGAAGCCGCTTCAGTTTGCCAGTGTAGTATAAAAATAACTGCAAGACAATACATAAATGAGTGTGCCAGGGTTCCAATAAAACTTTATTTACAAAAACAGCAGGCTTCATTAGGCCTTCATATTTTTTTTTTTCAGAGAGCACACAAATGTTTTAGATATATTAAGATAAATTTATTGGAAGCTTAAAAACTCGACCTTTGGGCCTAGGGATGTAGCTGAGTAGTTAGAACGTGTGCCCAGCAAGCGCCAGGCCCTGAGTGAGATTCCCCAGCACCACATAACCTGGGCGTGTGGCTCACACTCTTAATCCCGGCACTCAGGAGGCTGAGGCAGGAGGATTGCGATAATTTTCAGGCCAGTTTGGGCTATCCCTCAGTTCACTGCTTGCCTGGCAGTTACCAGGGGGAGCCCAGCTTCCATGAAGTCCTTCTCTCGACCTGGTGGCCCTGTCGCACCTCAAGGCACACCTCCTCCTCTCCGCAAGGGCGGAGCACAACGGAGGTGTGGTCACCCTTTGGTATTTCAGAATAACCTGGGTAGAACATTAGTAATTAACAAAACCAAGCGGGATTGAGTTGTTGTCCTGGTTTTTACAAGATGTCAGGGACTGAAAGGGCCACCCATCTTGGTCATTAAACTCAGCGTTCCTGCCTGAGGATGACCGTATGCCTTCGTCATTGGGTTTTGTCAAGCTGTCACGCTTATCTGTGGAGCGCGTCCTCGTTCGTCGTTCCGCGGCAGGCGTGTTTTTCTCTGTTAAAATGCCTGCAGCAGAGATTCTATTTTACATGCGCAAATTAGATTTGTTCCTATCAATTGTCCCCTCTTATTTTCCTGAGGGGGGGGGGTGGGAAATAATTGTTCTTGCTTTTTGGTTACTCTTTCTCTTTTCCCCAGGCTCTGGATGCAGTATTTAGAAAACTGAAGTAGTGTTTTCTTTGTGTTTGGATCTCGCCTGGCGGCCAGCATGGTGCCTGTGGGCAGCGCGTGTCCTCTGAATATGCTTCGTAGCGCCTCCCAGCGGCCGAATCGCCAACACGAGCTGGCCACGTTAGGGAGAGCGTGGCCGCCTGGCAGAGTTGCCCCTTGCCTGTATCCCAAGCTGCCTGGCTACTTCCTCCTGCACTTGATACCTCCAGAGAAGCCCTGGTTTGGCAGAATTTTTTTTCCTACTGGGGTTGAACCAAGGGCACTCACACTGAACTGTGTCCCCAGCCACTCTTTTATATTTATTTACTTATTTGAGACAGGTCTGGCTCTGCAGCCCAGGCTGGCCTTGGACTCACGGCCATCCTCCTGCCTCAGCCTCCCGAATGCTGGGATTACAGGAGTGCGCCAAGGGCTTGACTTAAGCGCTTTAACCCCAGAGTCATTCCTCCAGGTCCCCGAACTTTTATTTTTTTTATCTTGAAATAGAGTCTCTCTAAATTGCTAAGTATCCCAAGCTGGGCTTGAAAGTGTGAACGTGTGATCCTCTTGCCCCAGCCTCTAGGGTTGGCTTTTTTTTTTTTTAAGTCTAAACTGGTGGGTGATAATATAACGTTTGTTATGAAAATACACTTAACAACCTGGATGCCATTTCTATTTTCTTTTTCTTTTTTGTGATACTAGAGATCACACTCAGGGCTTTCACCCGGAACTACATCCCTGCCCCTTTTATTGTGTATTTGAGACAGAGTCTTGCTAGGACTGTAGGTTGACCAGGCTGGGCTCCAAGTTCAAACTTGAGATCACCCTGCCTCAACCTGGCCAAATGCTAGGATTAGAAGATATGGCACTGGGCCTGGCTTGTTGGATGCCCCCCACCCCCCACCCCTGCGCTTTTTTTTTCTCTCTCTTTCTTTTCTTTTTTAGACACTATCTAGCTCTGTAGCTGATGCTGGTCCCGAACTCACTATGTAGCCTAGCTGTTCTCAAATTCATGGTAATCCTCCTGCCTCCAGCCTCCCAAGTATTAGGATTACAGGCATGTGCCACCATGCCCTGCTCATTTTGTGTGGTACTGGGGAATCAAATCTGCAGCCTTGTACGTGCTAGGCAAGTGCTTTAAGCATGGAACAAAGTTCCCACCCTTTGGGCTCCATTTTTTAATGACCAAAAAGAAAAACTCCTGCAACAAAAGTTTGAGTATTGAGTGAGCAAAGGGTGCAGAAGTGGACTTTTGTAAACAGATGAAATTGACAGGTGGAGATATACTTAGAAACATCCCCACTTTTTAAAAATTTTTGACTACTATGACAAGTTCGGTTGTGACTGACCAGATCTCTCCGGTGGTGCTGATGTGCTAAGTTGGGCTTTGGCTTTTATGTTTCCAGACTTGGCAGCATTGAAGATTTTCCTGGTAGGGTTCTTCTGTTCAACAATATCCTGATTTATGAAAATGTCATACTGCAAACCCACATTTGCAAAATAGTAAGTGAAAGGGATAGTTATTCAACTAGCAGGAGCTTTCTCGCTTTGCAAAATAACTCCCTGAAGACATTCTGTGAGTCAACACTCCTTTGCAGTCCCTCCCTTAACCACCTGTTTGTTTACGATTTTTACTAAATGTTAGGGAGAAAGCTGGGTAGAGAAAATCTAGCTAAATTCCTTAATAAATCTGTCAGCTGAAGCTCAGCCTGGTAAGTTATCTTTAAAAAAATAATGCACTGAAAAGAATATTTATATTCCTTGAAATAATTACAAGGTGACCCAAATATACAGTCAATACGTATATGTGTATGTATGTGTGTATTTGAGACAGGGTCTCACTCTGTAGTCCAGGCTGATCCTGGAATCACTATGTAGCCCAGAAATCATACAATAATCCTCCTGCCTCAGCTGCCTGAGTGCTGGGATTATAGGCATGCTTCACCATGCCAGGCTATACGGTGACTGTTTAAATTTAAAAATACATATATTATAATAAAAGACATATTGTTATTAATACCTCTTGAGATACTCTCCTTCCCTTGGTACACACTTGTCTGTGGCTCTCATCACTGTCTGGAGCAGTTTCTGGAAGTTGCCTTTCTCAAATGTCTTTAGGAGGGGCACCAACAGAACATCACGCAGCCTGACTGAGCAGTGCAGCTAGAGACATTCACAAGAGAAACCTTCCAGAACTGCTTCAAAAGGTGGCAGGAATGATGGGATCAGTGTGTTTGGAGCAAGGGAGAGTGTTTTGAAAGGGATTAATGACCCTGTGTCTCTCACTGTACTAAACTGTTTTGAATATAAACATTCACTGTATTTTGGATTCCACCTCATGTGGTAGGACGAAGGACGCGTGAGTATTCTTAGCTCTCTGCTTCCGTTCCAGGTTCCACGGCCCCTGAGTTGCTGGTTTAGCTGCTGGTCTTGTTTGAAACTGAAATAATGTCTTGTGTCGGCGCTCCGCTGGGAAGCCTGCTGTTCAGCAACAGGAAGTGTTCATTTTTAGACCGCAACATTGTTTCTTAAAGATGGAGAAGGGACAAAATAAGACGGGTGACTCAAGCTGACAGACTGTGCCCTGTAATTTCCTTTGACCGGTAGAATTCCGTAGAATGTTTCATCTTTGAAGACTTTGAAAGGTTTATTGCAAAGGATTATTTCATTATTTCCTTTTCCAGTGACTTTTAGAAAATCAGCATTAGTTTTGACGAGCTGAAGGAAGAAAACCCAACTAATTATGGGAAAAAAGCAGTATTTTCAGTCTTTTTCTTTTAGGTATGTTTGGTGAGGAGACGTAGATCTGTAATGAACAAGTGAGTATTGAAAAAATGAGTAAGTTTAAATAGGCTAACAGGAAATGTAAGCTAAAATACGAAACGAAAAGAAAGACAGAGTGCCCTTCCACGTCCCTACTTCCGTTTCATTCTAACTTGAGGATAACTGGGCTCCTCTGAGCCAAGTGACTGCAATTCTGCATTTAGGTAATAATCTCTAAGTAGGAAACACAGCGAAGGGAAATACAAAATAGCTATAAAATCTGATGCCCTTTAGAGTTGACGAATCTATAAATTCTAAAAGATCATTGTTATTTTAAAACGTGCCAGATTTATACAAGAGCTTAGATCCTGTTTAAAAAAAAAAAAAAGTGCACCGGGAAGGCTGGAGGAGCTCTGTTCTAAACAAGAAGAAATGTCGCCGGAAGCTTGTGGTTGATAGGGCAAAAATTCCAAGAAGAGATGTCTCTCTCGTCCAACGTGTGTCAGATGCCATCCCCTTCCATCTCCCCGGCCCATCCTCAGCTTCCAGGCCTCTCCCACCTGAGGAAAGTACCGTCCCTGAAGCAGCATCTTCCTGTCCTGGCTGCTCACCGCCTTCTATCTTTTCTCCTGGAGCTAAGCTTTTGGAGAGATTGCTCTTTATTTACCTCATCAACTGCTGGAGCTCTCTTTCATCTGTAGTCTGTGGATTTTTCCTGCAATTGCCAAATAGAGTGGGACATTTAGTCTCCTCGTATGTTAACATAGAGGTATTTGTTACCTTAAAAATTATCATACTGCCAAACTCGATTCATTATTTGTGTGTTTATCTCTTTTATTAGAATATATGTCCCAGAAAGGCTGAGATGGAACTTAATTTGAAACCGTAACATGACCACAGTGATCTGGGTATAGCCCCAGCACTCTACTGCTGAGTCAGGAGGATCACAGGTTGGAGCCCAGCATGGGCAGCTGGGAAAAGGGTTGGGACCTAGCTCAAAGAGAAGTCTCTTGGTGCGAACGTGCGCGCATACACACACACACACACACACACACACACACACACAAGGGAGATGGGGAGAGAGAACAGTGCCTGGTTTACCTAGTTTTTAGGAAATATTTGCTAAATAAATAGAATACTCCCCTTTGGACTGCAGTGATTTGTAGGAATGTAGAAATACCAGAGCATTTATATAAAGTCTTGCATTGTTGTTTTGTTTAAATGATGTGGCCTGTCTTTCCACATGGTTTGGGTTTAAGGGACTCATTTCCTGTTTCTTTTAAATGGTTTCTTGCTCTGAAATTATTTAACTCTGACCACCCCTTCCCCTGCCCCCCAGGAAGTTCCTTCCCTCTCTTTCTTCTCTGGAGAAGGGCTCAGCCCTCAGGGGCCCTCCCTGGCAGGTCTGGTGGGGAAGCACTAATCGCATTGTTTGCTTAACTGCCTGGGTGGTTCCTTGTTTGCCGCAGAGGAAGCCTCTACACGAACACCCTGGGGAACCCAAATGTGGCCTCCACATTCAGGCAGCTGGGACAGGCTCATGTGGAGCTGTGGCTGGGACCTTTGGCAAGGACAGCTGCTACACAGCTTTCCCAGCCAGCAACCTCGTCACTAGCGTCCTTTCTGCTAATTTCTTTTTTTAATTATGATCCGATATAACCACATCCTATAATTCTGAAAGAGTAAATGAAAAACTGTTCTATTATTCTCCACACATGTATACTTTTATGATGGTGGTCCTTGACAATTCTTTTTGTAAGCATTTATAAAATATTTTTGGTTGTCACTACAGTATCTACTCACTGGGTCAGAAGCGCTCTATATGTCTATATGTATTTGTACATGTGTATGTATAAATTTGTACATGTACAGCTCTCTGCTGTGTATTTCTAGAATTATGATTTAAAAATCAGACCATTTTTCTGCTACATTTTCTTAATAGGGAAATTGCAAGGAATGTAACCATTCTGAGAAAGATTCTTGAAAAATATGATTTCACTGCTCACCACATGCATGCAGGCCAGAGAAAGGAGGTGCCAGCAGGCACCTAGCCTGTGTCTCTGCAGCATTTATTCTCTGTGTTTGCGCTTTCCACAAGTCAAGACAAAGCCTCCACCATGGGTCAGGTTGCTTTTCTGAAGCAAAGTCAAAATAACTGAGCGATTCTAGCCCAGAGAGACAATTAGACATGTCGATAGAAAGTTCGAATATTAAATTTTAGTGCTTAAAAATTGTATCGAAAAATTAGAAACAAATGCCTAATTATCTTAGTCTGTGTTGTTGCAACAAAATACTTGAAACTAGGTACTTTATAAGAAAAGAGACTTATTTGGATCAGGATTTGGGAGGCCGAGAGGTCCAAATTGTGTCGTGCTCGGATCCTCTCCATGTGTGGAGAGCACTCCGGAAGAGGACGGGACAGAGGCAGATAAATTTACCTTGGAAATGTTCTTTATTCACACAACAATCAATCAATCTAATTCACAAATCAAACCATAATAAATCGATCAATTAATTAATTAAGCAGGAAAGCAAGCGTTGTTCTGCCTTTTAAAACTATTCCCGTCCTGGGTCCCTTATGCTCACCGTGTGACATGTTCTTGACTACTGGCGACACAGCTGACCCGCGTATGAGCTTGTCCAGGGCTCGCCAGTCTGTGGCTGGATCAGGACCCGCCGACAGCTGCCCGGCTGGACAGTCACTCCTTCTCCAGGGGGTCTCGCTCTGGGGACCTGAGGAGGTGTAATCTCGCAATCGGGAAGCGAGGAGGCTGGGACGAGGAGCAAGACGCGTATCCTGCGCTCAGAGTCTGTGACTCCTACCTCGACCCTGAGCTTAGGACCAGGACGGTTTATATACTATATTTTTGCCCACAAGCTAAGGATAGTGATTGTATCGGGGTCCACACGCAGGTGGACAGGGGTTCTGGTTATCGAACATGGGGTTCTGGTTATCGATCTTGGTGTTCTGGTTATCGATCATACAAGGGCTTGTCTGCAGGCTACAGATAGCGATTTCATCACACGAGGTCCACACACAGGTGGCTCACAACTTATCAGTATCACACAGAGCTGTAGGCAGTTTCCAGCAATTTACTTTATTGCACTTAATACGGGTTTGCTTTCTCTTTGTAGTCCTCAGGCCGTTCATACCAATGCCTTCAAGTCCACTCTCCACATTCTACCTGTGCTCTGGACACCATGCCTCCCTCCCGGGTGTGTGTCACAATATGGCAGAGAAGAGGAAAGGGAAACCACTATGTATGAAGGAGGCCAGATGCGTGAAATGGCCTGGTTTTATAAGAACTTGCTCCCCTGACGACTAATTCACTCCGGCAAGAACCAACCCATTCCTCAATCCGTGCAAGGGGTGGAGTCCCAAGACTTCCCATTAGCTCTGCCTCTTAGGTATCCACCATCTTGACCCTGCCACCCCGGGGCCTTGCTTCCAGCAAATGAGTCCTGTAGGAACAAAACACATCCCAACAACAGTCCCAACAATCAGGTAACAGCCACATTACAGCTGTGGACACAGTCATTGACTGTGTACTTGCCCATCATGCCTGAGTCCTTGGTTTTGATCCCATCCCTGAAAGGGGGATTGGAGAGGATAAGATAATTTGACACTAAAGATAAACAAGTTAAAAAAGAGAAGTAGATTAGAATTTTTACACAGGTCAATCAATGACCAAAGTATGTGCCATATTGGCTCCAGACAAGGTTTCAATGGTTCAGAAAACACTCAAAGGCTTGTTTATTTCAGTGACTTGGAAAACATTGTGAAGAAATTAAGAGTCATTTCTAGGTGGCATGGTTAGGTAGATGTGATGTGGAAGGGAACGCCACGACGTTCCCTGCCACTGTGGTGTCTTTCCTGGAGTCTTTCTTTGCTCCATGGTCAACACTTGCTTTTGCTTTTATTTATGTCTTCTCTTCCCTCCTATTGTGACCTTGAACTTGAGTATACCAAAAGACAATTGTTTACTTAAGTGTTCATTTTTTTTCCCTCTTATGGAAAAGCAGAGTTCCTGATAAGCAGAACAACTTTTTGTTGACGGTGCAGCTAGAAAGTATTGGTGAATTTTTATTGTAACATTACTTCTGAAATTACATTCTCCAAGGCTAACATACGTGTGGGAGACACACAAAAGGATGGTACTTTGTATCGTATAGAGAAAAATAGCTGTGTTAACTGAGTGTGATGTTATCATTATTAGTACTGGTTATATGTGTTCTCAGCTCTCTGTTCTATGGGCACAGAACAGGGTCACATTTCCTGGCAGTAGGATAATTGGGGTATTTGACGGCAAGGGAGTATTAGTTGTTAGGCAGGAGAGTGCTGTATGTCATTTCTAGGCTGAGCACATCATTGCTTTCCAATGCTCTCCTGTCCTTTCTGCTGCAGTGACCAGCAAAGTAGGAGATGGCAGATGCTCTGGTCATGAGCAGGGATAGAGCAGGGATTCCATGGAACTTGGGCTGCACATACATAGGAACTGCGCAATGAATATTTGCTGCTAAGATTGTTTTTAACAAACAGCATAAGCACTTGGGAGACTGAGGTAGGAGCATTACTGCAAGTTCTAGGCTAGCCTGGGCCACCTAGTGAGTACAGGACCAGTCTGAACTACAGAGCAAGACTATTTAAAAACAAAACAAAACAAATCCCAGCATAACCTAGTCTATATGGATCATACAAGTAATTACTAAGTAAATACTATGTTGAAGATTTACATTGGATGTCTGATTTAATCCTCATAAGAACCAAAGTAGATACTCTATTTTCTCTCATCAGTAGATGAGGAAACTGAGATTTATAGTGCTTAACTTTTTTTAAAGTCTCAAGTCTTAGACACAGCAGATATGAACTTGAATCCAAGTTTTGTTTGATATAGCACAAGAAACAATGTGTTCTACAGAGCTTTGCATGAAAGATAAAACATCATGGGGCTGGAGGAATAGTCCAATGAGTGGTTAGAATGCTTGCCTAGCAAGAGCAAGGCCCTGAGTCTGATTCCCAGCACCACATGAGGCCGGGTTTGGTGGTGAACACCTAAAACCCCAGCTCTTGGGAGACTGAGGCAGGAGGATTTATGTGAGTTTGAGGCTAGCCTGGCCTACAGAGACGTCATAAGGCAGCTCAGAGTAAGTAATGACTATTACCTTGTACTACTTTTGCATTTTGAAAGCAGGTTTCAGTGTTAATTAAATTGGTAAGTGCTGAGAGTCTGCTTCTTGTCCTTCCGGGCCCTCAGGAAGCCACCAGGTCCCTTTTCTGAAGCACAAACACCTGTGTCCGGTGTGAGCCTCCACAGGCTCAGTGTGTCCCCGCTGTCTTTTGCTGGATAAGTTTCAGTAAAGTCTTGTGCGAAAGAGATCAAGCTGGAGTTCAGACTGCCTGCTTGGCCACTTAGTATCTGCGTGACCTTGACGAAGGTAACCGTAACCTCTCTCAGCTTGTTTTTTCTTCGCCCCTTCTGATTTGCAAGGGAAAAGGAGTCTTAGCACGGGAGTAACAAGGTTTCTTTTTTTTTTATTTCTTTTTTTGACGGCATCTCAGAGGAGAGAGGTCAGCAATGTTCAGAATACAGGAAATAAAGGAAACGCAGTGAGCATTCTTTGGGAAGACAGAGATTCACTTCTACCCTTCCTGTCAAACCTGCTTCCCATCCCTCTGGCCACCCACGCGCGGGAGGGAGGCCTCTTCTGACACACAGACAGAAAAGAAAACCCATTTTCCTTTTTGAATAGTTTTTCCTGGTGGTTTTCTTTGAGAAAATCGTGGCTACGTTGTTAGAGGGCTAGTTTCTTTTTTTTTTTTCTTTTCTTTTTTAAATATATACCAGGATGAACCAGCTTCCTTCTGAGGGTGGACAAGTCATTTCCCCTCTCAGATCTTATCTTGCTTCTTATCTGGAAAACGAATAGATTAGGGCTAAATCTCCTGGGTCTGGCGTTCTTTGATTCTGCCATTCCTGGGTTAATCCACACGGGAGGAATGCGGATCCGGAGCCCGGCCGCAGCGTGAACACTTGGAACAAAGCCCCCTGGGGCTCCTGGAGCAAGGGAAAGTGACCCCTTAGCTCTCCTGTCAGACCGCAGGGGACCTCGCTGGGGTGTCCACCTGGGGTGCCCTTGGGTGGGGGTGGAGGGAATGAATGGGCTTCAAGTCTCCTAAGAAACGGTCACGGAAAAAGCATGTTTCTTTACATTTTTTTCCCCTTTTCTCAAAGAGTGAAGTGGGGGGTGGGGGAGGGAAAAAACCCGAAAACAAAACCAAAAAGCTTGTCTGTCGTAAAGCCACGGTCCCAAGCCTACAGCCGTGTTTAGCTGGCCCGGGTGGCGCATTAACCCAACACTTCGGGAGACTAAGGCAGGAGAATCGCAAATTCGAGCCCGATTTACAATTTGGCAATTTAGAGAGACCCTGTCTCAAGCGGACAACCGAAAGGGGCCGGGACGTGGGTCAGAGTGCAGGCCCTACCTATGCCCAGACCTCAGTCCCCAGAACGCAGCAGCAACAAAACCAAACCTAGAGGAATGCTTAAATTCTGGAAAACATTCGGCATGAGTCTTGCAACCGCGTACTTAGTCCCACAGGGAGGGGGTATGAACTCTTCGAGTCGCTGGATCGCAGAGACACAAAAGTCAGGAAGTGACCCTCTCCCGGGGATCGCGGGGCCACCGAGGAGAGGAAACAAAGTCCCCTCACAACGCGGGACACTGGGCCGTACCATCCGCGCGCGGGCGGGGAGGCCAGGGCCGAGGTGCGGCGGCAGGCCGGGGAGCGGGCAGCGCGCGGAGCGGACGCCGACGTCCTCGCCGCCGAGGGGCCGCGAGTACACCGAGGATTTCCCCGCCGAGCAGCGCCGGTGCGTGCCGGTCTGCGGCGCGGCTCCCGGGCCGCCCGCCACCCCCGGCGGGGCGGGCGCCGTGGGCCGCGCCGCGCCGCGAGCTCGCGGAGGGCGGCCGGGCGCGCGCGCCGCGTCCTCAATGGCCGCGCTGTGCGGCCGCGGCCCCGCGGGGAGGAAGCCGTCCCCGGGGATGAATGGGGCTTTGTTCGCCGCCAGCCGCGGCTCCCCCTCGGCGGGCCCGGCCCGCACAAGGGAGGCAGTATGCGCGCGGCGTGGAAACGAGCCCCGGGCCCGCCCCGAGGCGCCCGGCGGCCTCCGCCGCGCTCAGGAATGCGGGCCGCCGGGAGGGGAGGCCGCGGCCGCCAGCCCGGGAGGAGGGGCGGCCCGGCCGGCATTTTCTTTTCCGTCTCGGAGCGAGTTTGTGCGCCTCCGTGGGGCGGGAACCTGAGCGCCCCCGAAAGTCGAGCCCCACCCGCAGACGCTTGCCACGGAGGGTGGAGACCCCGCGGGTCCGGGCCCCCGTGCTTTGAAAACGCCCTTTTTGCGGGGGTACCTTGCACCCGCGAATCCCGCCGCAAGGTTTGCGCGGGCCAGAAACGGCGTTGGCAGGAGGAAGTTGTCGAGGCCCCCGCGCTGCGTTTTCCGTTCTCTCCGAGGCGGGCTGGGCCAGGCTGCAGGCCCAGGAGTGACGTCACGAGCAGACCTGTGAAGTGACGTCACCGGCCACGGTTGAGGGACTTGCGGAACCGTTCCCTAAGATTTCCTGACTTCCTCCGCCATCGAGGCAAGTGTGCCACCCTGGGTAACGCACGGCCTCGCTGAGCTCTATTTTTCATCTATCAAAATGAAGACCAGCGGGCCAGAGAACTGTTTTTGTGAAGTTCTGGGTGTTTTGAGAAATTCTTCCAAGTTGCAGGTGGGCACTTTATACCCCAGTAAACTTACATGTTAAAAAAAAAATCCTATCGGATACGGGCGTGGTGGCTCAGGGCTGTTATCCCAGCCCCACGCCTGCACAAGCACTTCCTATCGGGTCCTCTGTTGACTTTGCCCCATGGCTAATGGTCTGGTATCTGCCTCTGCTCAAGCCGGTGCTTCTCTAAGAACATATTCTTGTCTTTTACATTTCTCTGTCCCTTGTGCCTAGAGTAGTCCTTAAATATCGTAAGTGTTCAACAAATACACACAGGTTGAACAAACGACTTTCTGTCCCTAAATCTAAACCAGTAATAGGGGACACAGGCAGGTACTGAGGCTCCTTGGCTCCGCAGAAGTATAGACATTTGAAGGAAAGGGTAGGAAAACATTTTTGAGAGCGCTAAGCATGCTGCAGGTATTTCCTGAAATGACCCAGGGGAGAGGGGAGCCCTCAGGTGCACTCCCTTTTCCTAGCCTGTGGGTGAGTAGTTGTGGCAAACGTGAATCACGCTTTGACGCTGGTGAGGCGTGTGCCTCGTCCATCACTCCTTTCCCCATCTTAAGGACATAGGACCGGCAGCGTCAAGGTCATGCACATTGGCACGATCGATTCTCGTATTTTGCCCTAAATATGTCCCCGTGGTGTGTGTGATTCTGGGCCCAGCTTAGACTTCTATTTGGTTGTTTTCATCTGAGACTTGGAGTGTATGAATGTTTTTCTCATTCAAAAAACCCCAGTCATCTGTCGTATTCCAATCAGGATGCTCAGGAATATGAGAGTGGAGGATAGCTTATCTCGAGAGTACCTCCAGGTGTCTGCAGGAAGTACATGGACGACGCTGGGGTGCCATGGCGCACACAGCTGCCTTTGTGATGGCTCTTGGGGTCCCAAGGGACCAATGAAAGCTGCTTCCTCCTGTCCACTTTGATAAAATCAGAATAGCTGGCTCACGTACTGCTTGGCCATTTTTAGGGGTATAGATTGCCGGCTTGGCTTTCCCTTTTGGTCTGCCTTGTAATTTGTCCATTAGCCAGAAAAAAATTGCCAAGAAGACCTTTCCTTTATTTGCCAAATGACCCATGGCCTTCTTAGTCAGGGTTCTTTAAAAGTTAGGGTGGAGACTTAAGTTGCCTTGTGTTTTGGGCAATGAAGGAGGAGGGACTGCCTCATTCAGCCAGTCTTTGGCTCCCAAAACCCCAGAAGCATGCTATTTACCCAGTCTCTGGGCTACTAAGTGCTGGGGTGGCCACTGTTGACTTAAATGAGTCCTTGCAGTTAGGTGGGGCCCTGTGGAGCTGTAAGTCATGTGAGGTTGCCAGGGCAACCTAATGTCTTATGAGCTGGAATTCCTCCAGAAGTACAAAGGGAAGCCTGCAACTTCAGCCTACAGTCATGTGCTCAATAACATGTCATCTTTCTGCAGTGGGGTTTTTATTTTTATTTTATTTTGTGGGACCGAAAGATCAGAAGCCAGGAATTAGCTGAAGAGGATAAAGAAAAGAAAAAGAAAAGAAAGGGGGGGAGGCTATTTCTGTTCCCTATGTGGGCAGTGGTTAAACAGGAGAACATCTGGTCCTGGAGTGGGTCTCTGCAGCGCTGCTTTTAATTACCCCGTCATTTGGTCTCATGCTAAATTAGTGACTGTGAGAGCAGCTCAGATCTCCAAACTGACAGGCCCAGAGAGCTTGACTTTGGCTGCCACATAGTCAGAGGGGAAACACGGAGCTTCCGGTTTCATATTTAAACCAGGGATTGACTCATAATTGTAGCTGTCAAGAGGGTGATGGAGACATTATGTAATCTGCTTCTTATGGTGATATGTATTTAAGGTTTCTGCTCTGTAAATTCCAGAGGAAATTTTGTGCCCATTGAGGGAGAGCTTGCTGGCTGCTCTGTGGTGTGCCCTGCAGGGTAATGACAGTGCTATTAAAGGTTCCTAACATGAATGAATTTCCCCCTGAAAGGCCCTCCTGCTTTTCCCTAGACTTTCAAATGTGGATGAAGTTGGGCAAAACCTGGCAGATGGCTTAGCAGCAGCGTGCTGACCCGGTAAGGAAATTCAACGATGGGAAGACATTTGGTTCCCCACCTAAGTTTTCCTGGGCCACATGGTTCTCTTTACTGTATCCCATGATTTCCAGCCTCAGAAGTTCTGATGAAAGTGGCCACCAGATGCTTCTGGAAACAAAGTGCTGGGGCTGTGGATCATTTGTTCCATTTTCATTCTGCTGGCTACTTGCCCCCAGAGGCTATGGGGCATCTGTACGTGTGTGTCGATTTGCATGGAGCCAGGGGGGCTTTAGACAGCCCCAGTGATTGTGGCCACCAAAAATGTAAAAATAAAAATGTAGGAGTTAGATGAGGTTATTTAATTTTAAGCTTAAAGGAATGTGCTTCCAGCAACTTTGCTAGAGGGAAACTTGTGTTTTGGTTTTATGGTTGTCTATACCCAAGGAGTATGACTTATTTAGATGATAAAAAAGACTCATTGATAGAATATAGTGCTTCTACAGGAAGAATAATAGTAAAGGACAAAAATCAAAGTGTACAAGATGAATTAGCGAGTTTGTGGGGAGAGTAGTGGTGGTGGCAGGAAAGAGAACCAAAACCTTTGCTTTCTGTATCGTTGGCATGAGTTCTTCCCTCTGCTTCTACACCTTTTCTCTCAGGGAGCATCAATGTTTGGGGTTCTGCTTCTGCCTTGTAATGCCCACCAAAGAAGACAATCGTATAAATGAAGTAATTTGGGTCAAAATAAATAATGTGTGAAAATTTACAATAAAAAATGCTGGGTATCACCATCATCTTCTGTATTGTAATTGATGAGATCTGGTGGTGTCTGTTACAACCTATTTTTCTAGAAAAAAAAACCAGTTGGGATAATTGGATATTTACTCATTGTCTTCGGAATGTGACCTGGGGCTAGGAAACGTGTACTTCATGAGGTGGAAGCATCAGCATTTGCTTGTCCGACCGCCCCTCAGTAATTTAAACAATCATCCCATGAAAGAAATGGCTTTTCTTACACAGTGTACCACCTATGCCTTTAAACTTGAATTATCCAGCTCTAACAATCCAATTGATAAAGCACTTGCCTAGCAAATGCAATGCTCTGGGTTCGATTCCCCAGCACCACATAAACTGGGCTTGCAGGTATATGCCAATAATCCCACCACTTGGGAGGCTGAAGCAGGAGGATTGCTGTGAGTCCAAGGCCAGCCTGGGCTCCATAGTGAGTTCAGGACCAGCCTGGGCTACAGAGAGAGAACCTGTCTCAAAAATAAAATAAAATAAAATAAAATAAAATAAAATAAAATAAAATTGGGTTGATCAGAGAAGTATTTAAGAAAAATATTTTATGTGAGATACTTGTGCATTTATACACATAGAAATATATTTGAAGAAGCAATTAAAAAGTTCCCCATGTTCTTTTGCAATTTTGAGAGTTCTTAGGAAGGAGCACTGGAATGATGACTTGACTTCCGTCCCACAAGACATACATTTTATGTGACTCTGCATGTGACTGGTAGATGAGGCAGGGGTGTGTGATTTCATGAGCTGTCTAGCCTGAGCTTATTCATTTTCCTTGTCATTGAGATGAAAATACTTGATGTGACTCCCGTTGAGATACTTCCAGAGATAGCCACCCTTGTAATGGACTTTCTCTGTCAGAAAATTAGGTCCTGATACTCCTGTTTTTATTTTCCTTGCACTAAAACTTACAGGTGGACTAGGGATTCTTCTTCCAATCAGCGGTCATCAGCTCATAGAAAACAATAATGGAAGGCAAGGAAATTGAGGACTTAAAGAAAATCAGCAAGATGGGATCTGGGCACCAAATTTTCCTTTGTTGTCTTTTCTGACTTCATTGTCTGTTCCCATGTTTCATCATTGAGAATGCAGACCTTGCCAGAAGGGATATTAAATTACCTTCAATTTTAAAAGATTAATTAATTAATTGTTACTTATTCCATTGTACTTACTTAAGATTGAAAATAGTTAAGTACAAGTTAGCTGAGATTTGCATTTTTTCCAAATTCTACAAAGTGTTAATTAATCCAAGTGTCTCACATGGCCCCAAACTCTTTGAGTGCTTTAGTGGCCTATAAGTAAACTTCAAATTCTTTTTCAATTTTCAAAGCTCACCAGAATCTGGTTCCAAGTTACTCTTCTTTGTGTAACTGCTTTTCCCACCCTACTCTTCCAGCTTCTTTGCATTAGTGGCCCTGTCCTGTAGTCAGTTTAAACAGTTCTATGTTTTCATAGCTTTCTATAGATACAATCTTCAAGTTCTAGCTCTACAAAGCCTTTCTTTGTTATCCCTAACCGGAAGTAATTATCTCTAACTGAAATTCCATTGCACTGCACCTATAATTTCTCCAGTAGCATCTGACAGTCTGTATAGATTTATGTTCTTGCCTCACCCATTGGTTTCCTATAAACTCTTTCAGGGCAAAAATCTATGTTTGATTCATGTTGATTCTACACAGTGTCTAGAACTGTGCTAGCCTGTGGTAGAAATTCTAAAAATGTTTGTGAAAGCAACGAATGACCTCTAGCTACAATGCTTACAGCAGTTAAATTTTTCCTAAAGTGTAAAAGGACAGGACTTGTGGAGGTTTTTGTTGTTGTTGTTGTTGTTGGTTAAATTTGTTTATTTAGTAAAATGAGGAAGGTTCCTTAAATAGATCAAAGCATTGTTTCACCCTAAGATAATTGACCCAGGGTTCACTTCCTACTCTAGAAATGGAGTAAGGCTCATAACCTAGTGCTAAGAGGAGGTCAGTCATGTCAGGTGATGGGGGATTGTTTTGGTCTCAGTATTATTGGGACAGATTTGAACATAGAGATGACAGGGAAATACATTTCCGAGGAGAGGTACAGGTCTGTGACATTGTTTTAATGTAATTATGTCTGGGTCTTTGTTCATGGTATTTTACTATCTTGTCTTTCCTTCTGACTGGCTTGTGAGTTTTGGTCAGCTAGTTTGACTTGAATGGTTTCTGGACTGACAGGCTAAGTCAGGAGACTTGGATTTCAGTATTGTTTCTGCCAGTGGCTATGAATGATGTTAGGAAAATATATATGAGAATTTCCTTAACTATAAAAAGAAGGTAATGAATGTTCTTGTCTTTTTGGCAATATTGTTCAAAGAATTCAGAATAAAAGTTTATAAAAAATGATACTGAGCACTAAGCATTTTACATTTGAAGGGGTTATTATAATAAAAATTAACAAAATTGGAGACTTCCTTCTTGGATGGGATCAGAGCCTCCAAAGAATAGTGATACTTATTTGGGAATAGTAGGGATTACAGTAGGCATATACATGCTGTATGGATGTATCTAAGGAGATTGAAATAAGGAGCCTGCCTGCCTCTCTTTCTTTCTTTCTTTCTTTCTTTCTTTCTTTCTTTCTTTCTTTCTTTCACTGGTGATTGAAACTTTTATGAGCTCTACAACCAAGCTACATTCTTAGCCTTTTAAAAAACTTATTTTGAGATAGGTCTTCCTGGGTCACCCAGATAGGCCTGAAGTATGTAATCTCTGTGCCTCAGCCTCTGGAAAGGTGGGATTCCAGGTATATACTACGATGCTAGGCTAGGGAGCAACTTTTGAAGACAAAGATGAGGAAGATTATCCAAGGTATTTTAGAACACTAATCTTTGTCATAATGATGACTAATTAAGTTAGTTGTAGATTGAGTGGACAGTTGCTAGAAGTACTTTTTGCATAAGGCAGTGGCCTCCATGAAAGTTTTTGCTCCTGGCAGTCTTTTGTGATGGTTATTATCAAGCAATAGTGTGTCTTCCTTCCTAACCTCTGTCTTAATTACTCATTAGTTGCTGGGAATCAATTCCCTACATTCACAATTTAAGGGAGGAAAGATTTAATTTAGCTCACAACCTCAGAAGGTCTCAGTCCATTTTTGGGTGGCTGGCAATGGCAGGTAGGGCCCAGTGGAGGACAGCAGCTCCCAGCACTGCGAGAGGAAGCATGCGGGACCTCCAGAAGAAGCGGGTATGGGGGGCGGGTGGGGTGGTGGTGGTAGAGTTATGTCCTTTCAGGCCACACACCTGTGATCTAATCTACCACATGCCTGCCCTCCACCACAACACATAATCCACCCCTCCTCACTAGGCCCTGCCTCCTAACAGCACGTGGAATCCATAGGTATTCCACACCATCCAGGCTCGTGAGGGACATTCCAGATCCAAAGCCAGCCCTCCCTAAGATTTCTGCAGATTCCTGTGGAATTTCCGGCTTTATTTACTTTGTTGTTGTTAGGGTTGACACAATGACTCCCTTTTGATTCAGACACCCCCTTCCCCATTTCTTTCATGTTGGACAACCAATAAATGCTATTGAACTATTGTTACCTCATGTGCCGGCTTAGGCAAATAGGGGCATTTGAAATTTTTTCTCTGTTGTTCACTGGCCTTTGTGATTCCAGCTAAGCAATCTACCCTGACTCAAATTTGTTTTCTGTTGCAAATGGAGAGGAGATACTTACCTCAGATGGCCATGAGAATTACTAGTGTGGTGGGATATAACATGTCCCCCTTAGCTAGGCTGACCTGTATTACATGTCCCAGAAATCCCCTTTCTAAATGTGTGTGGTTGAGTGAGCCAGAAGAATGTGTGCAATAGATTTGGAAGTTGAAAACAAGGCTTTAGATGCTGGGTGTTTTGTACTGCACAGTCTGGGCAGGGCAGGTGCTCTTGGAGCTCACAGGGAGAAAGCTTTTCTGAACAGCTCGGACTGAAACAGGTACATCTCCCTTGGAAATCCTCTCTAAGTTCTCTAACTTTTGGGCCATGTGAGCAGTTCTGTGATAGTATAGTTAGCCCTGTGATAGAATCCTAGGTGCTTCAGGCAAGGTGTTCACATCATCAGCGTTACAGACACTGTGATGATTAGGATTGCAGTCTGTCCCTGTCCTTGGGAGTTCTAGATTATGCTTGTTCACTCCAGCTTTATATCTTATCTTCTCTTCCTGGTTACTGATACCATGGACTTTAATCTCTAGCATCAAACACAAAGACCACAGCCTTACTGAGGCTGCTAAACCCAGTCCCCATAATTGTGTACTGAATCCACCTTGTCTCCTGACCATACACAGACAAGCATGCACACGCGCACGCATGTGTGTGTGCGCGCGCACACACACACACACACACACACACACACACACACACTTGTGGTTCAACATCTCTGACTGAACCTTGACTGATTGATGTCATTATTATCAATACTGTTATCCAGAAATCAGACAAAGATAGTGGCAAACTATTCATTCCCAAAATCAGCCTTCCCTAAAATGTTTGCAAATTCCTATGGAATTTATGTTTTCATGGTCACTTTTGGCTCATCAAACCCTTTGCAGTGTACACAAAAGACACACAACCTTTGTGAGTATAATTGTCCTTATTAAAGATTTTAGGGACAGGGACATACAGAAGAGGGGTTTGTGTTACAATAAAATAAATAATTTCAAACTTAATTTCACACATCCCTATTTGTAAAATATTTTACATCATGTTGTCCTTGAAGAATATCTGCAGTCTCCTCGCCTGAAACAGCCCCAGCTTCACAATGTCAACTTGATCCCTTTCTCCTTCTTTTCACTTTTTCTTTCTTTTCTTTTCATCACTTTTTGATCCTTTTGGAAAGTGCTGAGGACATTGACTATCTAACCCTTCTTTCATGCTTAGATTGTTGTAGCCTTACACTGTGCCCTCAAAATCTCACCTCTCTTCCCAATAGCTGTTGTCCCAAGAAGAGTATCACAAAATTTAAAACATTACCGGGTTACAATGGCAGCAGAGCAGGAAGCACACCATGAGTACTCACCCAATCCAGGGGATCCAGGAGCATGTTTTTGTCTCATCTGGTTCCTGCAACGATCCAGTCAGATGATCCAGAATTGATAGTATCATTTTATTTTATTTTTTATTTTTTTGATAGTATCATTTTAATGATGTTAAAATCAAATGGTATGAACAGTAAGATAAAAACGAGAGCAATGATACAACCTAAGGTCTATTGAATTCTTAGATGTCAGGCAATGTTTTAAGCACATAACATATTTTGTTTTATTTTTGTATTAAATCTTCATAAGTCTATAATAATTCCTATTTCAAAGATAGAGAAGTGGAGACATAGAAAACTTAGGTAGCTTCCTCAGACTCACACAATGAATAAGGTGTGCTGCTGTGAATGAAAACCAGGCTGTTTAAACTCAGAGTCAGTTTCTTGCTTGAGAAGGTGAGAAAGGAACTTCATGTTTTGTCCTGTGGTCAGTCTGTTAAGCCAGTTTCATGATGTCTTTTCTGGTTACTTTAATATTTCAGCCCCTCTTCACGTTTTATATCCTTCCTCTCTGTTTTCTCCCCACTCCCCCCACTATCTAACGTGGAATGTTTACTCATCTTTTTTATTTTTCTGCCCTGCTCCTGGAATGTGAGGTCCATGAGGGCCAGGCTGTGTCACTGTTGCATGCATTCCCAGTGTCATAAAAATAACCTTTCCCAGGAGGACTTGAATACCAGTATCTAGTCACACCAGAAAGGACACAACAGACTAAAGTGATGATTGCACCAAAGTCCAATTTAGTGAGCCAGTGAGTTTATTGGGGTTACTTAGAGGGGCATGAGTGAGGGGTCACTGACAAGCTTATGGGTGACTCAAAGGACAATAGCATAAGCCCGCCTCAGCCTAAGTGACACTTTACGGAAACTGGGTACTACCTCCTGGGACTCATCTGCTTGGTTGGCTGCTTTTTTCCTCTCTTGGGCCTGCCATATATGACTTGCTCAACAAATAGTCCCTAAATGGATGAGTGGATGGAGTCGCTAATGGAAGACAGAGTCTTCTAATTGTGTCCTGATGGTATTTCAGGAACCACAGTTCTTTGGATAGAGAGTGAAAATTTCTAAGTTGCTGAGCTCTGGGTGGGACAAAACCCCTGTCAGGCGATGCCTCACACTGTGCTCGTTTTCGGTCTCCTCCCTTCCGCTCATCTTCCTCTCCCAGGTGCACGGTTATCTACTGCCGTGGAGATTCAGCTGCCTTCCTAGTGAGTCACCTTTTCTCCATCCATAAAATGGAGGTAATTTTAGCAACTTTAGGAGGATTTGGAAGAGACCAGTGAGATAATAGGAAACACTTGAAGCGCTGAATCTAAGGAAGACTAGTCTTAGACACTGACGTGAAAATTCAGAAAAAAAATGCTTTTATCAGTTTGTAATTTTGGTTTTCCACAACTTGAAGTTTTTAACTCATTGAAACAACTCATTGACATTTGGAAAAATGATAACTTCTGTGACTTATTGCTACTTTGACTTTAAAATTTTAAAAATTGTGAGAAATTACCTACCATGTAAATGTTTTTTTTAATGTTTAAATGAGGAAGTTACCTTTTTTGCTTAATTTTCTGTTGGGGTTGGTGAAATGTATTAAAATTATATTTTGAATTACTGAAAAATAATGGTTATTCATTCATTCAACAAATATTGTCAAGTATCTCTTCCCCTAAACACCACTGTTGTATGTAAAATAGCAAATATTTGGGGAAAAAAACAGAAAAACCCTATGTTCTTGTGGTACCATCCACTGAGATGTTTTTTTAGAGATTACTTTTTGTATGAGTTTGATAGGGCTGCCATGACACAGTACTAAAGATTAGTTGGCTTAAAAAAATAGAAAAATTTTTTTTGCCTACAATTTTAGATGTCTGAAATCAAGGAATCTGCAGGAATGATTTTTTTTTTTTGAGGTTTTTATCCTAGAATTGGACATCTTGTGTTTGTGAGGTTTGCCCTCTCTCTCTCTGTCAGTATTGACTTCTTTTTATAAGTCAGATTACATTGGGGCCACTCCAATGACAATCATTTTGACTCGCTCAACTCTTTAAAGACACTGTCTCTAAATACAGTCAGATTCTAAGGTATTGGGTTTTGAATCTTTAACACATGAATTTTCATGGGAATTAAATTCAACCAAGAACATGTGTTCTAATGTATTGTTGAGCTCTTTAGGTCTTACTTTACTTGTTTAAGAAATAATAATGTTTTTAGCACACATATCAATAATATCACTCACTGTTTTCTTTGTGTGGGTATTTATAGCTAGGTGAGAACAGATCTAGTTTTATAATGACAGTAATTTATCAAAGGTCATTAATGGGTCAAGATTTTATCAGAGTTACACAAAACCAGCTAAGTGGGTAAGAGAATTGTTTTCTAAGAAGTAAACTTTTTGAAAAATGAGCATCACTTAGCTGAGCATTGCCCAAAGGAACTACTTAAATGATTGGACTAGATGAAATTTGTGCTAGGTAGATTTAAAAGTCACCTTTCTTCTGGATGTCCAAGGTCTGGAAACTTACAAGAGAAGATACTGATGAAACAGAGAGTCCAAGTCCATGATGACACTGTCATTATTGTCACTGATGTTGCACTCTTACTGTGGATGCTTTTCCATTTTATCCTCTACTTTTTGTATCTTCTTCCCATAGAGATTGTGAGCCCTTTGTGAGTGCAGTGTATGTATAGGATTGTTGTTGATGCCCCTTTGTGCTTGGCATGGCACTGGGCACGGAGGTGGGACCTGGTAAGCCCACTGTAGGTGAATTGTTGAACCCTCCATCAGAGCAGCGTGTTGGGAAAAGGACAGTAAGGAAAAAGTACATCCAAGAGAGGGGACCCAGACAGTGGCAGTGTTTTTGGTCTTAATGAAATTAATGATGGGAGTCACTGTGGGGTTATGATGAGGTGACTAAAGAGAGATATGACAGAAACTACAAAAAAGTTGGGCTTCAGGGAGGTAGCTAACAGCTTCATGAAATATGGACTTGCAAAGGAATTGAATTATTAGTTTCTTCTCAGCAAAACTCTTCACTTTGTCACAGAAAATGCAAATGATTTAGTGGTGGGGCCAGTTAGGGAGAGGAGTGAGATCAAGGCGAAGTTTCTACTAACTTCCTCTGACAATAATCACGGTAAAACATTTTGACTAGGAAAAGATTAATTTCTGTTTGCAAAATTAAAAAACAAAAACATCAAACCTAGCATGTGGAAAAAATTAAGTTGATGCATGTTTTGCTTAACAGATGGTGACAGTCCAGAAAGGTCTCAAGGATTTTCCTCACAGGATGAAGGAAAAGCATATGAATTTGGTTGAGTGACCAGGAGTCACTGAGCCTTTATGATCTTATCTGTCTCGTATAGAAATCCCTGTTTTATCACCAAATCACCACTTTTTCTTCCACTAGTTTTTAACAAATTATATTAATCTGGGATATCTCATTTGCATACACGTGTGAGTGTTTACTTTTCTGCCACGTTAGTGTTTCTTAGCTGGAAACCTTTCATCTTTGTTTAGTATGTGTTTATGGTTTTCATTCTGAGTCCCCAAAAGCACATCAGATGTGATGTGGGTTGGCCACTGTCTCAAATCTTCATCTTGCAGCTGGGGAAACTGAGGGCTGGAGGTTTCTGTGATCCTCATCCATGTTTTGCGAAGAGCCACAGCTACAGTCAACATTAGAAATGGGTACGTATCTTGACTCTTGAATCATCTACCTTTCACTAGCCTGTTAGAAACTGTGATACTTGATGTGCTTGAACCTATTTTACTTGTGTATTTTCTTTTTCTCTCTTTTGGTGCCCTTTTTTGAAGAACTGAAAGAAGACAGAGGGAAGAGATTTCCCCATATTGTCTCCCACTCTCCACACCCACTTGTTGGTTTCCTTTGAAATGAAAACACAGCATCAAGTAGAGCTTCCCAGAGGTTGTAGACAAGTCTGTGTCACAGCCGGCGGAGGAAGAGTGATTGGTTATTAATCAGATGTTCTCCGGTGCCACTAATGATTCTTTCCCTGAGGAATACTTTTGTTCCCTAGGGGGAAGCAAAGTTAAAATTAAAGGCAACAGCAGCAACCAACTGGTTACCATAGACTGAGGCTTGGGAACAGAAATTTTAACTTTTTCTTGACTCCTTTGCTCTTACATGACTGATCCTCCCCACTTCCCCATCCTTTTCTCTTTAAATCTTGATGAGTTCATCTAGACCACTGGGAGATCCTGGCCAGTCTTTGGTCACTTTGATGCTGCAATTTAGTTCCTGGTGCTGATTAGGTAGGGGTTAGTTTTATATGCACTAATCCATGCTCTTAGTGAATTCCAACCCAGTTGGATAGGCCTGGGGACTTTGAGGAGGTCATCTCTCTGGCCAAATCCCTTATTTAATGATCCTTAATAACAGTTGATGCATACTCTGAAACCCAGTGGCTGCTTTTCATTGCCTGTCCCTTTAACCTTTATTTCTTTTTGTTCCTTCTCTGACATATTCTTGTGTACAGTCACACTTCACCCATAGTCTCTTCTACAATTCATTGTTCCAGGCTTCCTAGCACTAGGAATAAAAGCAAGAAATGCTATGTTGCTACGACATGAGCAGCTTGAAATAAATTAACCATGCAAGTTTACGAAAACTCTTTCTTCCTACCTCAGATTTAGATTGGAAGACCAGGAGTGAGATGAGCCTGAACAGCTCAGCCAGGTGGTTTGCACAGATGCCTCTGCTAGTGCTTGCCACGACCTGGGAGGTGATTCTTACTGTTGCTCTCATTGTGCACAGGAGGCTATCAGCTCATAGGCTGTGGAGGCATCATTTTTATCTTTGTGTCCAGCACCTGGGATGAGATTTTTAGCACAAAGCGAGTTTGTTTTTGAGTCAGTGTCTCTCTCTGTAGACTGGGCTGGTCATGAACTCATTATGTAGTCCAGGCTGGCCTAGAATTCATGGCAATCCTTTCTTCTCAGCCCCTCGAGGGCTGGGATTACAGTCCTGAGCCACTGCGCACAGCTGTGACGTACTGCTGGGTGATAAAACCCTGGCCTCAAGTTCCTTAGGCAAGAGCTGTAATCACTGAGCTACATCCCCATCCCACAGTTAGTGCTTAATAAATAATGAATGAACGAGTGACTGAATTTTCCTTCAATGTATCTACATACATCCCTAAGTCTTTATCTACCACTCCTTAGCTTTTCTTTTTCCATCTTTTCCATCAGTGTTTTTCCTTCCTCCTTCCCGCTCTTCATTTTCACTACTTTCCAGAAAGGATTTGAGATGGTTTGCAAATATGTACATATATAAATATGCCTGTATTATTCAGCAGTATAGAAAGTAAACAGGCAATCAGGAAGAAGTTTGCGCATTCCATTTTTTCTTCTCAAATTTATCTTCACTTGCCTCAAAAAAGAAAAATCACTGAAGCTTTGTACTGCACATTTTCTTGCATTTATGCTAAATATAGCAGTTGGTTTTCGATGGTGCTGGCCACTTACCGCCATGCCTTGAGTGGGTATTGCAGCAGCTATGCCACTGGGGCAAATGAAGAGGTGCGTTGGACCTGAGGTTACTTTAGCAAATGATTTTGACTCTCCCTTAGACTCTCAGCTGCCAGGCAAAAATTACATGACTCCGATGGGGCCACATTTTCAGGTAATTTATTCTTCAGATGGTTGTATGTTTTCAATTTGCGATTTTCAAGCTATGCTCCAAGGATCACTGCAAGTTGTATGAAGGTATGTCAGGACCAACTTGGAGGATAAATTGAATTCAGATCTTGTATGTGGCCCTGGTTTCCATGTCTTTTATAAGAATCACTGCTTTCATACTTTCTGCTTTTGGGTTTCTTTTAGAAAACTTATTTGCAAAATGGACTTTGCTTCTAAAATAAGGATAGAACAATCACAGATCTACCCTTTTATTACATTTTTATTCAGGTCTTGTTCATTAAATGTCCAAGTCACCAGATAAAGTCTCATATCATTTATTCCTGAGTTCTATTTTCTTTAGAAACTTTGAAAATCCTTTACATTCTCTTCTGTGGTAATCAAATGTACATTTGCTCTGTAACTTTTCTGGGTCATCTTTTAATGCCTAATTTCAAAAAAAGACATGCAAGTGAAATCAGAAAATAATTTAGAGGCGCACACACACACACACACACACACACACACACACACACACGCACGTTTTGAGACAGGATCTCACTCTGTAGCTCAGGCTAGTCCTGAAATCATGATGGAGCCCAGGCTGGCCTTGGACTCATGGCAATACTCCTATCTCAGCTTTCCAAGTGCTGGGATTACAGATGTGCACCACCATTTCTGGCTTAAGTGATGCTAGGGAATCAAACTTGGATACTTAGCGAGTCATTCCTCCAGCCCCACTTATTGATACTTAAAGACTTTCTGAGAATGGACTTTGTGGTCTCTTGACGCACATGCATATCAAACAAAACAATAAGAGGCACTTGGGGTTTCTAAGGTAACTGGAAGTCTTGATATGAAGTCTATGTATCTTGGAATTAAAAAACAAAACAGTACGAGAGCTGACTTATTCTTAGGTATAAAGTGGATCTCAGCTGAACGGAACTGAATTTGTGTGCTTTTTCTGCTTTGTGAGAAAGAAATTGTGCCAGATCTCTGTGAGGCTGAGGTGGGAGACTTACAACTGGGCAACTTAGCACCTGTCTGAAAATAAAAAAATTTAAAAAAGGGTTGAAAGTACTGGGCTTTTTTCTCAGGACCAAAAAAAAAAAAAAAAAAAAAATGCCATCCTGCCTTGTCCTAGTTTGTTTTGTGTTAAAGAAAAACACCTGAAGCTGGTGATTTGTATAGAAAAGAGGTGTATTTAGCACAATTCTGGAAACTGGAATTCAAGGTTGGGCAGTCTCATTTTTTTGGCTTCTGTAAGTGCCTTCTGGTTAGAACATGACATAGAGGTTGGCATCGTGGTGAGATTTTCTGGGCGAGGGAGGCAAAGGTCTGCTTGGAAGGTAGGAAGCAAGAGACCACAGAAGGTCTCAAGTCTTGCTGTTCCAACCTGCCTTCCTGGGAGCCTATTCATTCCTACCAGACCTGACCCCCTCCTGAGAGACAGCATTAATCCAATTATGAGGGCAAAGGTCACAGGACATGATTACCTTCCGGTATGCCTCACCCCCTGAAGGGTCCAGCACCTCAACACCACCACTCTGGGACCAAGTATGCAGCACATAAACCCTTAGGGGCAAGTCACGCCCAAGCCATAGCATGTCTTGTTGATCGACAGGCCTGTGCCTCAGTCCTCTTTGCCTCCGATAACTGGTTGTCCCTTCGTGACAAACATCCTGCCTAGCCCCCCCCCCCCCCCCCCCCCCCCCCCCCCCCCCCCCCCCCCACTAATAGCCCTCACTCATTCGTTTCCTTTTATCTCATTCTCTTTGTCTTACAGCCAGTAGAGTTTCACTCATCTCATCTGGATTTACAGCAAACTATACATCAGTTATATTTTCTGAGAGCAGAGTAACCTCCACAAGATTGAGGGAAACAGATTTATGTATCCTCCAAGGGAATTTCAGGGCAAGGTAAGTTTGAAGCAGTGAGGAGAAAAAAATCTCCTGAGAGTTACGGATTCGAGGCCTGTGTGGACAACGATTTCCTAGTTATGCAATTTCCAAAGGTGAAAAAGTCAGTCAAGAATTTTCCTCCTTGTTACAGAATATGTGTGGGAGCAGTCACTTGGGGTTCCAAGGAGGTAAGCGTGCAGGCACAAGCATGTGTGGGAGACGGCGTGTGCAGGTATGAGACTTAGAACAAGTTAGGAGATGATGATAACAATAAAGAGGATTATTTATTATACTTTATTTTCCTCACAATTGTTATTTTATTAGTATATGCTTGCAATCCATAATATATACACTTATGTTGGAGGATTGCTACATATACATATCAAACCTTCATGATTTTTTCTTGCCTTCTCCTTCCCCACTCTCCTGTCTTCCCTCCCGTCCCGATCCCCAAATTCTCCCCATCTCTGCAATTGGCCTGCATGCTGGTCAATCCTGTGCTTGGCCAGGGAAAATCCCAGACCATAAAATCTGGTTAAATTTAATAATTTAAAGGGCAGCTGTGAAAGAAAGGGGGTTCCCAAAGGTCAAGTGGAGGTTTCACTTAGCCATATTACCAGGATTTTGGGGGAAAAGCAGCCTCTTCATTTCATTTAGCAGTTGGGGATGTGTGAAATATCAGGGACCCTTTGAAATAATGTGGGCACTCGGGTTGTTTTAGCTCTGGGCTCTCTGGTCATTTCAGCTCTATCTTTATGCCTTCCGTTGGTACCTACTTTTCTAACTGGCCCCAGCCCTCAGCTCTGTGGCCTTAGCTCTGTGAAGCAGGGGTGCATGCCCATCATACCATGCTTGCTGTAGGGTGCACAGTCTTAGACTATGCTGGATTTATTTTATGTCATAAGTAATTACTTAGTGCATGTATTTGTATCCCAAACCCAGTAGCTGGACTATGAAATGTGACCAGTGCTGTTCATCTCAGACTTATAATCTTTAAATATTTATTTCCATTATTTTAATTAGAGTTAGAGAGATACTTGCCTTTTTTGTTCACAAACATTGAGTTTTTTCCAGCCAAAATAGGCAACTTACATGTGAGTACTAAACATAGCACTTAAACATATTTGAAATTGTTTTTCAGTTGCAGAACAGTGCTAGTTTATTACTTTCTGAAAAGCAATTCATCTTACACATAATTACTAAGTCGGTTATAGTGTATATTTGATTTTTTCCTCTATTTTATTAATGTCTTAAAATATTTCCCACTTTGTAGAAATTTTTTTTTCTTCAGCTTTGTTTTGTAATTTCCTAAACCAAACCCTTCTTTTGGAGAGATATTTAATAATTCAAAAAAATAATGTGATCATCCCTACTATATCAACGCAGTGATCATGAATGATTCTTGTGATGGTTAGGACTTGAAATGTTCCTCAAAGACTCATCTATTTGGATGTTGTGAATTACCTATGGATTTCATGTGCTCTTACCTATGGATTTCATGTGCTCTTAGGAGGTGGGACCCGGACAGAGGGTGTGGCCCTGATGGGTATCCTCCTTCCCCTCCTCATGATGCCCTCATTCCTCCTGTTGTGATGCTGTGAGGAGCCGTCTCCTGCCAGATCCTTCTGCCGTGCCAACACTGCTAGCTGGTCACAAACAAACTGAGATCTCTGAACTGTGAGCTAAAACAAACCTTTCCTTAAGCTGTGAGTGTTGAGTATGTTGTCTGTCTGTGGTGATTTGGGTCTGGAGTGTCCCCCAAAAGCCTCATGCTCCCATGGCTGCTGGGTACTGTTGGGAGTGGGGCCTGGCCGGAAGGGGTGGGTGCTTGGGGCCTGACCTGGAGGCATGTGTGCCGGATCCACTCTTCCTCTCTCTCTTGGTTCTGTTCTGCCATGCCATGAAGCTCTTTCTCTGGCTCCGACCTGACCTTGTGGTTCCTCCATTTCTGGCTGTGGACTGTGACCTTCTGAAACTGTGAGCTAAAATAAATCTTTCCTCCCAAAAGTTGGGGGAATTGGGCATTGTGTCTCAGAAAGTAATGGAGGCAGTGTCCCAGCAATGAAAAAGCGACTGAGACAATTTGTTTTTAGAATTTCAGCCGCCTGTGACAACTAGTGTGATGGACAGAGCTCCCAAGTGGCCCTGTGAGCTTTGCCTTCTGGTGTCATTCCAGTGGTTCAGCTACCTCACATGGCAAAAGGATTTTGAAGATGTTATTATAATTAGTAGTCAGTAGACAATAGGGACATTGTTGGAATGGACTGAATTTAATCCTATAACTCTTTAGGGGCGTTTTCTCTATGGTACATAAGAAAGTCAGAAATTTATAGCAAAGGAAGGACTTAATGCATATAATTTCTAGATTTGAGGAAATTTCTGGATCCAGTGAAGTTTCCAGATACCAGCTTTTTGGAGATGTGCGCGACCCCCAGGGGACAGTGGAAAGGAAACAGACCTCAGTGGCACACCCACCCCAAGGAGCAGAACTTGCCAACAACCTGAGTGGCCTGAGTCAGAGCCCCACGAGACGGTGCAGGAGAGCTGCTCACTGGGATGATGAATAGAGCTTTTTTCGGATTTTAGTATACTTCTTAGTTGTACCGTACAATGGGTAGTGTCACGAGAAAAGACTTCTGAATGTGTGTTATTTCTATTTTAATTTTTCAGATTTTCACTTGGGAGGTGCTAGGTTATAGCTCAGCAGTCACGGTGCTTGCCGAGCAAGCACTAGGCCCTGGGTTTGATTCTCTAGCACCACATAAGCTGGGCATATTGGTGCATGCCTGTAATCCCAGCATTAACGATGCTGAGGCAGGAAAATTGCCTGGAGTTTGAGGCCGGCCTGGGCTGCATATTGAGTTCCGGACCAGCCTGGACTATAGAGTGAGACTCTGTCTCAAAATAAATAAATAAATAAATAATTGAATAAATAAATATTAAAAATGTCCATGTGGCTTACCAACACTTTTGTTGGGAAATAGTATTGTGGTAGACATTGTTGACTGACTACCCAAAAATATCCTTAGGTGTCAGGACCTCAGTTGTTTTCACCAGAGGAGCTTCGATTCTGATGGGGAAGGTAGCCATAGGGTCTAAAGGTGAGTGTGCTTATGATCCAATTCTAGCTCATGAGATTTGCGTAGAAGTCTTTTTGAGGGCTTTGTGAAAGATTTTACTACTTCACGTAAGAGAGATAGTGAGAAGAAATATTCTGCATGACTCTTGCCACCTGCTTCTTGCCTTGGGGTGTGGGTGATGAGGTGCGGTAGCCATCTTGTGGCTGTGAAGAGGAGGCCAAAAGCATCTCTCAGGTACTGACTGAGGGTCCTGATTTCCTACACCAGTGCCGTTGCTCACATCTAGACTTCTTGTTAGAGAAAAATGTTTCATTTGTCTTCATTATTGTATACTGGTCAACTTGAAAAAAAAGCAAAGCTGTAAGAAAATAGTTGAATAAATAAACATATGCTAGGCACAGTCTACTTACAAAGAAGAGGCTTATTTAGCTCACAGGCTTGGAGCTAGTTTTGTTTCACGTGCACACAGCAGAGCCAGGCCACACCTTGGCTGCATACCTTATCTCCGTGAGTAGCAGTGCAGGAGGCTTGGGTGAGACCAAACAGTGATGGCAGCTTGAACCAACAGCAGAGAGGATGTGAGGGGCCAAGCTTTCTCTTTATAGCAAACTTCTCAGGAGAACTCAAATGGTAGCAAGAGAAATGCTTTCTGAGTCCTAAATGACCTAAGGACCTCCCATTGTGCTCCACCTCATAATACTGTCACCCTGGGGATCAAACCTGCAATCACAATGAACCCTTAATGGAGACTCAAACCACACCTAAAGTATAGCAGAAGGTTATTTGGGTTTTAATGATTTACAGCTGAAAGCACATCTGATACAGAATTTGGATCCTAAAATTGGAATGCTAGAAGTAACATGCAGGTCAGGGTGGAGCTTGAGGACTCAGGTCTCTTAGCTGAAAACTCAATTTCTTAGCTGGAAACTTTGGATAGAACAAAACATTTAAGTAGTCAGTTGTCTGATCTATCTTGGAATATTAACTACAGGCTGACTGGAGTTGTAGTGACACTAGAAATGAAAGATTCACGATGTTTATGTATGTTGACTTATTGTAGCGGTAGTTAAATAGAAAGATAGGTAGTTAATCAGAGAGCAAATATGTTGTCGCTTCACGTTGGGGCCTTTTCACTGTGGTACTATTCTAGATGTACAGAATTCCATATTTTGCAGAGGTAGAAAACGTGCTTTGGTATTCTAAGTTAAAATAAGCAGAGGTGGAAAAGTGGCACCCTTAAGACTGATAAGACGAGGGTTTCTCAGAACAAAGGCCTAATTGTGAGAGTTAAATACCTGCAGATTTTAAACAGTGCAGGATCTAGCAGCAGGGCGACAAGAATTCTTAGCCTCAAAGACTATGTCTAGACAAGAACTTTAGTTGTGGTTACTAATGCAAGAAATTGACCAGAAGCAAATGCACTACTAAATCTACTAAGCTTTGGGGAATAACTTTATTGTTAAATATACCCTAACCCTTGCCAATCATGGCATGTAATTATTGAACCCTAAAGATTATCCCTCATTTATCCAAAGTTGTATCAACTTCTAGGGCTTTCTAAAATTAGAAAGAACTCTCTCCTGACTACCCAGCTCACATACAGGCATTGAAAATAATGATTCAAAAATATCTTAATAGAGGCAGGAATCAGAGGCTATGAGAAAAAAATAGATTTTCATAAAGAACAGAATTAGGACCTTTCACGTTAATGAATAAAAGACTTTTTCCCCTGAGAGGGCAGGCTGTTCTCACTTCTTCTAGCAGATAGAGCATATGCTAGTAAATATCAACTGCTTATTTAATCTTTTCTAATTATTGGCTATTAGGTATGTTGAAATTAAAAAACATATTTTTAGAAAAAAATTAGAAATTTATAAAAATATGCCTCTGGGCTAAATATGTGAAGAAGCTTAGGCATTATGTAGAAGTCCTGGTTTTGGACCTGGTAGCAGTGGATAGGTATGACTTCTGACTTTCCTCTGTGGAGAAAGTGACTGCACCTATTCAAACTTACTGTGTAGGAAAAAGAATGTGTGTGGGTTGCCAAAGGGGTGGACTGTGGCAGACACTGTTAGTGAGCTATCTGAAAGTATTACAGTTGGCTCTCTGAATCACAGGTGGACAATATTCAGGGAAAAAACCCCTGTGTTTGTATTTAATATGCTATACCAACTGTTCACATATCATTTACATTGTTAAGTATAATAATCTAGAGATGACTTAAAGTATTTGGGAGGATATTTGTGTGCTGTTTGCATGTACTACTATACCATGTTACGTAAGGGACATGAAAATACTCAAAGTTTGCCATTTGTCCGGTTCCTGGAACTGATCTACCGTGGACAGTGAGTGTTGGCTCTATGTACCCAGCTTTATTTAATGTTAACAGATCTCAGCTGTCTACCTCTATGCTCGCACTCCTCACTTTGGCTCTTTTTGGGGAGAAGAATTCCCTTGGTTTCAGAAGAGGAATGCGAACCTGGTGTGAACATGTAGCCCGAGTTTAGCCAATGATGCAAAAGGAGGTATCTTACAGATACTTCTAGAGGTAAATGTTGTTACCTTTAGGATATTAGCCAACTGCAACATTAACATCAGCAATGATTTAAGTAATCTGTTGTGTGAGGTGAAGTAAGTCATCCCTTTTTCAAGTTAGCTTGTATTTGTTTTTATTTTTGTAAGTAAATATTTCTAAATGATGCAATTATAAATTTATGTTGCCCTAGTTATCTAAAGCAAGGAGTTGCCACATTACAGTGTGGTTCAAACGTAACCCCTTCCTGCTTGTTTTGTATTTATTCTGTGTCTTCTTAGAGTATGGCTGCTCCTGTTCATTTCTCTGGTCCATGGCTGCTTTCACATGACAATGGGAAGCTGAGTAGTTCCCATAGAACCTGTCTGGTCTGAAGAAATGAAACTGTTTCTAGCTGACCTATTGTAGAAAAACTGCTTATTCCTGATCTAGTGAGTCATGTGGACAAGTCAAAGTTCAGCGGGATACGATATCACTTAATTTTACGTTTTAGTCGTCTTTACCCAAACCTGCAAAGCCTGTGAGTCGACTGCAATGCTTGTTGTAGTCGCATATTGTAAGGCTCTTCCTTGAGTGTAGTCCATCAGAGTCTCCAGTGGAGCAAGCTGGTAATCTGCGGTGCAGACCATTTCCCCACACTCATCTTTTGACCACACAAGTTTGGGAAACGCTATGAGAAGTTGGCATCCGTGTCAGTTTCTTTCCCACAATGGAATTAAGCTGCAAGTAGTTCCTGTGATTCATTGCAGAAGCTACAGTGTGATCAGGAGATTGAGTAAGGTTGTGTCCAGGCACTGGAGGCAGCTCAGAAGTCGAAGTGCAAGGGATTGCAAGATTCTGGAGTAGTGAAAGCGGCGCCGGCTCTGCCAACGAGAGACTGGAATCTGGGCTCTGGGTCAGCGCCGACTGATCATCTAAGCTTGGACAGGTTTCTCTGGAGCCCACAATATTCTCAACTACTGAAACCTCAAGTTGCAGTATGATTTTAAAACTCAGAAACTAAGAGAACAAAACGAATGCGTATTTTTCTCTGTTTCCTGCAGTTATTTTCCACTATATCAGAGTCCCTCAATCCTGGCATCTCAAGACTCACCATAGAGCCTCAGACACACCGGTGCTGCAGGGGCCACACTAAGATTCTGACTGAGCTCACGCGGAGGAGACCTGAGCCACGCTAACCCATACCTTCCAGGCAATGCTGTTCGGTCCAATTGAGAGCCACAGTCCTGTATGGTGTTGGGCTCACATTTTTCCCCATCTCCTATTCACGGTGCACATATGTGACTGTCACCTTTATGGCGCATGCAAATAAGGGCAGTAAATAAGGATATTAGTTCCTGAATACTTGCGAATCAAGAAGCCTATGCAGAACTCAAAATAGAGCCTTTAAAAAAATAAATGTAGCATTACAGCCTTGATGACCAGACTCTAATACAACAAGACTTGGGCTTGGAAATCTCTGGATTTTAAAACCAACTCCCCGAGGCCTCCTAAGACACAACTGGTTTGGAACCAAAGGCCCAGTGATCTCTGACACTGAGATCCTGTATATATGTATTTTTATATAGGAATGCCACAGTCTTAAGAACATTTTGAAAAGGCAATTTGTATGGCAAAATTAAGATACTGTGCAAAAGGACATTATCAACCAACAGAAGTGGGCCTGAGTTAGGTGCTATTTGGTAAAAACACTGCTTACCAAATAGCTTCCCTCTCAGAAAGAGCTGTGACTCTGCTCATGCAGTGTAATTATCTTTCCTCCATAGTAGTCTATCTTTTTATTAGCAATTATAAATTCTAATTAAAAAGAACTAAAATGTTGCTCTCAAATAAATCAGATATTTATCTACATATATATATTTTATATATATTATTTTTATTGTTTTATATTCATATGTTTTATTTGTATATATAATAAGGTATACCTCCAATCTGGTCTTTTATTTACTACTAATTCATTTTAAATTGGTGTTAATAATCCCATTCACTCATTTCCTCCTTTGTTTGTTAAGTCATGTAACAAATAACTTTCAAGTACTACCTGTGAGCCAAGAACTAATCCAAGCCCTCAGGACCTAGGGGTGATCGAGAGTCTCACCCCTGTTGAAGCTGACATTTCACTGGGGACATTGGTAATAAGCAAATAACTAGCTGGGGTACTACATGGCCTGATTGTTAAGAAAAATAAGGTAAGATAAGGTGATAAAGAGTCAATGGGAGCTGGAGCCTGGTACCATTTTACATGGGTAATCAGAGAAGGCTGGTCCCCTAAAGTAATACTTAAACAAAGACCTGAAGAGAGAGAGAGGAAAGTCATGGTAGGGAATATAATATAGAGGAAACAACCTGTGCAACAGTCCTGTGGCAGGAAGGCAGGTGCTGCTTGAGATAAGGAGCAGCAAATGCCTGAGCAGATGCTGTGTGGAGCGAGTGAGGAGGGGTGCTGGAGGTGGGTAGGAGGGAAGCAGGCCCTGGCATGTGGGGCTTGGCAGCTTATTGTGAGGATATCACACGAAGCTCTGAGGTTCAAGGTGGATCAAAATTTGTGGTGATTGAAGGTTTGCCATTCCAAGGCCTTCTGTAAGTAGAAGAATACACAAACAGGTATCAACATAAATACTTACAGAGGAGAGACAAATACCACACACCCTAAAAAATCCAAAAGGTCACAAGTTTGTTGATTAGTACCTGTCTCCATTACATTCCCACTTTCATTAGTTTGGGTTGAAAATCTTTTCAATCACCTTTTCATATTATTTAGTAACATCCTTTTCCATAGGAAGAAGAAAAAGATATTTGAGTCTTGTAGCTTGTGTGTTCGTGATTTACCTTTTTATTATTGATCATTTTAACTTCCTGTCTTTTATTAGTAATTTTGTGAATATTTCTCAGGATTGTTGTCAGCTTGGGAAAGCTTTTCTCAGTATTTTATTTTTTTTTTTAATATTAACTATAAGACTTGCAAGAAGCTGGGTGTGGTAGGATCTGAGGTGCAGGCCCGTAATCCCAGCACTCTGGTGTGTCTTCCACATTTTAACTATTGTCAGTGGTGCTGCTGTGAACATGGGTATACATGTATCTGTTATATGATGCTTTTAACTGTTGGAAAAATTCCCAGAAGAAGTATCGCTGGATCAAAAGGGTTATTCATTTTCAGCCTCTTGAAGAATTTCCACACTGCCCTCCATAGTGTTGTCCCAGTTTACATTCCCACCAGCAGCGTAAGAGGTTCCTTTTCCCTCACGGCCTCGCCAGCACTGATGGCTGTTTGAGTCTTTGATAGACTCCTTTTTCTCCGGGGTTAGATGATATTTTAGTGATGTTTTGATTTGCATTTCTCTAAAGGCTAAAAACGTTGAACGTCTTTTTGTATGTTTACTGGCCATTTTAACGTCTTCCTCTGAGAATTGTTTATTCATTTCTGTTGCCCATTTTTCAATGGGATCTTTGAATTTGGGGGCCTGCTTTTATTCAGTTCCTTGTATATTCTAGTTATTAGTCTCCTATCAGAGGTATAGGTGGTGAAAAAATTTTCCCCATTCTCTTGGTTCCCTTTTCCCTTTGCACTCTGTTGATAATTCCCTTTGCTCTACAGGGACTTTTAAATTTGATATAACCTCATTTATTGATTCTAGGAACAGTTTCTTTTGCATTGGATGTCTTATTGAGAAAGTCCTTGCCTACCCCTAGATCCTTTAAATTTTTGCCTAATTTGTCTTCCAGCAGGTTCAGTGTTTTGGGTTTGATATCTAGGTCTTTGATTCACTTTGATATGATTTTGGCTCATGGTGACAGGTGTGTGTCCAGGAATTTGCAGATATTTATAAATAGCATCAAGGGCACTCTCCCTCCATGTCACATACATTAATGGATTTGAACGAGGCACCAGTTGGACCTCACTTCTGTTGTAAAAGGAGCATTTTGCGGGAGGGAGCCAGGCCTTCAGGCTGGGAGAGCAGCAGGCCAGCTGAGGTAGTTCATTTGGGTGTTCCAGCACTGCTGACCTGTTATTCACGGGGCTGCTGGATCACTGATGGACTTCCTGATACCCTACACCCGCTGGCCAGGCTGCTTTTCTGTCTTAGCCACCACAGGGTCAGCAGTTACAGGGAGTTCTCTTAATGTTTTTCTCTGGCTCAGAGTCTTTGAAGTTTGAATTTCTTCAGCAATATCTCCACTACTAGAGCGATTTCTGGTCCTGTTTGCTGCTGCCTGGGTGCCTATGTGTGCCCACGCGTTGTCCCTTATCAGCACAGCCTCGATTCGGAGCTGTGCGCTCTGCACCAGTGGTGCCAGCTGCCTGAGAGGACTCTTCTCGGTGATGGAGAACCCGGTACCACTTTACAGCACGCAACCTTGTGCTGGTGAAGACCTCATGACTCGCGTCTTCAAGGCTCTTGGCAAACTTACCCTGTTTATTTGGGAGTTAGCTTTATGATGTGTTGCTTTGGAGCAGAGATTCACAACCTTTTCTGTGAAGGGTCACGGCGAGTATTTGAGGCTTGCGGGCCATATGGTCTCTGTCAGAACTACTCAGCAACGTTCTTGTAGCGCAGAAGCAGCCACAGACAATTATGTGAACAAAGGGGCCTGGCTAAGTCCCAATACAATTTTATTTACAGAAATAAGCCCTGGGGCTAGAGGCGGCTCACAAGCTGCAGTTTGCTAACACCAGCTTTGTGATTTTTCTTCAGCTGTTACGTGTTCCACATCTCAGTATCAACCTCTGTAAGTCTAGTGACCCCGTTTTTGTGATCAGGACCCTCCTATGGTCCTTATTTGCCACGTAGTTCTGTTACAAAGACCGGATGAGCCGCTGCTATGGAGATATTTTACTTAAAATTAGCACACATTTGTTTATTATTATTTTTTCTTTCTCATCACTCTCATCCTTCAACAGTTTCCCCCTTTTCTAGTGAAGAGTTGATTGGTCTTTTGAAAACTTGCTGAAAAGAAGTAATTTGTGACTTTTATGGGCAAGTTTCCTGGAATGATAACATTATATGGATGAACGTAGACACTGGAATAGTAAAATCATGTTAATGTCGTGAATAGGCCGGGTAGGTAAGAGGTGGTTTGGGTTCTCACCTATGAGGCATTTCGGATAATGTTTTATAAAGGAGGTGAGGAAAGGTTGGTAAGATTTCAGGTCTGATAGAAAGGCAGAGAAGGCTAGCAGAAAAGAAAGCAACACCCGAGAGGGGGAAAGGTGACGTGAAGAGGTTCACAATGTTCACAGTATTTTTGAAAGAGAGGAAAAAGTTTTGGTTTTTAGAAACTGGAATATGTAAGCCGTATCAAGAATGATAAATTAAAAAATATCAAGTATACAAGGAATGATCAAAATGTAAGGTGAAAGTATAAAGGAAAACATCACAGTAAAGACACAGTGCCGCTAACCTCCCTCCCAGCATCCCCCCCTCATGTCACATGCACGTGCTGCCACGTTTTGAAAGCGGAAGTGACAAGAGGTCCCTTCGTGAGTGTCTTCAGGGGGCCTGTGAAGAGTTCGGTGGACGCTGTTGAGGAATCCCGCCCTATGGAAAGGAAGGGCGTCACGCGTGTCCTCTTCTCCCTGCCCCGCGGGATCTGGCACGGTGCGACCTCTGCCTTGACCCCAGAGTTGAAATGATCGTCAAAGATAAATGTTTAAAATCAATTCAGGGTATCGGGCGGCCGTGACAGTGTAAATACAGAGGACTTAGGGAACTGGTTCAGAAAGTAGACGAGGTGGGATCAGCGTCTTCAGATGAGGAGGAGGAGGGTTTTGAATGGAATTAATGGCAAGGCTTCTTACACCATAATACAAATTTAAAATTTAGTCACCATATTCTTTGTGATAATGACTGAACACAGAAAAAATTTAATTTTTCTTTTTTGAGAAATTAGTGTATTGGCATATGGCATCTTGATCATTTTAATGTTCCTCTCCCCTCCCATATCTCCTTTCCCTCTCCATAAAATCTTTTTTCTTTGTGCGTGAACTACAGATTCAGTAACAAATTGAAAACATGCGACTATTACACGACAGTGACTATTTACACTTTCGGCCGCTTTGTCCCCCTGTTTATCCTTTTCCTACTCCTTCCCTGCCTCCACCTCTCTGTAACTTATCCCTTTCCTAGCAATCCACCACTCCTCTTCCTGCTCTCTCTTTTTAAAATGTCTTTTTATGCACTTGTTTAGTGAATTTCCTAAGAGGGACACCAATACTTAGTCTTTTGTGTCTGGTCCATTTCCCTGAGAATTATTGACTCAAGGTGTCCCCGTTTTCTTCTTTTAAATAGTTTGTATCTGTCTTTCTATATGCATGGCTGCATAGTATTTCACCATGTATAAATATCATATCTTCTTTATCTATTCCTCTATTGATTGGCAAGTACGTTGTTTCCAGGATTTAGCTTTTAAAATTGTTCGGCTATTAACTTGTGTGTGCGTGTGCCTTTATAATATGTTGACTGTATTTCTTTTGAGAGCATGCCTGGTAGAGGTGTAGCTGGGTAAAATGGGATTTATATTCTCAGCTTTCTAAAGAATCTCTAAACTACTTTCCACAATGGTTGAACAAGATCACAGTACCACCAATGGTGTACAAGCGTCCTTTTTCCCCCCACACCCTCGCCAACAATTGTTGGTTTTTGAGTTCTTAATGTAGGCCATTCTTACTGGGGCGAGATAAAACCTCAACATTGTTTTAATTTGCATCATGCACTTATTGACCTTGTGTACTTCCTCTTCTGAGAAGTTTCATTTCATTTCAGCTGCCTATTTCTTAATGGAGCCATTTATTTTAGGGGATTTTGTTTTTTCAAGCTCTTTATATATTCTAGATATTAATCCTCAGTCTAAGGCATCGCTGGCAAACTTTTTCTCCCACCCTATGGGCTCTCCACCCTGTTGATTGTTTTCTTTGCTGTGCAAAAGCTTTTTATTTTGATGTGGTTAACCAATAGATACTATGTTTTCTAGGGTTTTACCTATTTTTGTCTCCCAAGAGGTTCAGTTTTTCTATTTTGATATCTAGCTCTTGAATCCATTTTTGTCTGATTTTAGTATATGGTGACAAATATGGATCTGATTTTATTCTCTTACGTGTGGTTATCCAGTTTCTCCAGCAGCACCATTTGTTGAAAATTTTGTCTTTTCTCCAGTGGATGATTTTGGCCACTTTGTCAAAAATTAGGTGACTGTGGATACTTGGGTTTGTTTCAATATCCTTAAGTCTATCCATTGATCCTCCTGTCTGTTCTTATACCAATAACATATAGATTTAATCACTGTTGCTTTGATGTTTAACTTGAACTGTGGAATTGTGATTCTGCTAGCTTTGCTTTTGCTGCTTAGAATTGCTTTAGTAATTCTGGGTCTTTTCTGGTTCTGTATACATTTTAATGTTTTCTTTTTTCTGGTTTTGTAAAGAATACTTGATATTTTGATTAGTATTGCATTGAATCTGTGAAGCAGCTTTGGAAGTAGGACCAGTTTGGCAATATTAGTTCTTCCTATCCAGGAACATGGCTATCTTTCTAAAGTCCTCTTTAATCTCTTCCTTGGGGGTTCTGTAGTTTTCTCTGTATAGATCTTTCATTTCTTTAGTAACTTTTACTCTTAAGTATTTTTTTTTTTTTGCTATTGTGAATGGGGTTGATTTCTCTATTTCTTTCTTATTGGGTTTGTTGTTGTGTATAGAAATACTGTCAATTGTGGGAATTGATTTTATAACCTGTTACTTTGATTAATTTATTTATTAGTTCTAAGAGTCTTCTGGTGGAATTTTTTGGGTCTTCAATGTAGAGTATCATGTCATCTGCAAATAGGGATATAGTAAATTCTTCCCTTCTGATTCATATTTGTTTTATTTCTTTCTCCTGTCTGATTGCTCTGGTCAAAATTTCAAGCACTATGTTGAATAGTAAGAGTAGTAGTGGACACCCATGTCTTATTCCTGTCTTTCTCCATTTCGGATGGTGTTGGTGGAGGGGTTGTTGCAGATGGCTTGGATTTGGTTGAAGTAGGGTCCTTTCATTCCTGTTTTCTTCGGTCTTTATCATAAATGAATGTTGGATATTGTCAAATGCTTTTTCTGCATCTATCATCTATCGAGATGATCATATGCTTTTTATCTTTGCATCTATTAATATTAATATGTATTGCTTTTATTGATTTGCATATTTTGAACCACCCCTACATCTCTGGGATGAAGCCCACGTGATCATGGTGTAATCTTGATGATTTGCTGCTTTCTGTTGGCAGGAATTTTGTTGAGTATTTTTGTGTCTACACTCATTAGGGAGATTGACCTGTAGTTTTCTTTTGTTGTTGAGTCTTTGTCTGGTTTTGGTTTTAAAGTTATGTTAGCTTCATGGAATGATTTTGGCAACTTTCCTTCTTTTTCAGTTTCTTGCAAGAATTTGATGAGTTTTGACATTAAGTCTTCACTGAACTTGTGGTAGAATTCTGCCATGAATCTGTTGAGTCCTGGCCTTTTTTTTAGTTGAAAGTGTTTCTGTTACTTCCTCAATTTTGTAGTTGTCTCTTACTCTACTCCTGTGTTTTATTTCTTCTTCCTTCAGTTTTGGAGGTTGGTAGTTGTTTAGGCACTTCTCCATTTCTTTGAGGTTCTTAATTTTTGGAGTAAAAGTTTTCAAAATAACTTTCTATAATCCTTCGGATTTCAGTGCTGTCTGTTATAATTTACCTTTTTCATTCTTGTGTAGATGTAGGTTTTCTCTTTCCTTTTTATGAGGTTAGCTAGGAGCTCATCTTTTCAAAGAACCAACTTTTTGTTTCATTGATTTTTTTTGTATTGCTTTTTAAAATTTCAATTGCATTGATTTTTGTTCAGACCTTTATGATTTATGTCTTTCTGTTAGTTTTGGAGTTGGTTTGGTCTTGCTTTTCCAGGGCCCTGAGTTGTATCATTAGATTATTTATTTGGGAGTGCTCAGTTCTTTTTATATGTGCATTTTGGGCAATGAATTTCTTTTAACACTGCTTTCATTATGTTCCAGAGGTTGTTTTGTGATGTTCTTTCATTTTCATTGTCTCTACAAACTTTTTGATATTTTTCCTCCCTGATTTCTTGTATGACCCAATGTTTGTTTAATAGAGTACTATTCGGTCTCCATTTGTTTGAGTAGTATCTTTTGTTTGTGTTGTAGTTGATTTCCAGTGTCATCCCTCTGTGATCTGAATAAGTATGTGGAATTATTTCAGTTTTCTTTTATGTGTTTAAGATTGTTTTATGGCCTAGAATATGGCCTGTTCTGTAAGCAGCTGAGAATAATGTGTATTCTATTGTTACTGGACTAAAACTCCCTAAGTGTCTGGCATGTCCCTTTCTTCCCTGATGTTGTTCAGATCTGCTATATCTTTGTTGATTTTCAGTCTAGTTGACTTGTCTTCCTGGAAGAGAGGAGTATTAAAGCCCCTCACTATAATTGAGTGGGAGAGGTCTCCTTTTTTTTTGGTTCAGTAGCATTTGTTTTATTTATTTGGGCGTACCATTTTGAGGGGCATAGATGTTTATGATTGTTAGCTCCTGCTGTTAGATTTTTTCCTTTACAAGAATGAAGTGACCTTTTTTGTTTCTTTTTACCAGTTTTGGCTTAAAGTCCACTTTGTCAGCAAAGAATGCTACTACCCTTGCTTGTTTTCATCTCCCTGTTGAGTGGAATATTGAACTCCTTCCTTTCACCTTCAGACTGTGTTCATCTCTGTGGGTAAGTGGGTCTCTTGAAAGCAACATATGGTTGGATTATATTTTTAAAAATCTAGTTAGCCAGCCTATGTCCTTTGATTGGCAAGCTTGGACCTTTGCCATTGAGTTATAATTGACTTGTAAATATTGACTCCTGTCCTCTTTCTACCCTTTGAATGTTGATTGCTTTCTCTTTTCCTGTTTTTTAAAGATGTTCTCTCTGTTACATGTAAACCTGCTGTTGTTTTCTTTGCTGTTTGTCCTCTCTATCCCTATCCAGAATCCATAAGAATGTTTTTGTGATGCTAGTTTAGTTGTCTTAAACCTCTTTTAAGTTTTCTTTGTCTGGAGAGTCTTTATTTCATTGTCAGTTTTAAGTGATAATTTTGCTGTGTATGAGACTCTTGGGTGCCAGTTATTTTCTTTTAGGGCTCTGAAGATTTCACCCCCGGCTCTTCTGGCTTTCAGAGTTTGTGTTGAGAGGTCTGCTATTCTTCAGATAGATTTGACTTGGTGTGTTTCCTTCTCTTTTTCCTCTTACAGCTTTTAGAATGTTCTCTTTGCACTAGATGTCTGTAACTTTCATGATGGTGTGTCCTGGGAAGCTTCTGTTTTGATCGTGCCTACTTGGTGTATAATATGCCTGCATCACTTGCATGTCTGTTTCTTCTTCTGTATATGGGACATTTTTCTCTTGTGATTTCAGTGAATAAGTTTCTGAATCCTTTAGCTTGTATTTCTATTTTTTATACTCCTGTAATTCTGAAATTAAGTTTCTTTGAATCATCTGTGATTTGTTGTTATCCATATCCATGTTGACATAGTGTTATTTGAACATTGTTAAGGGTTTGGTCCATGATTTCCACCCCCTTCTAGATCAGATGTTTTCTCTCCTTCTTTTGGTTCTAAACTTTCCATTGAAGCTTTTGTCTTCTGATGCTCTTCCTTTATCTTTTCATATGTTGTGAATTCTTAAATGAATTTGTGATTCATTCCTTGTATTGACTTCCACAGGTCTGCTAGCCTCATATATGTTTCCTCCTTAAGCTCTTTAGCTACATTTTTTTCAAAATTTTTTAAAGTATCTTGAGCAGGTTGTTGTTTGTGTCTGTCTAGTGTTAATCCAGAAGATTGATTTCCTTTTTTAAGGTTTAGAAAATTTGATTCTTCTTTTAGTCCCATTTGGGCCTCTTTGGCAGACTAGAGTCTTTCTGCACCCGTATTTTCTTGACTTGCTGATGAGTGTTTCTCTGGCTTGTGGTGGTGGTTCTTTAGACAATCTCTGCATTCTGATGGGGAGATCCCAGTTTGTACAATTGCTGGCTCATGTGTTATCCTTTGACTGTACAATGCTCTATCTGGGACACTGGGGAGTTCCCCTTAGTGCCCACCTTCTTCACAAATTTAGGCCTGCAATTTGCTGTTTGGTCTGCCTTGGAAAGTTTTTCTGCTATGGCAGCAGCTGCCAGTCCTTGGCACCGGTTGGCACTCTGTAGTTTTTTGGCCTCAATAGCTGCCCTTTCTGTGTGTCTTTGTCCCTGTCCTACTTACTCTTCCTGCCTCAGGGGTCGCTCTGGGTCAGTGCCCACAGGCAGCAAGATGCATGAACAGTGAGGATTATAGCGTACCTCTTTTTCTATCCTCTCTGTGCCCAGATACTCAAGGGCTGAAGGCTTGCTGCTGCTCTCGCATTACCTGACCTTGCCTCCTTTTTCCACATTTACACTGAAATGACTCTGCTTGGGACATGGGGCACCTGCTGTCCTGCTGGCATCACTGGACCCCAGCTGATTGCCTGCTTTCAGATTTCCCACAGGTTCAACAAGGGAGGGAACCCAGTTCTCCACTCTGATCTGGTCTGACTGTGTACCGCAGGTCGCGGGTGGCTCCCTTTCCTTTCTTGCCTGTGCGTAGCTGGGAGCCCTGAAGCTGCCTGACCCCTCCTCCTTTGCTCTGAGTTGCCCTTGTTGGCACTGCTGCTCCTGCTTTCTTATTTCTGTGGCATCCTCAAGACTTCTGCAAGGGAGAAGGGGACCTGCTTCTCAAGACTGCTGGGCCTGCAGGCTGCGGGATGCTGGCAGACAGGATGCAGACAGGTCCCTTTCTCCTTTTATTTTGTTCTGTGATACATCAGTTAGTGCCGTTGGGGCTTCCTTGTCTCTGCAGCACCCTTGGGTGTGGGTAAGAAGGACCAGCTTCTTAATCCTGCTGTAGCCCACATGCTGCGGAGTGGGCACAACAGAGAGGCAGAGGGCTCTATTTCCCCTCTTATTTTGCTCCATGGTGTGGTTTGTTTGTCTGTGTGTCACCTTCAGGCCTTCTGTGAGGGTAAGGAGGAGCCACTTCTCAAGCCTGCCGGGACCTGTGACAGAGGGGATGGACAGGCTGCTGGGTGCCACCCTGATAGTCCACTTTTGGTTTTATCTCTTATCCTTGGATTTTCTAATGGCCTTAAGATCATTTTTCCTCTATGCTTCTGCCTCCAAGGTTGATTTTATTGAGAACAACTTTTCTGAAGCTCTTAGTCCAATGCTATCTTGACTCCGTCTCCACCACATTTTCTCATCACACCATATACATTATTTTCAATTAATTGTCCTGGATGGTCATTACATTTTGTTGTGTATAAGTCTGTATCAACACTGGAAAACATCTCAATTTAGTTTTGAGAAGATTAGTTATTTTTTGCTTAAAAATGTGTGTTCGTGGCAGAAAAAATAATATATCCATAATCAGAAAAAATAAAAGTAACCATTAGCCATAGGTAAAATACCAGTGAAATGAATATGTAGGAGTCAAAAATCCCCAGCAGTGGAAGGGAGGCTGAACAGCTAAAAGTTAAAAAGACTGTTGGTGAGGGAAGGATGAAATAAAGACACCAGAGAGTGACAGCTAGAAGGCAGAAGGATAAATAAAGGCTAGTGATTGTTTTGGGTATCTTGAATTCTAATTTCTCTCATGGATGTGACACTACGGAGTGTTTAGGATTACAGAGTAGTGAGGTACCTGTGGAATTATGTTGGGTACCTGTGGGACTTGGCTGTTAGGGGCCGCCAAGGATACTTACGGCTTGCCTTGAAAGGATTGTATCAATGTATTGAGGCTGAGGGATGCGCAAGGCAGAGTTTTCAGGTGTGTATGATTGACTTGCAGGTCAGGAAGTGAGGAGGGGCACCCACGCTGGGTGTGGGAGGCCCGACTGACAGTTTGAACTAAATAAGGGAAGAAGAAACATTGTCATAGCATCTTCCTGGGAAAGCTCTGGCCTTTGCTTTAGTCTCCAGACATCAGCTGATGTTTCTTCACTTAGCTTTCTGTCTGCCATTCTGTCTGTGAAGAGCCAACTAGATCCTGGCCATGTGCCTCCACCATTGGTGGCTGCCTGTGAATAGACTGTGTGAAATATTCTGAAACCGTGAGCTAAAATAAATTTTTCCTCTTTTAAATTGTGGATGTTGAGTATTTAGTCCCGGCAAAGACAGAATAACTAAGAGAAAAATTGGTACCATAGAAGTGAGGTCATTGCTGTGATTTTACCTGACCATGTGGTTTGGAAGCCTTTGGAACTGGCTTGAAGAAGAAGTTCACAAAGGTTTGAAGATGCCCAATAGAAAGGCTTAAGATTCTGTCAGAACTCAGAAGACCAGGATGCTGATAGAAGTGAAGATCAGGCTCAAGAAGTTTCAGATAGGATGGAAGACTTTATTGACAATTGGTCTACATACCATGCATGCTACACTCTGACAAAAACTGTATCAACATTTTGCCTTTGTCCAGAAACTTACTGAAACAAAGATTAAAGGGAGTAGACTGCTTAATCTGGTGGAAGAAATTTCAGTGGAGCCCAGTTTTTTCGCTGTCATATGAGTACTCTGCAGCTTTTAGCTAACTCTATGGCAAAAAGCAAAAGAAAAGTGACAGAGAAAATGATGTAAAAGTTTAGTTTTGCAAGACTAGAAAGGGTTGCAAAAGTGGGCAGAAGAACCCAAGACTGTTAAAGAGATTTGCATTAAAAAGCTAAATACTTGGAATCAGGACTATAAAAAAGATTCCATGGGGGTGTTTTAGGAATGAGCAAGCCCACACCCTTTACCACTTACAGGGCACAAAGACAGAAGATTTTGCTCTACTCCAGGGCAAACTGTAGGCCAAAGAGAGAAGTATTTGTCACAGTTTAGCAATCTGGAGTTCAACTATCTAGGCACTTGGCTTGTGCTACCTAAGGAAGAAAGAGGAAACACTGTCACAGCTTCTTCCTGGAAAAGCTGTGGCTTCTGCCTTAGTCTGGAGATGTAGACTCACTCCTCCCTCGCTTGTCTTTCTGTTTGCCATGTGGTGAGGAGCTTTTCTCCACTAGACCTCTGCCATGTGCTTCTACCATTGTCAGCCACCCATGAATGAACTATGTGAGACCTTCTGAAACCATGAGCTAAGATAAATCTTTTAAAAAATTATTATTAAAGATGTATCTTAAGCGATTATTGATATTGAGTATTCTGTCCCAGCAATGAGCAAGTAACTAAGGCAATTCTTGAATCTTCTTCAAGGAGAGGATTTCTCCAGGCAGTCATGCTCTGATATCTGATTGGCTAGGTTTGGGTCATGTAATAATTCCTATCTGAAAAGGACCTTGGGAAGTTGAAAAATTCACAAAGGTGAAGTGGATGGATTTTGATTTAGAAAATCAATCTTGATATATTACTGCCACAGAGAAAAATCAGTGTTCTGTTAGCTTAGAAGGAAGAAGGAAATGACTCCTAACCAGCCAGCGAGCCAGTGGTGTCTTCCAGTGAGGTAGTCTCTCAAGGAGCAGTGGACAGGGGAAGCAAAATTTAACATGGTCTTCTAATAAAATAACAACTACATTAGTAATTGCTCCTCCTATGGAGTAATTGTGCCTTGATTATAAATGTATAATGCATTATGTAATTCCCAAACACACGAGTTACCCATTGCTACAGTGGTTACTGCTGGTAACACCAGGATTCCACTAGCCATTCCCCAAGAGAATAATCGTGACGCCTCTTCGGAAATGGGATTCTTTTGTGTCTCATCATAGAGTGTTCATCAGTGTCGAATGAGTAACTCTTTATTCACTCAAGAGATTTTTGTGTTGCCTTTTTAAACCTTATTTCTAAACTCTATCACTTCTCTCCAAAGTCAGTGTTGCCTGTTTTCTTTACAAATCATGGGTCCTTCTGCCCAGGCTCTGGAGCTGTAGGCAGAGATCTTGGTCCTTTCTATCACTTCCTCTCTCCCTCAGCCCCTACATCAGCTGCCAACACTTCCTGCTTGGCAGGGGGTCGTGGCTGGAAACTACAACCAATCAATGAATCAGCAACCTCTTCATGAGAATGTCCTCCCACCCAGACTCATTTGAAGACACTAGGGAAACAAACTCATTTCTCCCACACATAGATGATGACTCCTGGATCTGTGCGTCATGATCTTAGTCTTAAAAACCTTCTTCACCGTTTAGTAATCTTTTTCATTTGGCAAAGAACAGTGATAAATTCAAACTTCTTCAATTATGGAGAGCTTGTTTTATAGAAAAAAAATCTTATCTCCACTCTATCAGACATACCAGAGAATGAAAACATTGTTTATAAAGAAACAGTAGCTGTAGCTCTCTAATAATCCACACCAGTGGGGAGTGTCTCCACCAAGTTTTTGTTCTCCCTTTATATATATATATGTGATACATATTTACATTAAAGCTGAGTATTTGTGCACTATATATATCATCAAAATTACAATCCCTCCCCTCCCTCTTTTTGACCCTGTCACAACTTCCCTCTCCCCCTAACTTCCACTATCACCCCCATTTAGTTCTTTTCTTTTTAAACATATCACCTCCATTTGTCCTCAAAAACCCTCTCACCCCCCTCTTTCTCTTTCTCTCTCTACAAAGTTCATCTTCTTACTTCCTTCTGTTTCTCTTACATTTTTTATGGTTTTGTTTTCTCATATTAGACAAACTATATAGTATTTAATTTCTGGGTCTGATTCATTTTGCTGAGCGTAGTGGTCTCAAGATGCATCAGTTTTCCTAAAAAGGCCTCAAATATGTCGTTCTTAATGGCAGAGTAATACCCTGTTGTGTAAATTTACCACATCCTCTTTATCCAGTCATCTATACTTGGGTATATTGGCTTCTTTCAAGATTTGGCTATTGCGGTTTGGATCTGGAATGTCCCCCCAAAGTCTCATGTATTTGAATGTGATAGATTGTCTATGGAACCATATACTACTGGGAGATTGGGGCCTAGTCTGGAGGGGTGGATTACAGGCATGTAAATTGGATTACAAAGTCATGTAGTGGGGATTTACCACACCTTCCACCCCTGGATCCAGGAGGGCTGATCACTGGGATGAGACCTGGAAGGATACATAAGTTGCTTCCTGCCTTCCTTGGAGGACTAGTCTCAGCTTGCCTTTACTTGCCTGCCTGTTTGTGATGAGAAGCTGCCTCCGCCTCTGCCTCTGCCATTGACTTTCATTGCTGTCGGCTGCCCCTGAATGGACTGTGACCTTCTGAAACTGTGAGCTAAAATAAACCCTCATTTCACTATTTGTGGATGTCAGGTATTGAGTCACAGCAACGAAAAGGTATCTAAGACATTGTCTATTATCACTTGTGCTGCCATCCAAAAGGCATTCAGGTTATCATTACATCAATCAGATTTCTTAGGCAAAACTTATATAAAAGACTGAACAAATGAATCACTACATTAAACTTAAGTCTATATCACAAAGGTTTGTTACCCATAAAGCAATAGATATAATGGTATACTTAGTTATTTCAGAATTTTTAAAAGAGCTTTCAAAGAGAAGTAGGAAGAAATGAGTAAGATCATTATTACAAAATTAGGTGTAGAGCATGAAATTGAAATGTAAAATTGAAGAGTCACAAGTTGAACTAATAGCCTACTGAGTTCGTGGCCAGTGGACTAAGGCTATGTGATCTTTTGTCTTTACCACTCAATGAAGATTCAGGGAAAAGACCCCAAGAATCATTTGTTTGCTAAATCTTACTGTTTTTAAAACTACTAATATCCCAAATCAAAACCACTGCCTTCTGCCATTCCACCCCCAGCTAAATATCTATACACATACATATCAAAAAGGTTTCACGGATTAAATTTTATACCAATTCCCCATTTTGAATACAATTATTATATTTTGCAAACTGATAAACTAAATATGGGGGGGGGGGCTTCACAGATTTTACCCGTGTTTATAGCAGCTCAGTTTGAAGTAGCCAACTCTTGGAAGCAGCTGCTGGGTCCATCAGCTGATGAATGAGTAAGGAAGATGTGATATATTTACACAATGGACTACTGCTCTGCCGCAAAGAAAGGTAAATTTGAATCATTTGTAGGAAAATGAATGCACCTTGACGCCATTATGCTTAGCCAAATGAATCTGACACAGAAGGTTAAATGTCATATGGTTTCTCTAATATGAGAAAACCAAAGGATAAAAAAGTAGAAGAGATATGGAAGAAAGTAGGAGTATAGACTTCTTTGTGGGGAGGGAAAGGGGACATGGCAGAGGGTAACGAAAGGGAAATAAACATGTCAAGATGTGATACACAATTTTAAAAAGTACTTAATGGAGTAAGAGAAAGAGAGAGAGGGAGGGAGAAGAGAGAGAGAGAGAGAGAGAGAGAGAGAGAGAGAGAGAGAGAACAAAGGGCTCCATTCTGGATGGTCAGTGTACTGTGGATGTGGGTGGAGAAATCTGCTTGGCCAAAGACTGCTCTGGACTTGGGTCAGAACGTGGCAGAAGGGCCGAGGCCCAATCCCTGCTGGGAATAGGGTGTGTGGCACAATAGCTACCCTTCTATTTTTCTCCAAAGGTCCAAGGAGATGGGTGAGGTCTGAGGCAATTGATGGCTGAGAGTTATTGGGTACTGGGAACTTGAGTAAGCTAAACCCAACCCCTGCAGCTCTGGGCACAGACTTTCCTAGAAGGATGATGTTTTCTGAAGTATTTTTTGCAGTTAACAAAAAAAGTGCATTTTCTTTTCCTGGAGAAACCTCAGCAAGTCACCTGGGAGCAGCTGTGAATGAAAAGCTGTATTGTTATCATTGAAACCCTAGCTTGCTTCAAGGGATGCAGCATATTTAGGTTTTTTTTTTTTTTTTTTCTACAGAAGGGCAGGCATCTACACTAGAACAGAAGGGAGTGCCAGGAAATACCACTAGTAACCGGGTGCCTCTGTACTGGGTGGGTGATTCATAGCCTCCTGGTTCCTTAGGACAAGGCCTTCCCATGTCAGTTGGGTAGCAGGACAGATAGAAATTCTAGGTAGGTAAGTTGGATGGGCAGGGTGTAGGAATGGGCATCAGTATGTAAATTGTACCACTCAACTTATCCCAGTTTAAACTTACCTGTCCGCTGTGTCAGCAGCTATGCCTGGCCAGCGCACTGGCTCGCTGGATCCCTGGGGGACGTGTTTCCTGGAGAAGCAGCTGTACTTTTGCTTAAAGGCACCAGGAACTGAAGTGAATTGTTCCACGTAGAAATCATAGTGCAGTATTGGCTCTTTAACTTTCATATTCTAAAATTTAGAGAATTACCTTTTGAGAAATTACTGTTTTTCTGTAACTCTACTGCTGTTTATTTTATGTTTGAGTTTTTAAAAGAAGAGATTTTCACCCCAAAACTGTAGAAATGGATTCTGGCAAAAAGCTCTGGAGAACCAAAATAATTTTGGCTGGGCTGTTGGGAAATTCTCTTACCACTTATTGTATTAGTTTGGGTTCTTTCAAAGGCAGAATTTACAGATTTTAGAGCAAAAAAGATACTTTAGGAAGGCTTACAAATCTGAGGATAAAGGTAGTCCAAGATGGCTGCTCAGCCGTGTAGGATATCACCTGTCTGAGACTGCAGGACAGCCGGTGAGGTGAGAATCTGCTTCGGTTGTTTGAGGAATGATGGTGAAGACTGGAGCTTGAGGATGGGGCGACTGAAGAGCAGCGACAGGCAGACAGGCCCAAGTCAAGACTGGAGCGAATCTGTGCTGAAGGTCTGCATGTGTAGCAAGTCAGTGTCCCTAGACAATTGTGAAGGCGAGAGCCTTCCCAGAGGAAGAAGCTGCAACAGGCTTCCTTCTTCCTTCCTTTTATACTGCTGGAGTTCCAGTTGGCCCTCCCACATTTGGTGGGTGCTCTTCTCTCATTGGCTGGCCCACAAATCACTCACACTCTAATCCAGGCTGGTTCTCAAGTCCCAACCTAGGCCTGGTTCCCAAACCTAATCTAGGTGTGGTTCCTGCTTCCCTCAAGTTGACATAATCTCTTCAATAGTCACATATTTATGTACCTTGTTTGTAAATTTTCCAGGTCTGAACTGTGGACAGGGTTTGCCTGAAATGATTTTGATATTGAATATTTATGGCCTCTATTAATCATCTAAATGCTAGAAGGATATCAGTATTTGAATATTTTCATGTTTAAGTAGTCTGTTTTAGATTATTCTTCATGGCAGAACTGATGAGCTTTTTAAAAGCTCTACTGAAATATAATTCACATAATGTAGTCTTTACCAATTAAAAATAACTTAGTATTTTCGCAGAAATGTACATTATCGCAACCAAATTTATGTTTTATTGCCCCTTACCCCTTACCAGTCATTCCCATTCTCCCCTCCACTGTTTCCTGGTAACAACTGTCCTACTTTCTGTCTGTTGGTGCTTTTCACATAACTGGAATCATACAGTAGGTGGTGTTTTGTGACTGGCTTCTCCTAGGCTCCTGTGTTTGGAACCAACATCTCAACATTTCATTTCTTTTGGGAAATTACTGTTTTTCTGTAACTCTACTGCTGTTTATTTTATGTTTGAGTTTTTAAAAGAAGAGATTTTCACCCCAAAACTGTAGAAATGGATTCTGGCAAAAAGCTCTGGAGAACCAAAATAATGTTTTCTTATATGACTATTCGTATTTCATTTATTTTTCAGGTGCTGGACACTTGGGTTGTTTGTACTTTTTGACTGTTTGAATAATGCTGTTATGAATACGTACACATTTTGGTGAAGAAATATATTTTTAATTTCTCCAAGCAATGGTCCTAAAGGTAGACTTCTGTGGTCAAGTGGTAATTCCATTTACTTTCAGGACTGTAGGACTGTGATTCCTGACAAATGACAGGACTTGCAACCTGGGTGACCTCTTTAATGGCTTGCGGTCAAGATACCATTACAGAAGCTCTGTCACACAGCCCGGGAAGCGACCTCCTGGTGTTGTGTAATCTCCTCCCTTGGAGTTGGGCAGGGACTGTGACTTGTTCTAAACAGTGGAATATGACCAGGAGATGGGATGTCACTCCAGTGCTTGTGTTACCACAGGATGTTGACTCTCTTCGCTGGCTTGATGAAGTACGTAGCTGAATTGGGGAAAGCTATGCCGCTGGGAACTGCAGGCAGCCTGGGACTTGAGGACAACCCCTCACCCAGTGCAAAGTGAATTCCGTGTGTGAATGAACCTTGCAGTGAATTCTTCCGCACTTGAGCCTTTGACGAGAATGCAGACTAGCTAGTGCCTTGATTTTAGCCTCGCGAACGCTGAACAGAGGACTCAGCTGAGTTGTGCTCAGACTTCTGGTTCATAGAAACTGAGATAAATACGTGGTGTTTTATGCAGCTAAGGTTGTGGCAATTTACGGACCATAGAGACAGTGACCCAGAAGTTTAGGATTTGCTTCCGTCATGTAATCTGGGCCGGACCCCTAAGTTTACTTCTCTGGGTAAACACCCTGTTTACTAATCAGTATGGTTATCATGAAAGGCCAAACTATCATAGCAGTTCAGGAATGTGTGGGAAAGGAAGGATAGTTGATAAGGGCCACATGCGCCTCTGTGAACTCTGCTTCAAGAGCAGCCAGTGAGTGGTCAGGACACAAAGGCAAGGATAACTTACATGGTGAGTGATTCTGTGTATTGGGGAATAGAGAGAGAGAGGGAATGCAGGGGGCTGGGGCTGTGCCCTGATGTCTAATAGCTTGTGGAATGGTCACCACTTGCCTGGTCCTTTGGGTAGACACAAGCTGGCACTCTAGACTGCCTTTCCCTTACACTTATTTAGTCAGATAAAACTTGAATAATCCCAGCCCGGTGAATACCACTTCTATTTTAGTAACTTACCTAGGATGATTCCATCTCTCTTAGTCGTCTGTTTCTATATTTATCAGCCCTTACGATCAGAATTTTTAACTTATAGCTGACTTGGGCCTCGTCTTCAGCGAAGCCCTGTATCTTCTCCTGCGGCTTCTGAGCACACGGGGAGATCTGACGGTGTGCTTCTCTCGACTGTCTGGTCAAATCGTTCTGCTTTGTTCCACTTAGTTCCTGGCTGGCTCACGTGAAGAGAGTGAGCTGGAACTTGTCCTGTGGCGCAGACACACCTGGGTACTTCCTCTGTGATCTGACTCTAACTTCTAGCACTGTGAAGATGACACAAAATGCAGTAACGGGAAAAGTCACGTTGCTTGCACCAGAAAGCCGAATAACTAAACAGATTTGCCGCGGATGATTTGGAAGTTTCTTGGTTAGGGAGCTGAGGCCGTTTGAAACTGGTGGAAAGTGAATGTCCCAAGTGCGGTGGCGAGGAAGACCAAATGTCTTTAGCACCTTTCCTATCTCGCACCATAGTCCTGTCGGGATGCACAATGGTTGTTTTGTTAAGGGTGGAATCAACCCTGTTTCTCCTTACCTTCCCAATGGAGCCATGTTCTTATCATAGGGAACAGAGGTCAAATAGATGGGATGGCTTTTCAGGTGATATGCATTATAGAACATACTAAAAACAAGCTAAGATTACCTGGACACAGCTGGAGTAGCTTTTTCCACGAATAGAGTTTCATTGCTTCTCTGTTTTTATTTTCTATTTTGATAAAGGAAAGTATGATTATACTCTTCAGAACAGGGCTGGGGGCATAGTTCAAAGGTTAAAGTGCTTGCTTTGCGTGCACAAGGCCCTGGGTTCAGACCCCCCTGCACTGCATAGACATTTGGCAGGTACGATTGTGTACACCTATAATCCCAAAACTCAGGAGGCTGAGGCAAGAGAATCACCATGTGTTCCAGGCCAATCTGGGCTATATTCTGAGTTCAACAAACAAACCCCAAAACACTCCAGAACAGATAGAACAATGACAGACGTTTATATACATCTACCTAATTTTATTTTTTACAGTTAGTAATTTACTATTGTCAATAAAATGTTTCCCTCTGTGTGAAGTGGGGACATTGTGTTGTGATGTTTCTCTGCTTCACCATTCCGTCACCCCATTTGGACTTCCACAGTAGACCCCCGATTCCCTCCTTGCTGGCCTCTTGCCCGTGCGTGGGGGTGTCTGTCCTACCATGGCTGTTCTTCCTAGGCTTGGGTCCTTAGCCCTGTTCAGTTGGGACTGTCATTCTGACAAACCTTATTCTGCTGTTGTAATCCCAGCTACTGCACAAATCTTTTGCATAGAGGTTTATGTTTGTTTATTTAAACCCAGAAAGAAATTGGCTAATTTTAATTACAGTTATAAATCATGAAATATTTTGCTGAGGAAAGTTTTAAATAAGTGTAAAGTACATATGGCATCGTGACAATTAAGCCAAGATTGTGCCTCCAAAGGTGAAGGTCATACAAATCACAAGTACAACATGACAGAAGTGCTCTAGTGGGAATAGGAGCACGGAATCATCCTGGAGGAGTCAGAGAAGGTGGCATTTGGGTGGATCAGAATTTATTCAGGTGTAGGTATGAGGGGGTGATGTTGCAGAAATGATTTCTATAGCGAGCAACAGCATAGTGCATAGTATGGAGGCATGATTGGTATGGCTGGCTTGGGGAAGAGTAAAGTTGGCTGTGGCCAGAGTGTATTTGTGCACATGCTTGTGTGTGTGTGTGTTTGTGTATGTGCATGCGTGTGCACACTCACACGCATGTGTGTAATAGTCTCTGAGGGATGAGTTGGTGGTGAAGGAAGTTTGAAGAGACAGAGAAATGCTATAGACTGTTGGATTCTGACCAGAAGCTGTAGCAGTGAGGGTCACTGAAAGTTCTGAAACAGAAGAGTTACATGATAATGGAAGCATAGGTCATGGCATTTACAGGGGACTGGAATTTGAGAAGATGGGTCAGAGGGAGGTTCTGTTAAAAAGTCATTGCTGTCTGCTGGAGACAACTCCTTGTGTCTTCCACCATCAGACTTGCTATAAAGCTCTTGACACTGGGCTGGGATTTAAAACTAAGTAAGAGGAGAGAAACGCAGAGGAAGCCTCCAGCTGAGAGGTGGAATTCTCAAAGCTTTGTGTGTGAGGGAAGTGAGTGTCTCTAACATTCTCTTTTTGGAAGACTCATTAGTTAGTGGCATTATTAAAAATAAATCGAATACAAGAGAGTTTTGGCTGGCAGGGAGGATGGGAGGTAGGATTGCATAGTGGGTACACTTCATGTCTAATTCTTGGTTTCCCTGTACTTTGACCATGGCTAAGGTAGACCATTACAGGATAGCTTCAGCTCCCTCTGTGTCTTCCGTGAATAATTGTTCTTCACTTTCTGTCCTGGGGCTTGCTGAATTGGAGCACATAAAGTTTGAGGGATTCAACATTCTTGATACAACCATCAATCAATGGGGAAAAGGGATCCATGCTCCCATTTCTACACAATAAGTGGTCCCTCTTAAGCCACCGTGAATCTTCTGAGCAGCTCAGTCAGGACCAGTGGAGTTGCCATGCACAACTCTTCCTAATGGCTTTGTTTTCTTCTGTCTTGCACTCTTCACTCCTGCATTCCTGTTCCTTAGAATCACCTTCCAAGGGCAGGGTTTGCATGTTCTTATTTCAGGCTCTACTTTTCAAGTACCACAAGACAAATGGGGAGGCAAAGACTGTCTCGGTATTGAAAGCGGTAGATCTGTGATGCCCAGGTGCACTGCTTACAGTTGGACAAGTTGGAATTTGATATAAGTATTTGTGAGTGGACTGCACACGGATTGTCACTGAATGGTGAGAATTGGTGGACTCAGCTAGGAAGAGGAGGTGGAGTGATTAGAGAAGATCTGAGAACAGAGCCCTGGGGGTGGCTGGGGAGACAGAGCCAGGAAAGAAGCTAAGGAGCAGCAGCCTCTGGGGAGTGACTCAGGGCTCCATCTTGACTTTTTAAAGGAATTTCACTCTTCTAAATTAGAGAGGGAGACATAAATTAATCCCTGAAGCAGCATGCTGAAGGCTACGTGTTCTCCCCCTGGGCTCACTCAGTAGCCCGTGTATGCTGGTCACACTGTGATCACAACGTATCTAAGACTTTGAAGACAGGAACATGTTAGGGCTCTGGTTTATCAGCGCTCACACACAATAGTCACAGCCGGTATTAGGGTCTAAATGCATCAACCAAATTCATATATTGGAATTTGATTGCCAATATGATAGTATTAAAAAGGGAGGACTTCAGTAGAGTATTAAGTCATGGGGATAGAACACTGTTATATGGGATTAGCAGACCAATAACAGGGCTCTCTTCCTCCTGCCCCTTTTACTGTGTGAGGACAGTCTTTGTACCTTCTAAAGGACAGAGAAACTAAACATCTTGGAAGCAAAATAAGACCCTCTCTAGTCACTGAGGCAGCTAGTGCCTTAATCTTGGGCTTTCATCCTGCAGAACCTTGAGAAATTTTCTAGTTTAAAAGATTTTGTTATAGTAGCATCAATAAACCAAGACACAAAGGGAGGGAAATAGGAAGCCTTCTTGAGGTACAAACATATTTGACAAAAGCTATTATGTTATTATGAGGAAGCTATCTCATATTACAAACCACCACAAATTTTCGGGAGCCTGTTTTATTTATCTGTAATATGGAAGAAATTATCATTAGTTTATTGTGAGTTCAGTAAAATAATAAATAAAGAAGGACTTAAGCAAAAATTAAATGTTTTATTTGGGTGCAGTCAGAGAGGCAAATTTGCTCTGGAAAGGTTTGCGTGATTGTGTTATATGACTAATTATTTCCACATAAAGAAAAAGGTGGTACATAGGGTAATGGACTTAACCCAAATTTTACAGTCATTGTGACAAAGACCAGCTTAAGGCCTCAGACAGCTCATTTTTGTTTCGGTGCATACCACTGGGTGTGTGCTTGTTGGATGTGGCCTGTGCCTTAAAGCCTTAGCCCTCAGCCTGTGGGAAGTAGTAGAGCCCTCAGAAGGTAGGGCTATGTAGAGCCCACGGTGGAGTGTTGGCTTGATTGGGTTTTAGATCTATCTGGAGGACCAGTGGAGCACATTTTTGGTTATGTCTGTGGATCATGGAGGCCTGGCTCTGGAGTCTATCAGGCCCTTTGCCCCTTCTTCTAATCCTGTTCCCCTATTTTGCATCCTAGTTGCCATAAACTTTCGAATCTTTTACTCCATTGCCCTCTTTCCCCATGATATTTCTGCTTTGGAGCCAGCCAATTATGGACTGAACCCCCTGATACCAGCAGTCAAATCAAACCTCTTACATAAGTTTTGGGTGTTGTATTTTGTGTCCCAGCAAGAGCAAAGATGAATAATGTAGACAAATTTTGGGTTCTTGATAGCATGACAATAACAGGAGATTGTGAGACCCTGGTCTATTCTTGTTTCTCTTCCCTTTTGTTCCTGTCTAGCCATAAGTTTGCTTTCCCATGCACTCCTTCTGTGATGTACTGTGCCATTAGAAACCCAGTGCCTGAGGCACTGTGCCACTATCAGCCCAGTGCCTGAAGTATTGTTCCACTCCAAGCCTAAAGCTGAGGTACTCTGCCTCTCCAAACCTGATGCCTGAGGTACTGTGCCACTATCAGCCCAGTGCCTGAAGTATTGTTCCACTCCAAGCCTAAAGCTGAGGTACTCTGCCTCTCCAAACCTGATGCCTGAGGTACTGTGCCTCTTCAAGCCCCATGACAAATCTGGGTGGGGGGTGGAAAGGAAAAACCTGAGAAAATACTACTCGTGTTGATGTGTGAAGTAATTTTCTTGGTGAAGAAAACCAAATAAATGGCACATGCAAAGGCTCAGAGGTGGCTTGTCTCTGGCACTCAGAAGCCTAGCATGGGGTGGGAAGGTATGATGGAGTGGGAGCACTGTACTTGATATCTACTCCTGTGTGACAAATGACTCCAGGGTTTAATTTTTAAGACAACAGACATTTGCTACCTAGTAGCTTGTGCGGGCCAAGGATCTGGAAGGGTTTTAGCTGATGATTTTAGCTAAGGGTTGTCACAGGATTGGAATGAAAATGTTGAGTGGGGCCATGGATGGAGGCTCTGCTTTCAAGAAAGCCTTCATCTCTGACCATTGGCTGGATGCTTTGTTTTTTTTTTTTTTTTTAATCAGCTCTAGAGATTTTGCTTTTTGCCACCTAAGTCTCTCCATAGGCCTAATTAAACATGGTGCAGCATAAGCAGCCCACCATAAGCAGTCCTCAAGAGAGAAAGGGAGCAGCCAAAGATGCGATGGCTTTTATGATCTAGCCTCAGAAATGATCTCGTCACAGTGGTTAGAGTGCTTGGTAGCAAACACAAGGTCCTGAGTGGCGTGGTGGTGCATGCCTATAATCCCAGTACTTTGCAGTCTGAGGCAAAATGATTGCTGTGAGTTTGAAGCTAGCCTGGACTATGTAGTGGGTTCAGGACCAGCCTGGATGCCAAGCAAGATCCTGTCTCAAAAAAAGAAGTGATGTCATCACTTTTACTATATGCTTTTGGTCTTGCGGACTGATACGGTGTGGGAGGAGAGTACACGGGGATGAGAATCCCCAGAGATAGGGTCACTAAGGACCATCTTGGATGCTAACTACCACAATGGGAATAGATAGGGGCCACAAGGAGTGGGGGTATTAGGATATCTTGAAGATTTTACTAAGAAATGGAAGGATTTTAAGCAGGGTGCAGGCACAGATCTGGAAATTAGAATCAAGACTGAAAGATGCAAGTAAAAAAGAGAAATATGGAAGAATGACCTCATTTCTTGGGTGTGGCACTTATTAGTTCACTCAGCCAGTATTTGTTGTGGAGCTTTGGTGTGTTAGGCTGTGCATCAGATGTGGAGATGCAGAGGCCCTGCTGCCCTACTCACACCTGATTCTCCTGGACTTTGCATTCTAAGAGCAAACAGAAGTGAGTGAGTAGGCAACTACACTCCAGCACAACTATGTCTGTCACAGGCTGAAGGACCGGCTCATCTGAGGGTACTCAGAAAGGCATACTACTTGGTTTGGGGAGTGGTACTTGAGGAGGTGCCATCTAAACAGGGACCTCAAGGATGAGTAGCCAAAAGGCAGGAACACAGTGAGAAAGAGAAGAGTTCATGTAGGTTCATTATGCAGGTAGTCCAATGTTTGTTGTGGAGTCTAGTTAGGAGAATGTGTGAGCAGCGGGGTGAACAACAGAAAGAGGTAGCCAAGGTTATGTCTGGATGAGCCCCCCTCCCCCCCCCCCTTTATTTTTTCCTCATGTAGGCGTTTGACTTTATTTGGAGAGCAAGAGTAATTTACTACAGAACATAAGCATAGATTCTGTAGAATGATCACTGTGGCCTCAAAGTAGAAAGTACTTCAAAAGCATCAAATCTGGAAGCTGGAAAAGAAATCAAAGGCTGTGTCTTGCAGTGTTCATCCAAAACCTCATGTTTCGAAGGCAGTTCAATTATGGGGGTTCATCCATTGGTTTCCTGTGCTCTTGAGAGGTGGGGCCTGTCTAAGGGGGTGGATCATTGGGGCATGACCTGGAAGGATACAATTCCCATGCTAGCTCCTGTCTTCACTCTCTTCTTCCTGATGCCATGCCATGAACAGCTTTTCCCAGCTAGACCTCCGCCATGTACTTCTACCATTGCCAACCATCCATTGCAGATTGAGACCTCCTGAAACTGTGAGCTAAAATAAACCTTTCCTCCCTTAGGTTGTGAGTGTTAAGATACTGTGTTCCAGTAATGAACATGTAAGTAACACACTTTATAATAATAGAGATGTGATTTAGGGTAGCTCAGACTGGAACTAATGGGAGCTGGACTCAGGGGCTCCTTAGGAAGCCAGGGGGAGAGAATTTGATAATTATTCAATTTGGGAGGGAGGAAGAAAGATATCTACAGTGATAGTGAAGATCATGGCTTAGTTTTCTGAGTCCTAGACAGAGATCAGGAAGCAGTGCAGGACATGTGGAGGACACATGATCTACAAGGTCTGGCATGGACCCTCATGATCCAGTTATTGAAATTCAGCCGCAGCTGTTGTCAAAGATCACTGGTAAGTTTTATTTTTCTTTCAGTCCTCTGAAAGTTATGTCACAGACCCTGGGAAGAGGGGAGCCTACAAATATAAAGTGATTCTCTCTTGACGTGGAAGTTGGAGGGCAGGAAACTCAATAATTTGTTAGATAGGAGTTATACATATCTTCTCCAATTCAAGGGCAAAAGTAATGAGCTCCTACCCCCCACAGGAGGCAACAGAGTGAATCTTAGGAGATTTTATGTGGTGGTGAAGGAAAAGTAAATCTTTTTTTGAGATATTTTAGCAAAACATTCCACAATAGAGAAAATCTGCTTCCAAAAAAAAAAAAAAAATGACCTCCTCTTTACTAGTTTAGAAACTTCCTGTTTGCAAATACATGTAAATTGTCCTGTGTTTTTCTCCTCGAGCTTCCTTGTTCTGAATGAGTTGCTTTAGGAATTCATTGCACTTCAAGATGCTGATTTCGTGGATTGCAATTCTTGAAATAGTGCACCATTGGCAAGCGACTACTGTGTGTATATGTGTGTGTGTGTGTGTGTGTGTGTGTGAGAGAGAGAGAGAGAGCAGTCCTGGCACCTAACTAACTTAACTAACTCAAGGGGTCAAGGGTTAACATTCCTGGACACAGAGAGCCCCACAGTTTCCCCTCTACTTCCCTCTTCTTCCCCCTGCATTCCAGATCATCGCTACCCCCCCACCCCCCACCCCCTGCCCTTCTATCCACCTAAAATGGTCTGATTCATCTGCTTTACTTTCCTCCTACAGAGACTTCTAAAATTATTTTCTATTGAATTATACCAGTATTTTCTGGAATCCCAAGCTTCACCTTCAAGTTCTACTGAGTACAGGCTCAAAGTTAGTCTTCATTCTGGATGACTTTTTCTGACTTTTTTGTTTGTGATACTATTGGAGAGATTGGTAAAGTCTGGCAGGACTCTGTTCTACACTGAGCAGGAGATCCTTTCCAGACTGTACAAGCAGTTTTCTCGTGCTGGTTTCTGTTCCTGCCCTGACCTTTACTTTGTCCTGTCATTCCTTTAGAGATTTCATGTCCCCTCTTTTTATTTTGGGACAAGTTTTTGCTCTTTAATCCAGGCTAGTCCTTAACTACATAGCCCAACTGTGTAGCCTTGAACTCACAGCAATCATCCTGCCTCAGTCTTTCAAGTGCTGGGATTATAGGCATGCACCAGCGTGCCCAGCTATTATGTGACTCTGGGTGGTTGATCCATTGATGGTTAATGCTTGACTTCCTGGCTTTTCAAAGGAAACTCTTCATATGTGTCTTGTCTGCACTACAATTATCTTGACTCTGTTTATTTGTTTCTCAAAAGTGACTCTGAAAACAGACTCTATGTTAAACTGTCTCCCAAAATATTTACATTTAAGACACTCCATAAAGAAGTCAATCTGTGAGCAGATGACAGGTAGACACATTTGCTGAGAATTTCTGACTGGAGCATTAGCATCATCTGAGCCAGGTGCCCAAGCTTATCTCAGGGGGCAATTGCCATACAGTGAACATTGAAACAGGCTGAGCTAATGTGATGCTGGTAACCTACTTCTGAGCTTTGGAAGTCACTCGCTCAGCCAGCTAGCTGTGAAACTGGTGACTTGAGCTGTTGTTGACAAACTCACAGACAAAAACGACTCTGTTAAATGCACTGCTCATAATCATCACCGATCTCAAATATACTGAGGTGTCTATAATGGTCAGTTTTATACTAAGAAAAATAAAGAGCAGAAGTCTAAGTGACTTGATCCAGTTAGTACTATTTTAGGTTGAGTGAGGAGCTCAGCTGGAAAAAAGCCAATTTTCTTAAGTTGTATAATATTGTATCTTCTTAATCGAGTGCCTAATATATGCAAGACACGATGCCGTGTGTTAAGGACACAAATCCCTGGAACTTGCAGATGTGGACTGCCTGGGGATAATGACTGTGTGGTTTTAGATCGGTAGTGTTCCTCAAAGCCTCATATATTTGGATGGTACCGATTTCATGTGCTGTTAGGTAGGAGGTGCTGTCGGGTCAGGAGGGTTGATTACAGGTGTGTGGTAGATTAGATTTTAGGCGCATGGCCTGAAAGGATGTAAACTTCTATTCCAGCTTTTTCTGGAGGCTCCTGATTCTTCAGCTTGTGATGCCCTGCACGGCTGTCCTCCACCAGACCCTCCTGCCATGGCCAGCCACCCATGAGTGGACTGAGACCTTCTGGAACTGTGAGCCAAAACTAATGTTTTCTCCCTGAAGTTGTGGATGTTGGGTGTCATGTCCTAGCAATGAATAAGTAAATGAAAACTATGGCATACTTAGAAGTCCAACAAGACAGTTTATGTCCATGCACATGTACTATGAAAAAATATATCAAAATTGCTAGAGAGAAGGGGCTGGGAATATGGTGATTCTATAATGAGACAAATATTAATGATTTGTGAACACATCTAAGAAGGGACCGTAAGCTAGGGCTGAGGGACCAGGAAAAGTTTCCAGGAACAACTTGTAATTGAACTAAGTCTTCCCAATACATTTTTTCTCTGATTGAGATTTTATTTATTTAGGCAGAGTTTCTGTCTGTAGTCCAGGCAAGTCCTGGAGTCCCAGTGTAGTACAGGATGGACTCAAATATGCTCAATCCTTCTGTCTGCCGGGTACTAGGGAATCAAACTCAGGGTCTTGTACTTGCAAGGCAAACACTTTAGTTACTGAGCTATGCCCTCATAGCCCCTGAAAAAATTTTAAACATTGTACTATTGCCAGGACAATGGAGTAGTGTCCTTTTCTCTATTCCTTTTGATGAATAAATTAAAAAGTATGTTCATTATATATAATATAAACATACAAAGTTCTGAAAGATAGAAAGAAGAAAGCAGACTGGCTAAAAAATGAAGAATCATGTGGTGGGGAGTTTCTGGGATTATCTTTGTGCTTCTCCAAGGAGCTGAGCACGTAGCCACTTGGAGACTCCAGTGGGCATCCTCATCGAGTATACAAAGGTCTAATACAAGTCTACTTTCTTCAGCCAAAACAGCAGAAAGCAGTTATGCTTAGTACAATATAAAAAGTATTCAGATAATACCTGTCTTATTTTTGGCAAATACCACAGGGAGGAGATGTTCTAAATAAGGCTTAGAGAGAAACCTAGACTCCACTCTTGCAAAATGATAGTGAAGAACGCCATCTTATCCTGTTCACACAGCTATAACAAAAAGCAAGCCAAGTGGTTTAGAAACAACATCAACTTACTTCTTACGGTTCTGGAGCTTGAGAAGTCTTATAGACCAAAGATCAGCAGAACTGGTGCCTGGTGGAGACCCTCATCCTTATAGCAGCACCCTCTGTCTGTGTCCTCGTGTGTGGAAGGGGCAACACTAGCAAGAATGGGAAATGGTACAGTCAACCAGGAAAATAGCTTGGACATTTCCTTAAAAAAAAAAAAAAACTCACCATGTAGCGATCGTGTGATCTAGGAAGTGCACTCTTGGATATTAATCCCAAAGCAATGAAAGCTGATTTCTCCACAAAAACCGTTACGTGATCGTTTATGACAACGTCATTTGTGAGAGAAAAAAAACAAACTTTAAAACAATCTAGATTACCTTAATGGGTTATTGGCTAAAGGATCGCGGTCTGTCTATTCTGTAAGTTCATATTCATCAATAATAGCATGAATTATTGATACATAAAACAATCTAGATGACTCTCCAAAGAGTCATGCTAAAAAAAACCATGTAACAACCACCAAGGGTTATGAAGTATATATATACATGATCATCAGATAACATCCTAGAAATGAACACAATTATACATAAAGAGACCAGGTTAGTAGTTTTCCAGGTATATGAAGATTATAGGGATGGGAAGGGCATGAGGGCAACTGTACTAGCCCCACAGGAGTCCTTAGGGGGATGGACCACTTCTATGTCTTGACTGCAGCAGCACTGACATCTATGCTATATTATGCTAAACTATACTATACTGTCTTGGTTACTATACTGTACTATACTAACTATAAGAAACTATATTATAATAAGATGTTAGTTTCACAGGCAGAAGTTGGGTAAGGGATATATGGGAGTATTCTGCATTATTCACTTTATGTGAATCCACAATTATCTTAAAACTAAATAGTTTGCTTAAAAATCAGCTGTTTTCAAGGTTGAGTTAGCCAAGAGGAGAGAGAGAGGAGAAAGGAATTCTAGGTGGATAATCAAATGAAATAAAAAACAGGTCATCAAAACTTGAATGTGCTACATGTATTGGTGTGGGTAATGAGGTGTCAGCCAAGGCCAAGTTATAAGAAAACATTGTTTAAGGGATATAAAATTTCTAAACATTAAGAGCTTTTGAAGAATTTTAAATAAAAAAGTGGCATGAGCTGAATTTTATCTACAGTGCTAATTGGAGGATGGCATGGCTGGAAGTCCAAGAAGTACTGAGGGGCAGAGGTACTTGGGGAAATGTGGACGTTACGGTTTGAATCTGGAAGGCCCACAGGAGCCTCGTGGGTATAAGGTAATTCAATCATGGAGTCAGTCCATTTATGTCTTGTGCTGTTGAGAACTAGAGGTTGGTGGGAAGGGTCAGACCACTGAAGCTTGACCCAGAAAAGGTGGATCAATGGGACATGATATGGAAGGATACATGCTAGTGCCGCACTTCCTCACATCATGGCTTCTTGACCCACTATGTAATGAATGGCTTCTCTCTGACTAGGTTCCTCCAAGCTCTTCCACCATTGCCAGCCCCCACAAATGGACTGAGACCTTCTGACACTATGAGCAAAAGTAAGTCTTTTCTGTCTAAGGTGGTGTGTGTTGGGAATTGTGTCCCAGTGACGAAAAAGTAACTAAGTCAAAGGGATTAAGTTTGGCACCACAGGGAGGTATATAAACAAGGATAGTGAGAGGAAAGAGTAAGAAAAAAAGGGAAGTTGCAACTTCAGAGTGACCACCACCATCTAGGTGCAAGAGGTACAATAATTTTAGAAAATGAACTCTTTTGGAAGAGGAGTAGATTTGTAAAATAAAGAAGAGAGCTAGAGTGACCACATGGCTGTCTGACCTGCTTAAAGCCTAGAATGGTGGCAGAACTAGAGAGGAAGGGAAGACCACAAGCATGAGCCAGGACCCACTGTCTGTAATCAACAGAAAGAGTAAGCAGAAAGTCAACAGTTACATGTTATGGGAAAGAATGAGGGCCCAGGCAGAGCACAACTATCCCAGGAGGTGTCTTGGTATGAAGATGAAAAGGTAGTGATCTGAAGTAGCAGTGAAAAACAAGAAAAATGGTGACACTCATCTCTCCCTCAGTCTATGAGCAGCGAGACAGTGGGCAGCTGAGGAGTAGAAGAAGGAGCCAGCCACGTAGAGGGAGTGGGTGGGGAAAGGTCGAGACTCAGGGATCCACTTACATAGAATGGGGATCTCAGAGAGTAGCATGAGGAAGGCTGATGGGTTTGTCAATATCGGGAAGATGATGAGATTTTGTGGGACACACAGACCTGAACTGGAATGAGGTTAGAGAGGCCACATGACCAGAGGGTCTTGTGCCTCCAACAGAGGTAATGGTAGCAGTCAGTGACAGGCAAGGTTGAACTAGCTGACCCTGAGGTGCTGACTAGATTTTTGCCACCGAATGGCTTTCAGACTGACAGACATTTGGCCCTGGTGGGGTCTGAGACAAGGTGATGTTGTTGTTTGTGTCCGGGTCAGCTGTGTGTAGCTTTCCCAAACAGTTGCTTTCTGTTTTAGTAAAGCCCAGTGCAAAAGAAGGGAAGCAGAGTGGCTACCGGCAGTGGAAAGAATTTTCAGCCTTGGCAGCACTTGGCCTTGGTGGAGATGGCTGATGTGGTCAGGATCGGGCAGGCGTAGCCCTCATGTTTGTGAGGCCTGGGGCCAAGGACAAACAGGGACCCCCAGCCTGAGATTATCCCCCTTGTCTTTCCTGCCTTGGCTTCACTCAGCCCCCGTGGAACCCTGCACCTCACATCTAAGCTGTCTGCTGCTGTCACTTGGGCCTACATCAGGCGGCACTGTTGGCTCAGGTCTTGTTCAGAAGGACCATCTTGGAAAAAAGCTCACACAGGCCTTGGGCATGAGATTGAGGCAGTCAAACAGGCAGCTCTGAGGTCCTGAGGACTATGCAGTTACCCAGATGGGCATCAATTTGGTGTGCTCCCATGGACTTCTCGTCCCGTGGAAGAAGCAGAGTCCAGTGATGGTCAAAGAGGGACATCTAACTGATAGGCAGTGTCCTTAGGTGTGGAGATGCGGATCCATCTAAGGATGGTACTGAGTTCAAGTCAAGGTGGAATGGAGTTCTTGGGACCTGTTGGCTGAGTGAAGGTCCAGCAGAATGCAGGGGCACGATTGGGACCATCCCTTCACCCTTCTCCCTGTTTCTTTGCCCTCTCCGGGGGTATTCTGCAGAGGTACCCATTGTTAATGGGTGGTGTATTCTTCCAGGAATTTGTACATATTGTTCCATAGTTGTTTTTGGGGGGGAGGATCAGAGGGAGAAAGCTGAAGAGTATACCATGAGTATGCTTGTCAATTGTTACACATAAACAGAGAATGCATTATCAATGGCAGCATGCTTGCGTCTAGTAATGGAATCATAATTATTCACTTAACTAGCATTAGGTTTTTCTTCCTCCTTTTTTTACTCTTATAAGCAATGTCGAAGCTCACTCATTCATTTAACACACGTTTATTGAACACTTACGGTGCCAGGAACTGTTTTGTCACCAGGGATACAGAAAGGAACAAAAACAACAAAAATAGTTACACGCTTAGTAGGGCGAATTGGGCCACACAGAACAGAAAAATGGTAGAGAATTTGAGCTAAAAATAGGTGCTGCACAGGAAATGGACGCAGGGAAGGGGAGTCAGGGCATTGCAACCTTGAATAAAATGATTACAGAAACCCTTCCTGAGGACATAAGGTATGAACAAGAACCAGAGGAAGGGAGGGTTGCTTTTCCCCAAATTCCCAGCCCGAGTCACATTTCATCCTCGCGTGTAGAAAATTAATACAAATTATTTTCTCCTCCTTCCATGGGGTAATTAAGGCCGAATTCCTCTCTGCTTGAATCTGATTGGCCTTCGTGATGAGCTTGACCAATGACAGTGACGATGTGACTGAGCATAGGTCATGGAATTGTGCAGCTTCACCCCAGGCTTCTTAGGAGGCTCGCTTTTGCAATGCTCACTTTTGGAGTTCTGACCATCAGGGAAGAAGCCATACTCTCAGGTTGCTAGGATGAAGAGGTCACGTGAGAGACCAAAGGCGGATCTTGAGGCAGCATAAGAAGAGATGTGTCTGGCCAGAGTGGCCTGTGATAGCCTTGGACCACATGGAGCAAATGCTATGCATTTCTGCTCAGCCTGGCCCACAGCGCAGATTCAGGAGCTACATATTCTTTCTTGCCTTTGAAGCTACTAGGTTGTAGGGTGCTCTGTTACTGGATAGCACCACACATACACACACACACACACACACACACACACACACACACACACACACACACACACATACATACATACACATACCCGAGTCTGCTTCTGGACGCTCTAACATGCTCTATTTGTCTATTTCTGTGACATGCTATATAGCTTTAATCACTGTTGTAAAGTCCGAAGCCTCAAATTTTTGTTGTGTTTCAAAGCTTTTTCATTATTTTTGCACATTATGTTTCCAGTGAACTTTGAACTCAACCCATCAAGTTTCCAGTGGCAGCCAGAGAAGCCAGTAGGGTTTTTATTAATATGGTATGGAATTTATGCAACAATTTCAGGTGAATTGACTCTTTTATACAATTGAATGTTTCCAAGGAAAACATAGAATCATTATTCTATTATTCAAACCTATGTTTATGTTATTTAACAAGAGTCTATGCTTTCTTTTTATCAATTATTATTTTTTCTCCCATTTTATTGATATGTATATATATAATACATAATGTTTACATTGAATTTGAGTGTTTTTGCACATATATATTCCAGAAAAACTACAAATTCTTCTCCTCTTCCTTTCTGACCCTCCCACAGATTTCATGCTTTCATATGTATTACTTATTTATTTCTAGGATTTTATAGTTATCATAGTAAAGACTTTTTTAAAGAGGGTTTTGTATCAATAGAAAAATTGAGAGGATTATACAAAGTTATCCCATATACCCACATACTGTCTCTGTGTCTTCTCTTTCTCTTTCTGTCTGTCTTTCTTTCTTTCTTTCTTTCTTTCTTTCTTTCTCTCTTTCTTTCTCTTTTTTTCTTTCTGTCTTCTTTTTTCTCTCTTTCTTTCTTTCTTTTTCTTTTTTCCTATACTGAGGATTGAGCCCAGACTTTCACAGTGAATTATATTTCTAACCCATAGTCCATTTTTTAAATAGTTTTGAGAATGGATCTCAGTATATAGCTAAAATTGCTCATGCTGGGCTGAAACTTGCCATCCTCCTGCCTCTGCTTCCCAGAGTGCGGGGACTACATGCCTGTATCACTGGGCCTGTTTTTTTCTCTGTTTTTGACATCCCTGCAAGAGTGGTACCTTTGTTACAACCCATGATTCTATGCTGACACGTCACTGTCAGCCCAAGTCCAAGCTTGTGTACTTATGTGAGGGTTTACCCCTAGTACTGTGACAAATGTACAATGACCATTATAACATTGCACTGAGTCCCTTCACTGTTTTAAAAGTATTTTGTGCTCTGCCTGTTCATCTGTTCTTTCCCTATATCCCTGGTAACAATCTGGTTTTTTACTATCTCCATAATTTTGTCTTTTCCAGAATGTTATATTGTAGCCATATAATATATGCAGTCTTTTCAGATTGCCTTCTTTTATTTAATAGTATGTACCTACATTTCTTCCATGCTTTCTCAAGCTTAGTAGGCCATTTATTTTTTGATCACTGAATAATATCCCATTGTCTGGATATATCATAATGCATCCATTCACCTCCTGAAGGACATCTTGATTATGTCCACGTTTTGGCAGTTAGTAGTAGTTTAGATTTTCACCATGGTATGAGGTGGCGTTTTTCTGTTTCCTGATTCTGTTTGAAGAGGTTCTGATTGAAAAAAAAGTCTTTGCTCTTAGAATCTTTAAATAATCTAGAATTAATTATGTGTTCCACTTTTCTGAAATCCATATTCTGAGAGAGAAGGAGAACAAAGAGAATTTGGAGGGGAAGCTCTCAGCAATTGTAGGTTTCTTGGGTAGGACTCTGTACTATATATGTGCTAAATGGCATTTTTTTTTTCTTTTTTCTGTTTGTGGCACTTGGAGTTGAGCCCAGGGCCTTCAATCTCAGGCATGCTGAGGGTGAAAGCTGATAAAACAACAGTAATAACAACAGTACAAAAATTCAAGAATACAGGAACTGAATGAGAACTAAGGATGTCTGTGGACTCTATATGTATACTGAATATATATTTATATAGAAATTAATCTGTTTTTCTCCCCAGTACTGGGGATTGAACCTAGTGTCTTCACACTGAGCTATATCTTCAGCTCATTATCTATGTATTATCTTCTATCTATCTATCTATCTATCTATCTATCTATCTATCTTTATTTTGAGACAAGATCTCACTAAGTTGTCTAGACTGGACTTGAACTTTTGACCTTCTTGCCTCAGCCTCGCAGAGTGCTGGAATTGTTACCACATCTGGCTGTCATCTGGGTTTTGAGATCCTTTTAAATAAGAATATGAAGCAAAACCAGTTAATATTTGTCTTAGTTACTTTTCTGTTGCTGGAGCAAGATTCTCAATACAAACAACTTAAGGGAAGAAAGGTTTATTTTAGCTCAGTTTTAGAAGTTCTCCGTGCATCCAGCAATGCTGGGAGGGCTGGCAGAGGGCTTAGTTGGAGAAAAGCTACTCATTCCATGGCTGACAGGATGCAGAAATGGAAGAGAAAGGGCAAAACTAGTGTGCATATGCAACTAGTACACTACTAGTACATGTACAACTAGTGTACATCCTCCTGGGTCAGAGAGATTGACACCTTCCGGGTCCAGTCCCAGTGGCCTGCCCCTTCCGCCCAGGCCCCCTCTCACAAAAGCACAAGAAATTGGTGGATCAGCACCCAACTGAATTACCTTCCACACATGAGGCTTTGGGGGCAATTCCAGATCCCAACTGCACCAGTATACAAGAGACGTAAATTTTAGGAGTGATTGTACAGGAGAAAGAATAGCAGCCTCTCACAGAAACCCATGCCTTAATCTCTAGAACCTACAATTTTTACTTTACATGGCACAAGGTACTTTATAGATTAAGCAAATGATCTTGAAGAGTGATGATGAGCTTGAAATATTCTATTTGGTCCTAAGTAATCATGAATATCCTTGCAAGAAGGAGTCAAGAGGGACAAAGCTAGAAAAAAAATGAGGACAACAGAGAAGTCAGGGAGGAGAAAAGACGATTCACTGCTTTAAAGACGGCAGAACAGGTAATGAGCCAAGGAATGGAGCTCAGATCTAGAAGCAGGAAGAGGAAGTGGGCCTGTCTTGTGTTAGTCAGTTTTCCTGTCACTGGGACAAACTATGTGAAACCTGCTACTTAAAGAAGGAAAAGTTTGTTAGGCTTGTGCTTTCAAAGATTTCAGTCTGTGTGTGGCTGTTAGGGCGGATTAGAATTTGCCCTGGAGTGTGCCTGAGAGGGTCACAGAGCCATGGCCTAGGGTTTCTGTGTGGTTCCTCAACCTCCTGCTCTGGCACATGGTCCCTGATCTGTGTCCCACCTGCCAACGACTAAGGCCACCTTGCAGAGTGACATCACTCTGCTACAGTGTCTCTGCCTTGGAGCTAGCTGGTCATGGACTGAAACTGTGAGCAGATTAAGCTTTTCCTCTTTTAATCTTTTAAGTTATGGGCATTGGGTATTGTGTCTCAGTCGCAAGGGAGATGACTTGTTCAGAAAATTTGCACCATGGAATGGAGGCATTGCTGCGACTATACCTGACCATGTGGTCTGGAAGCCTTGAGAATGGGCTTTTTAGGAGGAGTTTGGACATGTGAGCTAGAGAACACTTAGTATACAGCAAACTCAGCTGGATGGGTGATTGTGATTGGAGCTCAGAAGAATAGAATATTGATGGGAATACAAACAAAAACCAGGCTCTGGAGGTTGCAAATGAAAGCATGGACTCCATGGGCATTGGAATGGAAGACAAGCTCTGGTCAAAAATCAGCGTACATTTTGCTCATGTAGGAAGATTTTGCAGGAAATTGAAATTAAAAGTAGTAAAATAATTAATCTGTCAGAGGAAATTTCAGTACAGCCCTACACTCAGTCTGTGGCATGAGTACTGCTGACTGTTTTAGCTAGAGTTGTAGTGAGAATCAGGAGCAAAAAGTAGACAGAAAATTTGAAAAATTTAAATTTTTGTCCAAGAAGGCGCCACATGCAAAGTTGGGACCAAAAGAAGTGTATATGCTGAAGACATTATTAGTGCCATAAAAAGAAATCCCTGTTCTGCGTACAAACAAGAAGGAAGATGTTTTGAGGGAATCTCAGAAGTTAGCAAGACCTATCACAAAATCAAAGGTGAAAAATGTATAAAGTTTTCATTGAGAAGGGAGTACCTGGGACCCCTGCTCAAAAAGACCCTTTTAGGGAATGAGCTCCCTGGGTCTCATTTCACCATGCTCAGCCATCTGGGCACTCAGGCTGTTGTAGCCATGGTCAAAGGGGACATGGTTGCTGTTTTTGCTGAGAACAAACCTCAGTGTTGTCCACATCTACATGCACATAATGCACGCAGAATGGAAGAGTTGTGGGGTCTGGGAGGCTTTTATCCAGCTTTCACAAAAAGGCCTGGAAGGCCAGGCAAGGAGCAGCTGAGAGAGCAGTGCATGATGAGCCTGTGAGACGGAGGCTGAAGATGCAGTGGAAACCTAGGAAACTCAGATGTGCTAGAAACATGAAATGTCTGCAAAAAAGCTGCAGGCCATGAATAGATCCACTCAAGAGAGAGGCTGTGCTGGCTCAGAGCAGCAAGACTGAAGGGGCGGGGCTACCGAAATCCCATGGCACTCACGTTTTAGCACCATCTGCCCTGGGTACCAGATGCATAACTCAAGGACTTAATGTTTGCACCGCTGAATTCTGGATTTGCTTTAGTCCCATCCTTTTCTAGTCCCCTAGTCTTCCCTTTTGGAATGAGAATATTTACCCTGTGCATTGTTAATTGGGATTATGTAACTTGTTTTTGATTTTTATAAAGGTTTCTAGCTAAGAGTTTACCTTGAATCTCGAAAGAGTCATGGATTTCGGCTTTTGAAAAATGCTGAAGTTGTTGATTTTGAGGATGAGATTATTTTATTTCTAATTGTAGTGAGATAATTGTATCATGTTAGAATTGTGGTAGAATTACAAACTTGTTGTTGTTTTTTACATAGAGATTAAATATAGCTTGAGAAGACAAATTTAAGATATTGCCAACTTAAGTAATCTATGGTGTTTGATTTAAGTGTTATGAAGAACCAAGTACCAAGATAATAATGAGACAAAAGGACTATTTTGAAGGTTAACCAGAGATCCTGGGGACACATGACAGTGAGATATGCAGAGTGGTCGTTGAGAGCTAGGAAAGATTTTCTGAGCTAGAGTTTGGTCTCTTCACCCGAAATGCATGGAAACCTAGAAAATGCTTCTTACCACATAGTGGCAAGCATAAGACGCCCTTCCTACACAGCTAGTGGCAGGCATATTTTTTAGAGTTGAAGGAGATACATAGAAACACATGGAAACAGATGTAAAACTACATAAATATGGTTAGATTTTTCCTTTTGCTTTAAAGTCTGAGTTTTGAGCATTTTCAGATGCAGAGTGGGATTTTTTTTTATTGTATGATACAATAACCAGGCCAACATAAATTAGATTAGGTTGGTATTTAAGAAAAAAGACTAGCAGATGATGAAGATCCAAAATAACTATCAATAAAAAGATCCTACGGAAATAATTTGTTCTGGGTAGTAAATAGTCTTAGGCTTAGTGAGTCACTTCTGACAGAGACAACGTGGCAAGAGTGATAAATTTCTCTTCTGAGACTAGATGGAAAAAGATGCTGACTTTGATTTGTGTTCTTATTTAGTCTCTCTCTCTCATTCTCTGCTGCCATGTTGAAGCTTTTCTATGAGGCACAGGGATGAGAAAATGAAACTACCTTGTGCCAACATTCATGGGAATCTGCGACCTTCAGTCCCACGGCTTCTGGATCTGCTCCAGACCCCGTGGTATTAAACACGTCTTAAATGTTTTTATCTACATGCATCATATTTACCTGTATTACCATAACTCATTTACATGTAAAGGAGATGAGTTTCAGAGAGCTTGAGTGACTTGATCAAGTCATACAAATAGGCAGGGATGAGACCAGGATGAACTCAGTAGTCTGATCTTAGAGCTTAACATGGAACTGATTATCTCCCAAGTTTATGCTTAAGCATGAAAGTATATGTCCATAGAGGAGAAAGTGTATGTCTAAATGTAGAAAAGTGTGGTCTATTCCCCTATGCGTAATATATTCATGGAGTTCTTATTAACACTATGCTTTTAGGTATCTTTGTATTTCCCAAGTGTTAAGGTTTCTGTGAAATGCCCTTCAAAAGTCTCATGCTTTCACAGGTAGGGATTTTTTGAATGTCATTGGACCATAAGGAGAATTAGTCTGATGAATTCATAGTTAAGTATGCTGTTAGGAAGTGGGGCCCAAGGGAAGAGCTGGGTCACTGGGAGCATGCTTGGGAAGAAGGTTTTCTTGTCCCCGTTTTTTCCCCATGCCCAGTTCCTGGACGCCATGAGCGGTGCAGCTTCCCCTTGCCATGCCCCTCTGCAGTACAGTTTCTGCCTTTGAACAAGACAGCTGTAGGCTGAACCCACGCAAGGTATAAGTCATGCTATGCCTGTCCTCCTTTAAGTGTGGTTTTGGGTATGTTATCCCAGTAATAAGAAAGTAACTGATACAGAAAACTGGGAGTGAGGTTGTTGCTGTGACTTTACTTGGCCTTGTGGTTCAGAAGCCTTTGGAAGTGACTTGCAGGGGAACTTTGGAAATGCTTGGTAATGCCAGTTAGAGAAGCCTTAGAATTCTATAAAGAGATCTTAATAAGTAGGTCTGTTGAGAGCTCAGAAGACCAAAATGATGACCGGAATGTGGACAGTAAAGGCCAGGTTCATGAATTTTCAGGCAGGAATATGGACTCTGTTGTAAACTGTGCTTGTGCCATGCATGTCTTATTCTGGCAAAGAACTTGTTTATGTTTTACACGTGTCCCCAGACTTTGTGTGATACTGTATTTCAATACGTGAACTAAGTAATCTGGCATTGAAAACATCAAGCAGCCCCACATTTGGGCTGTGGTGTAGGCACTGTCAGCTACTTTTCGCTGGATCTAGAGTGAGGATTAAGAGAAAAAAGCAGAGCTGTAGCCGAGCATGGTAGTATATGCCTATAATCTCAGCATCCTGAGAAGCTGAGGAAGGAGGGTCACAAGTTCAAATTGAGTGGGGATATCTTAGTGACTTAGTGATGCCTTGTCTCACACAAAGGGTGGAAGGCTGGGGGATGTAGCTCAATGTAAAAGCCCTAGGTTCAATCCCTAGTACCACACATATGCCTCCCCCCACCCCAAACGAGGTAGAGCCAGACAGTGTAAAAGGTTTACCTCTTGGCTATAAAGAAGACACCTAAAATTTGGGGCCAAGAAGAGTGTGGTTGCTAAAAATTAACATTAAAAAGAAACCAAGTACTTTGCATCTGAACAGTAGAAAATATGTTGTGAGATCATCTCAGAAAATGGCCAGACCCTACTCACTGCAGTATCAAATGTGTAACAGGGAAAACTAAAAATCTTTACTTTGAGAAAAGAGCCTTGGAGTTCCTATTCATTCGAGGATATCTCGGGAGTTGTTTCTCTGAATTCAGCCAGCCCGGCACTTAGAAACCGCTACAGCCGTAGTCCAAGGAGGCTGGTGGCAGACCTTGGTGTCATCCACATGGTGCTGCCTTTTAGACATACAGAGTGACAGAGTTGTGGGGTCACAGAGACTTTCTCAAAGAAGAGACAAAAAATTGTAATGGTCACACACCCTGCCGGAGCCAGCAGATGAAAATGGGTAAAGCTGTGACAGTAAAGCCAAAGGTACAGTGAAGGCTCCAGAAAGTCGGAAATGCCCAAAGTGTGTAAAATCTCAGCGGAAGAAAGCTACAGGCCATAGGTAAAACCAGACCAAGAGAGAGGCTATGTGGGCCACAAATGGCAAGGCCGTGGGATGGGATTGCCCAAGCCCTTTGAAGCTCACATCTCATCACAACACGCCCAGGAGCTATAGGACTTAATGTTAACCTTAATGGTTTTTGGTCTTGCTTTGGCCTGGTGTCTTTTTATTCTCCTTTTAGAATGGCAATGTTTTCCCTATATTATTGCATATTGGAATTATATAAATTTTAAAAATTTTATAGGGACCAACAACGAAGAGTTTACCTTGAGTCTCAAAGGAGTCTTGGAACTTGACCTTTTCAGCAATACTAAACTCTTAAGACTTTAGCAGTGCTTACAAATGAAGCACATACATAATGAGGTGGACATGAGATTTTTTTTAAGGCCCAGTGCAGAGTATTATGGTTTGCATCTGAAATATACCCCCAAAGAGAAGGTGATTGGATCATGAAAGTGCTACACTCCTCAGTAAATCCACTTAATGATGAATTCATAGCTGAATGTAGTGAGGTAGGGTCATGTGAGAGTGGTGGGTCACTGGAGTATGACCTCAAAGACTGTATCTCCTTCCTTCTCTCTGCTCCCTGGCTGTTAGTTGAGCAACTTTCCTCTGACGTGTCCTTTCACTCTGCCCTTTCTGTCTTGGAGCCAATCAGATGTGGATTAAACTAGCTAAAACAAACCTTCCCTCCTTTACACTGTGGATGTCCAGTATGTTACCAAGGTGACAGAAAAGTGACTAGTGCAGCAAATTAAAAGAATTCTTCCGGTTAATGTAAAGGAGAGATACTTTGAACTAGAATGAGCTTACATCACATTTAGAATGAAAAACCCTATTGTCTAGACAATATAGACCAAAGGAAATTCTTCACCTAGTGGATCCTAAGCAAGGATTGTTCCTTCCTGTGTGCCACATGTCCGCAGCTCCCTTCCCCAGTGTTGAGGGTGTAAAGAATGAAGCAGCCACGTTGTACTGTCGTGCAAAGGCTGTTCACGAGGACTGGTTGCTTTGAGCACTTTGAGGTACTTCCATCGGTAGTTTTGGATGAGTTTAGTTTAGCTTTTCTGAGAAATGTGGATTTTGTGGTAACATCTGGATGAAGATAAAGGAAATGTGTTTCTTAGGTTAATTAAAGTTCACAGCGAGAATAATAGATTCCTGATTAGGTTCTGCTCAGCATTTGCTGTGCTGTTTCTTTAAAATTTCACTAATTTACTATATTTGACCTGGTAGTTTAGAAATTCAGATCTTACAGAAACTTTAGTTGTAAGTAGATTCAAGATTTTGGCTTATGAATCTTTTTTCCACATGTTTCTTCATAGATGTAGATTCCAGGTCTAAGGAATTATGGGTATCAGAGGGCTAAGAGTTATTTCTTGGGCCTTTTTTTCTTCAGCATTAATGATGACATGGGCCATCCATTGCCCAATGGGACATGCTTGAGCAGGTGTGCAGATGGTCACAGGGCTCAGAAGATGGACTTGAACAGCAGATGGTGATGGCTTGTCATGGTTCCAACTGGAATTTCAACATTCTGTGCCTCCTCAGACGTGCGCCACTTCAGATGGCAGACTCATTTGGAGGTTCTTTTCATGTTGGACTTGACCTCATGCCTGGCACTGTGTGAGATGTGTTGGCCTAGTTTCTGTCCCCAGAGACACCAGAGGCTATTGGTACTCAGTGAATACTTTGTTATATTGATTTCAGAAACTGAAGAGCTCTTCTAATTTTATTAAGATTACCCAGTTATTGGCATTTTGCTATTGACCAGCAGCGTCCCAAGAACAGATGTCTCAGGAGAAAGGAGATCTAATCAGCAGTAAGTTGGGATGGTTCATGAAAGAAAATATTTAGAGACCAAATGATTTTAGAAAGGGTTAATTCCTTTCCCCCTGCATTTCATCACCCCAGGATATACTTTTTCTTCAGCCCCTCTTGAGAGACAGCTGTAATGTTTCTGGCATGTGTGTACTGTCCCACACACCTTTAGTCAACCCTCTCCTCCCTTGCCTGAGGGCTTCTGTTAGCATCCTGGGAGCTTCTGGGCTCCTCCAGGCACTACCTGGAGGCATGGGCGAAGTCACACCTTCAGGACAGCTCTCAGCCACGGGGTGATTAGATCAGATGATAAATGCCTAAATCTTCCCACTATGGACCACTCCTGAAGCTACCTCACAGTTTCTCAACAGACAGCTTTACAACAGACATGAACTCCTGCTCCTCTCAGCAGTAACTTTCCCCCCAGCTCAAGATTATGGCTACTCTCAGTTCTCTATCCCAAATCTTCTCTCTTTCCTTTGTGATTTCTGGTTTCACCTCCAACAATAACTACCTGAATCCAAGTCTTTAGGAGGCTGGGTTTGGGACCTGGTCTTTGTAGTCTCAATTCATGTCAGATTTGAGAATTTAAATAGAGAAATCTATTTAATTGTGCTTCTTAAACTTGTCACTCTGAATTTTTTTCTTCTTTTGTGACAGACTGTTGCTATGCATTTAATTCAGGCTGGCCTCAAACTCATGATTTTCCTGCCTCAGTTTCCTAAGAAGTATTTTGGAAGAGTGCCCTGTGAAAGAAAGGTAGTAGATGCCCTTTAACAGATCATTTTTTGTATGTGTATTTGGATATCCTTGGCAAAAATCTCAAGGTCACAGGCTGGCAAGAGACTTTAGGGTCTGGTTATGTCATTTTATTGTTGACACAGTATGGTGAACTGTCATCTGGTTCAATAACATAAGAATACAAAGGACACATGAAAATGAATTTTCTAGTCCAAAGGTCAGTAAACTGTGGCTCCAGGGCAAAACTCATTCCACTGACTGTTTCTGTAGAACCACAAGGTAAGTGTAGTGATTGTATTTTCAAAAATTTGAAAAAACTTTAAAAAATTTTCCTGACATATGAAAACCAGTATGAAGCGACAGTTTTTGTGTCCATAGATATTACCAAGAAATAAATCATGTAGAAAATCATTGGGATGGAAGGACACCTCTTTATATATTGTTTACAGCTGTGTAGTCTTACGATGGAAGCACTGAGTAGTTGTGACCAAGAACTATGACATCTTCAGAATTCTGAATATTTGCAACATATTCAAATTTTAAAAGCAAACAGACTCCATATGAATCAAACATAGATTTTGTGTGAGCTTGGCTGCCGAGCCATTTCCCCTTTGTTAGGTCTGATCTTGCGTACACTCCCAGTCATTCTTCGGTTCCAGGACTTGGACTGTCAAACGCTTCGCCTTTTGCTTTGTTGACATTTTCTTGTCCCTTATGCTGTTTTCTCAGGCCCCAGTCCCTTGCTGGGTGAATGAGCTGATCTAACTCTTCATTCATTCTAATGGAGCTTGTCTTTGGGTCTTATCCTTTCTTCTGAGTTAAGATGTGTATTTTAAGACAGAAGTGGTTGGAATAATATTCTTAGTATAGAAGTATTCGCAGTGTTCATAATATTCTAAAGTTGGGGGTTTCAAATATATAAAGTGTTCAAGATGCATGGCTGGCCCGTTTTGGTGGTATGGTCAGCTACTTTTTTGTGAACTGGTGAATCACAGGTATCAGGAGTTAGGCCCTGAAGACATATAGGGCCATATGGCTACTATTGTTACCAGGACCAGCACCAGGTCAAGGTGGACTTACAGAGAGCCTGAATGAGCTAGTTTGGGCTCTCCCTTTCTAAAGTAGAGAATGAGAATGATTTTTAAAATTTTGACCACTATTACGTTAAACTTATTCTGTGCTTATGGCCCTGGTAATTGGTTCCATTTGACATCTGTTGTCTTAGTTACTTTTGTATCGCTGTGACTCAATACTCGACATCCACAATTTGAGGGGAGGAGATGTTTATTTTAGTTCACAGTTTCAGAAGATCACAAATCCATTCATGGAGGAGCGGCTGGAGAATGGTGGAAGCCATGGTTGAGGCAGAGGTGGAGGCATCTTCTCACAACATTGCAAAACAGGAGCCAAGTCATGTCCATTCCAGTCCAGTCTATTCCCAGAAGGACGGCAGGAAGCAACATGAATTCTTCCAGGTCCCATCTCTATGATCTGCCCCTTTGGGTCCAGCCTCAGTGTTTGCCCTCTTCGCCCACCACACACCCATAGTCCACACCTCCAGACCAGGCCCCGATCTCCCAACACCACATGGTTCCACAGATAATCCATAGCATCCAAATACATGAGACTTTGGGGGGACATTCCAGATCCAAACCACAATTCTACTACGTTGCCTTAGCATAATTTATTATTATTAGTAAAATTCTCCTGAGCTTATTTGTTTATTTATGGTCCTGTGATCAAGCCCAGGGCCTTCACAGTAAACTACTTCCCAGACATTTTTTATTTTTGATTTTGAGACAAAGTCTTACCAAGTTGTGCAGTTGCCCACTCTGGGCTTAAACTTGTGATCCTTTTGCCTCAGCCTCCCAGAGTGCTGGGGTTACAGGACTGCACTACCAGGTCCAGCTTCCCCTGAGCTTTTAAAACATTTAAATGAAAAATTGAGAGCCCATAAAACAAGAAGTAGCTGTGAATCATGGTCCTATGACAGATAGCAAGCCTATCTGGGAGACTTAAAAGCCCAAAATGGACTTGTTTCTCTTCTCTGCCCACAAGCCCAGATGGCAGGAACCTGCCTCACAGTGACCTGTCTGCTGCTCCCAACCTTCTGATTCCTGGAAGCCTTTCCAAGAACCCAGTGCAGGGCCTTCGCTGGCACTGACTGGGCCCTCCCCCAGGCTCCCAGCGCCCTCTCAGGCATACTACGGCTCTGTGCCAGCAGCATGAGTCACTCTCGCCCCAGGGTTGGTAAAGACTGAATCAGTGATTTGAAGGGAACGGTCATTTGGTTCCTTTTACTCTCTTTGGGAAGTGGGGTAGGTATGGGGACAAAGTCGTCTATTTCAGATACTTCTTAGCAGAATTAATGTTTCCCCCCTCCCCCCGCCACACGAGCGATGCCTTGACCATGGTGCACAGCTTTGCCATTAAGGAGAAGAAGGTGGAATTGTTTATTATTTCTCCCTCAGAGCTTGAGAAGGGCATTTCTTGGAGGCTGGCGCCACCGCGTGGAGAAAACGGGCACTGCTTTCCTCAGATTGTGTAACAGCCGGCCTGTGTTATCTACCTTTGGGAACAGGGCTGGTTTATCTCCTCATCAACCGTTTGCATCTTTCCCGAGTCAGTGCAGACAGGCCTAGGGATAACATTAGTTCTTGTCACATCCTGCCGGGCTCCTGAAGATTTGAGCTCCGACATCAGAACTGGAGGAAGACTCACAGGGAAGGCTGCTGTGTGCCAGGGCTACGGCCCCGCCTCAGCCGCTGGGCTCTCCAGAGGAGATCACAAATCTGGACTTTGTGGGAAATGCCGCGGCCTGCTGCTGAGGCACCCTGATGACCTTCATTGCCCGAGGAATACGGGCTCAACCACGGGAAAGAAAGAGGAACGCAATCTGGCTGCAGAGCCCCAGGGAGTTTCCCGAGGAGGAGCCAGATGGGCTGGAATCCTGTCTCTGATTCTTCCACAGCCAGGACCAGGAGGAAAGGAGGGAGCAGTGGCTCCTCACCCAGCTGGCTGTGGCTTCTTCATCCTATGGAGTGTGATGGCCGTAGGTGGCAAGAGGAGAGCGAAGAGGCCTTGGCGGCCGCGGGGGCACTAGGAGCCCAGGCGCCAGAGGGGGCGCAGGCCGCCTGTCCTGTTTCCGGTTTCCTGCTGGCCGGCAGACAGATGGCAAATTGGACTCTAAGGTGTGGAGATAGAGCGAACGTGGCGTATCTGTCGCCTCACAAACTACGCTTGGGTCTTGTTCTTTCCTGTGAATCGTTCTCTAAAGGAGAAAGGCTTTACCAGCAGTTTACACGAGAAGATAGGCTGAAAAATGTACGGGGAGTCCAGGCGAATCAAAGTAGGCTGACGTTTCCTGTCCTTGTGTTGTGGAGCGCTGGGGACTGAACCAGGGCCTCGGGCCCCCCCGGCGTGCACTGTAACCACCTGGCTACGTTCCCTGCCAGACACTGCTTCCCTTTCTGAGCTGCTAGATGGTAGAAAACTTCATAAACGTACTAATCCCCTGCCACCCTCTTTACTCTTTCCCATAACTGGTCTGGCTCCTTCAGCAGTTGGTATTAATAATTCTAAAGTTTCATGTTGAATACTTTCTTGTGGTTGGACATGGACAGATGACAGTCTGGAGGGAGATTTTAGAGATGTGTTGCGAGCTCCGCTGTGCAGAATGCCATTTGTTGAGCTTAAGTGTGACAGGAAGCCACTTATTACACTGAAGAGTGACTGAGGGTATGGTAGGTGCAGATTGAGGATCCCAAAAATTGTGCACCAGCTTGAATGAGATTGAGTCAGATACAGCACGAGAACTCCGGTGGGAACTTATTAGTCCTACGTACTTTGAGTAAAGGCACCAAATATTAGCAATTACAATCCATTTGCATTAAAATATTTTCACAACAAAACATGGAATTCAATAATATAACCTAGGGGAAATCATTCTAATTTCAGGAAAGAAATTAAAACTTGTCTCCCTACAACCTTGCAAATAAAATCTTAAGAATGAGCCTGGGACCTTCCACATGGATTGCCACAAGACAGGTATTTTCTGGCTCTTCTGAGAGAAGAGGGAAGAGGAAAGAAGGGGAAGCGATGGAAGATTCTCCCGTAATCCAGGAGTGAGCAGGAGCTAGTGCACTCCGACACAGCTAGGATTGCCTCTTCCACATCAGGTACTGTACTGTTCCTTTCCTCACGGACTTAGGCAAACACTTTCTCCTGGTTACTTCTGTATTCTGTAACTTATGATTGTCTTTTTATCTCTGGCCCCAACTCTCCTTCCCTCCCAAAATTTACTTGGAAGACAGTTTCTCTCTATTCCTGCCACTACAATGGAATGTCATAGATTGGGTCATGTATGCACAACAGAATTTTTTCACAGAAGTCTGAAGTCAGGGCCCCTGCAGATCTGGCATCTGGTAGGGCTGCTTGCTTTCCCAGGATGGCACTTGTGACTGTGTTGTCGCCCCCAAGAGAACAGAGTGATGAACACTCTCTGAAACCTCTTTCAGAACATCACCAGATCTTTGGTAGGTTTCAACCTATGAGCTTCGGAGGGACATGGACTTTCAAACCACAGCAAAGAGGCAACTTATGGAGGCAAATATCTACAGCCATGTGTGGGTGATGTTCCTGGAACAGCCGTGTAGAAGCACGCATAGCAGTATCATTTAGAACATAGTCTAAAATTAAATAACAGCTTTTCTGATCCTCCAAGAGTCCTCTGTCTACTTCCGCCACCCTGGGTTCCAGTGTTTTGCCACATCATGCAGCCGTCTCTCCTGCGGCTTCTCTCAGTCCACATGTGGCGAAAGTAGTTTTTGTTTGTTATTAGGAAGAGCGTTTCAGCCCTGGCACTTACCACCTCCCTTCACACTCAGCATAACTCAACATTTATTAATGTGCTCTGCTACGAGAAGCTTCCTGTGTCTACATGTTGCCTTCTTCGTGCTCTTGTCCCAGTTACGTTCTACAGAAGCAGCCAGAGAAATATGGAGGTTTCTATCCCCAAATCTGAAACCCAGAATACATAAAAGGGCACAAGCTGATTTTGATTATAAATAAGAAGTCGCCATAAAGCCTCCATCCTGTTTGCTCCCTGCAGTACAGGCTTGGGAGAGCTGTTTGATAGAAAAACTACTGAAAAGGACTGGGAGGCTGAGCCTGTGGCATGGCACTGTCACCGGCGCCTTTGTGGTCTTGAGAAAGGACCATTTTGGGCCCAGAGAGGGCTCTGCTGATTCCCTAATGATTCTGTGTGTCCAGCTTACTTGGGACTCTCTGTAGTGCCCAGTTTGTTTCCAAATGCAGCCAGGGCCAGTGTGTCCTGACACAGGTGGGTGGACATTCCCGCTGGCGCTGGTCATGCCCCAGCCTCTCCCTGGCCAGCTTTCTGGGCAGCACATGCTGTCAGAAGTGGCAGAGGTTTTACAAGCCAAACTTTAGAGCCAGAGATAGGCACAGATCCCAGTTCTTACAATTCAAAACTGCTTGTATTGTTTACCCTCAGATACCTGATTCCTTATGTGCAAACTAGGTATAATGATGTATATACCTTGAAAGATTTTTAAAAATATGGCAATGTTCATGAAATACTTAGAAAAGTTCCTGGCACACAATCAGCCCCCGACAGTGGAAGTTATTGTGATCATTGACATCACCTCCGTTGTGAATGAGGGGCTGAGTGTCATGACAAACTCGCCACACTCTCCAGGCCTGCTGAAGGATCACCTTTGTGTGTGTGTGTGTGTTTTAGGTACTTATTCATGGCTGGGACAAAATACCTGACCTCCTCATTTCAAGGGAGGAAAGATTTATTTCGCTCACAGTATCAGAAGGTCTCACACAGCCCTTTTGTGGCAGCCGGCAACGGTGGAAGGCCACGGCAGAGGCTGGAGAGTGGCTCATGGCACTGCAGATGGAAGCCAAGTGAGTGAGGAGCAAGCTGCTCTCTGGAGGCTCAGGCAAGGCCGGAGGCTCAGGCAAGGCCAGAGCTTTCTCAGCAAGACACTGTAACAACGTTTCTTCTTCCTTCCTGTACCTCACAGGGCCAGTTGAGGACCTCACACCAAGGTGGGTGCTCCTCCCTCACTCTGGCCCCCAAGTCAACAACACAGACCTGAAAAACACAGTCCCTGCAGGTCAAGCCCCAAGCACCCATCCGTCCCCCCCCCCCCCCCCCCCCCCCCCCCCCCCCCCCCCCCCCCCCCCCCCCCAGGCCCCACTCGTTCACAGTACTCAGTTCCACAGTTACGCCACTACATCCAAGTACATGAGTGGAAAATATAATGGGAGGGGCAGGGAGAGGGAGGGGTGGCTATGGGCAGTAATTTATGTTTTTGGGCATTGTAGAAAAAGATGAAGATTGAGCTCACTAAAAAAGAGAAATCTGTTAAGAAAATCAAACGCAACCGAGAGGAAGTTGGTGCATTTGCTGCAATATGGTGAGCAACAGGCATTTTTCCTTCTGTTGCCAAAAGTCTTAGTACCTACCTCCCTGTCTGTCTGTCCTGTCTATCTATCTCATACATGTAGCACTGTAGAGTAAGATCTACTTTGGGGATTTCTGCAAGTGTGAAATCCTGCCTCAAGGTGGGTATATAGGTTTCAGGACATAGCTCAACGAGAAGCACATATTCTGATGACTTTAGGCAGATTATAAAATACATGGTCACAGCCCTTTGTGCTGGGTACTCATATATTTTACTGTCTATATGACTGATATTCAATTATTGTTCTAGCCCAACAAGATGTGAAAAACGGAACAGTTACCACGGGCCACCTGGTCTGCGTACCTCAGGGACGGCAGGGAGGTGACTGTGTGCAGGCCAGATCCCCGCATGTTGGGGAACAGTGCCCTCTGCTGTTCGTGAAGGAAACACGCGGCCGTGGCGTGATGCCGAGAGGAGCAGGCACAGCGAGCTTGCCGGCCGTCAGCAGCGATCAGGACCCACGGCCAGCACCGCACACCGCTCATCCGCTGCGGACGCCCTGCTGCCCTCCCTGCGCTTGGCACGCTCTGACTGCAGCTGCCGGGGATGCGCCGTGTTTCTGCCCTCCAGTTTTGAAAATGCTGATTGTAACCATTGAACTTTACAGTTTCTCAGTTTTATGAAATTGAAAATTTCAAGCCACTTTAGCTAAGTTAGTAGCTGTGATAAAATAAAGGCGGGTACAGCAGCTGTAGTTCGTTATCAAGAGTTCACACAGGCTACATTGAACTTGGCTGCCCACGCCTGTCATCTCAGCCCCCCAGACGCCGAGGCAGGAGGTTAACGCGGTGAATTGAGTCCAGCCCCAGCTGCATGGTGCGTGGTGAGGTCAGGACCAGCCTGGGCTGCAGAGTGAGTCCCTGTCTCAACAAGAAAGGAAGGAAGGAAGGAAGGAAGGAAGGAAGAAAGAAAGAAAGTTGACAGTGGAGATGAAATCATTCCGTCTCTCTCTGCATATGTTCATCTATCCTTTTCTGTCTCTGTCTCTCCTTCCTTCTTCCATACAATCCTCCAAAATACTCCAGAATCTCTAAAGTAATCGTCATAATAGCTGGTGAAAAGTGTTTTGCTGGCTTCTTTGCCTTCTGTGGCCAGTATTTCGGCTGACTCTATCTTCTGAATAGAGATCTATGCTGTGGCTTTTTTCAGCCCAACAACTGAACCCAGGAGGCATCCTGCCAGGGAGCTATATCCTCACCTCCTTTATTTCACAATTTTGAGACAGGGTCTCATTATGTTGCCCGAGCTGACCTCAAGCGGGTGATCCTCGTGCCTCAGCCTCCGAGTGGGGGATACCAAGCAGTGCCACCTCACCCTGGGGGTGCCTTTTATTCTCACCCTCAGCTGCTGTATTCTGAGTGTGACCTCACAGAGCGCACCATCATTAACCTTGAATCTAAATCAAATAAGGGGGCAATTATACGTCATTTTAAACTAGGGACTGGAGTCCTTTACAGCAATTTTGGAACTGTTTTCTCAGCCTTCCTTCACTTAATGATGGCCAAGAAAAACCTACAGATGATCACACATTCATGAAAGGAAATTAAAAAAAAATTCTTAAGCATTCCTAAGGCCCCAATGTGTGAAAGTGCTTCTTCTTGTGTGATTTCAAGTTTCAGGTTCATGAGGTAGAGGCCCCGAGACCTTGCTTGGTCACATGGTAGGAGTCTGGTAAGCGGGATGAAGTTTTGTTGAGTGCAACACGGGGCCGCCGATCGGAACCAATGACCCACTGCAGCCAGTCTTGGGATTCTGCCACCGCTGGGTACAGGAGGAAGGCCAAACGAAGAAACTCCAGGGCAAACCTCCAGAACACGCCATGGTGTTGGGTGAACTCACTTTGGATGACAGGAGGTGGAGTAAATAATGCAGAAATATTTGCCCGTGAGCCTCAGGGCCTGTGTACTGCTCTAAGAATGGCCGGGAGAAGAGGGGTTGGTTTTCTCTGAAGACTGTAGGTGCTCAAAATTTAAAATTCCACACAATTTTACAGATGAAGAAATCTGTTCATGTTTTTGGTACTTTTATTTTGGTACTTCTGTTTAAAATAGTCATCTAGAGCCGGATCTGGTGCTCGAGGCCTCTGGGAGGCTGAGGCAGGAGGATCACAAGTTTGAGCCTAGCCTGAACAAGTTAGTGAGACTCTGTCTCAACATTGAAAATAAAACAATGGGCTGGGTAATTGATCTCTAGTACCACACATGGCTGGGGCCCGGGGGTTCCTGGCCACCCACCGTTGGTCACCGGCGATCAGGAACCAGTGAAGTCTGGGGGAACAGAGTTTAGAGTGGCGTGAGTACGATGGAATCACATCTGGGAGGCTGAATCAGTGGAACAGCTCGTTTATTGGAGGCGAGGGCCAGGCTTATCAGCAGTTTAAGGGGGGTGGGTCCACCAGGCAACAGGGCACGGGTTGTACACTGATTGGGGGAATTTGGAGTCTGAAAGTAGCCTAATTTGCATGGCAGGTCTTGCGAAACCTGACCACATGATTTCTGGTAAGGGTCTGGAAGCAGGGGAAAATTAGGAATTTGGGTATGATGGGCTGTGGCCCATCCTAGTTCTGAGATAAGAGGGAGCGACTCCACACCTGCCGGTCTCGCCTCGGGCATCGAGATGATAGGGATATGGGCCACTGCTACCTACAACCATCCCAGGCCTAGTCAGGGTCCCATACACACACACACACACACACACACACACACACACACACACACACACAGACAAATTCATCTCAGATAGAAGTCCCTTTTAGTCTTTCAGTAGAGGATTGCTTTGCTGACACATGGGCACATTTTAGTAGAGAACATGTCTTTTCCCCTCCAAGTCTAGCATCATGGTGCACCCAGTGTCCACCCATTTGGCCATCCTCCTGGGACTTCCTCTCCCTCTTATGTTGAGGACTCGCCATGAGCACACGTGATGTGCTTGTCTCTCCTCACCATCTCAAGGACATTATGTCTTCTTTGTTCTATGTCCAAAGCATGCATGGCACAGTCCCAGAGATTTTGCAAGGGCCCCTTTCCCCCGTTCCCTTCTCTGCTTCAGTCAGGAGCGACATGAGCTCATCATTCTGAGCAATAATTCCTTTGAATCAAGATTGACTTTAGAAGTATAGAGATGCTGCCTAAACAGACCAGTGGGTCACAGCCTCAAAAATGAAAGTCTGACCACAGGAATGAGCGACAACTCCAAACCTGCCTTTTACTAAACTAAATTTACTCTTCGTCAGGGGAAAATGTTTTACAAGAGTGTGCAGATGGCCTGGTAGGAGAGGGGTGTATCTTGCAACCTTCCTCGGAAGTTCTCCTGGGTCCTTTGTGTCTGGAGGGTCTTTATGTCTGAAAGACTCCTCCCACTGGGAAAGGGTGGTCTCCAGAGAGCAGGCTGGCTTCCTTCTCTGAGAGGCTTCCATGGGAGATAAGGAACCTAGAGTTGAGGTTTTAAGTTTTTAAATTCATCATTATTGTTATTATTAGAAGTACTAGAGACTGACCCAGGGCCTTCACACTAATCTACATTACCACCTCCTTTTTCTCACACTTTGATACAGTCTTGTTAAGTTGTCCAGGCTGAAGTCATATTTGCTCTCTTTCTGCCTCAGCCTCCCAGAGTGCTGGGATTATAGGTTTGCAGCATCACATCCAGCTAGAACAAATCATGGTTCCAGAAACTCGAGCCTGGCTCGGAGAGCTGGTCATGTGAGTGAAAGGGAGGCGCACCACGGTCCTGGGGCCGGGACGGTAGGGCAGAGGGCCTGGGTTCCTGGGAGCACTGGAGAAGGAGACTCACCTACTTCTGCAGAGCGCCAGATGAACAGGGGGCTTGGATATGGATGAGGTTTTGAAACTGTCGTGTCTAGTTTCTCTTCTCCTGGAATAACTATTACTAGCACCTATTTCAATTACAAAAGTGTGTCTCAATTTGTATTACAGATTGCCGTGTTCCCTGGTGTAGACAACTTTCAAGTGATGCCACGTGGCCTCGAGAAGCAACAGCAGAGGACTAAGACATCTCACATTCATCCCTGGCCACCAGGGAGACCAGAATGTCCTCTTCCTCTGTGTGGTCTTCAGAACTCGGGATCATGACCATTTAGGAGGGAGGGAGGACTCGAGAGGAAGTTTGGATACATCTGGGTAGTAAGGCATGTGGGAGCTTCAGCCGTGTTAATTGGACAGATAGAATTATGTGTAGATTACCATGTGACTGTGAGTAGATTACCCCGAGTTTATGAAACAGTTTGTATCAGTCACCAGCTATATAGTTCAGAATCCTTGCGTACCGTAGCTTTAGAAAGTTAATTACATGGTCCTCTTCCTAAATGCTTTGTAATTGCTTTCAGCTGTGTCTTCTCTCTCTGATCTTGGAAAGTTAAAATTTCATTTGTAAGAAAACAAATGAAGTGAGCTATAGCTTTAAGAGTTCAATTGCTAGAGTGTAATGATGGGGTGGACAGCCGCCTGTGCCTCTCTGGTGCCCCTTTGTCCTTCTCTGGCACACAGTCTTCCTTTTCGTGTAGGAAGTACATCGCATATGTTGGTACTTTAGGTGGCGCTGGCTCCTTAATCTCTTTTTACCCCTCCTATTCCTTCACAAGGATGGGACACATGACTCCGCTTGACCAATCAGGGCCCCATCCCTTGGGCTTCACTGACTATGTGTGAAGTGTAGCTAATGGATAGTTGTAGGTAGGCCTATTAGTATTCTCTGGGCTTTATCAATGGAGCTACTGGGAAGCTGTTATGTAGTGGCAAGGTGCTAATCTGCTGGAGCTGGAATTTAGGCCATTGGCAGCCGTTGCATCACTAAAAGGAGAATCCCATCCACAGAGAAGAAAAAGAAAGGAAGCCCCCATGACATTATTTTGGGCTGTCTGCATTTAGCTTTGTCTAAAGCCTTGATCTATTGTATTAATGACATTTTTCTTTTATACAGAGAAATTATATATATATATATATATATGTATATACATATACATATATATAATGCACATGTATGAATGATCTATATGTATACGGTTAATCTAAAGTCCCTTACAATCTGAGAGCTCTAATGGAAACACTGAGTAATCTGGGTTTCAGGCATTCAATCTCCAGATATTTGAGATTCATTAGGATTACTTATCAAGTCTAACTTCGCATAGCATTTGTATAATTCCAAAAAGGGGCAGGTTTGTTTACTATCAGCAACTATTCAGCTTGTTCACGCAGCCATTGAAACCCGCTGGCAGAGGTCTTTACTTGGCAAGGTCATCTTGGAAAGCGGACACAGAGAAAGAAGGTAGTCAAGTAGGCAGGGCTCCAGGGAGAAACTGAGGCGAACCTCTTTCTCCCCCGGGTTCCACCATCTCCCGCCGCCCACAGCTCAGGTCCCTCTTGCCTTCTGCGGCCTCAGGCTACCTCTCGGGATCAGTGAGGCAGCACGTCCTCTGCCTCCAGCGTGAGAGACGGAGAGAGGAAGCACCGCAGCTTCCACAGGAAGACTCTGCTCAGTACCCTGGGCAGCATGTTGATGAGGAAGTCTGGGTTTATGAAAGTTAGGTGGAAGAACGCGTATCCCAGAAGTCCCAGAAACAACAGCGTGATGAAAAAGAGACAGCGGAACATTCTGAAAAGAGAAAGCCAGCAGCTGTTAGTTAGAGGTTGGGGCGCGTGTGACACCTGTAGCTGTGTCCGGCTCCTTCTTGACATCCAAACGTCTTCCATTGATGCTTTCCTGGCCACACCTTATTTTTTCCCTATGATATATATGTGATGCATAATGTTTACAATGAAATTGAATATTTTGTGCACAGATACGACATCAGCTCTACCATTCTCCCCGTTTTTGGCTCCCCTGTTCCCCCCTAACTCCCACTATCACACCCATTTGGTTCTGTAGAATGCCCGTGTTCTGGGTTTCCCATACCAGAAGAACCATGCAATATTTAACATATTTACTCCTCTGCGTCTGACTCACTTCACCACTCAAATCGCCACCCTTCACCTCAGCTTCCCACCCCTACAGTGGGCTGCAGTGGCGATATCTTGATGCCTCTTCTCTGCCAGCCACACTCCATAACGGCAGCCCCTTCCCACATGGTGACTGCTACTCTAGCTCTGTGCCAAACTTTCTTTTCAGCGTTTATGACTTTTTTCTAAAGTAATCTTGTTCCTTTATTTACATTATTTTATTTTTTTTTTTGGTAAATTATTTTCTGAAGGTGTTTCATTAGATTATACCTTACCAGCTGTGTTTTCTTGGGCCCAATGCTTAATATTATCAAGTTTTAAAAATTCTGCCAATGCAGTGGGTATAAATTCATACCTCATTTCATTTCAATTCATATTTCTTTGATGGATAATGATGCTGAATATCTGTCCGTGATTTTTAAATTTTTCTTGCTCACCTATACATTAGATATTTTGGGCTTTTCTTATTGGTTTGTAGGAGTTCTTTATGTATTTTTGACATCAGTCCTTTTTCATTATGTGAAATATTTTATATTCCCTCAACTGTATACCTTGTACTTCCTCAAAGGAATTAATTAAAAAAGACAAAAGTTCTTAATTTTGATTAGACTTAATTTATCAACTTTTTCTTTAATTAGAATTATTACTTTCTATGTCCGGTTTAAAAAAAGTTTCTACCCCAAGGCTCAAGACACACTCTTGTTTTCTATTAAGCTCTAGAGTAGTTTAAAAATGTGGCCACAACTTTTTTGTTACTTTTCCCTGATGACTCACTTCTACACAAGAGAAAGTGGTGGAAATCACAGTGTCCTCCTTGGCTGCCTCTTGAAGCCACTGCAGCTTCCCCCTGAGCTTCCAGGGAAGCCAGCTGTCAAGCTGGGGGGCCCCGAAGTAGCCCTGGGGAGAGGTCCGTATGGGAGGGACAGATATCCTGCCAACTAGGAAAAAGAGCCCCAAAGGTGCGGGATAAGACAGTAAGTTACCTGGCTGGTAGAACCTCCAGCCCCGCCACACCTGCAGCTGCTTCCAACTGTGGCCATCGTCTTGTTTGCAGTCTTACGGCAGACCCTGACACAGACCTTCCTAGCTAGGCGGATCACAGAAAAGTGTCCCACAGAAACTGTGTGAGAATGTTTGCTGTTGGAAAGCCTAACTTTTGGGGAGTAATTTGGAGCAAGTTATAAATAATAAAATTGTATTTATTTTTTATTGTTATCTTTTTGGTATTTCAGTTTATTAATATTTTTTAAACTGGGGATTAAATATAAGACTTCCCCTTCCTTCCTTCCTTCCTTCCTTCCTTCCTTCCTTCCTTCCTTCCCTCCTTCCTTCCTTCCTCTTTCTCTCTCTCTCTCTCTTTCTTTCTTTCTTTCTTTCTTTCTTTCTTTCTTTCTTTCTTTCCTTCCTTCCTTCTTTTTCTTTTTTTGAGACAGAGTCTTGCTCTATAGTCCAGGCTGGTCCTGAACTCACTGTGGAGCCCAGGCTGGCCTTGGACTCAAGGCAATCCTCCTGCCTCAGCCTCTTAAGTGCTGGGATTACAGGCATGCACCATTATGCCCAGTTTATGTGATGCTGGGGAATCTAACTTGAGTACTTAGCGCTTGACTTAGCACTTGCTAGGCAAGGGTTTTAACCAATGAGCCATTTCTCCAGCCATCTTTTTGTTTTCTTTTTTTACTTTAATTTTGAAGGTCTCATTAAGCTGCTAAGTTGCCCAAGCTGGGCTCAAACTTGCGATCCTCCTTCCTCAGGCTCCCAGGGTGCTGGGATGACAGGTGCATCCCACTACATCTGGTGGCATTAAGTCTTTAACTTCTAATTTTTGTATATATTGTACATAGTGATCTCATTTTTTCTAATGGATAATTGTTTTTCCCCCTGAAGTTCTTATTGAACAGTCCTTTCTCCTCAGATTACAGTCACTGTCACTTGCCAAAGGACTCTCAGCACACTGTCTCTGATCATTGCTTCTGACCAAAATTGACAATCTTGTGGCTCTTTTTCTCATTTCCTTTTCAGTACCACACTACTGTAATCACTAGAGCTCCACAGTAAGACTTGATATGTAGAAAGATGTGTGCCCCCCTTTAAAATTATCTTACTATCCACATTATTCTTGACCCTTTACTTTTTCTATATATAGAATATTTTATTATTGTTCTATTCATTTGATCCAATTCCATGAAAAAAGCCTCCTGAGGAATTTGGAATTGAATTAGTGTAGTCATCATTTGGAAACAACTGATAATATTTTAAGGTTTTCTACCCACAATGGTGTATTTCTCTTATTTCATCCACGTTACCTTTAACCTTTAACAAATCTCTGTAAGAATTTCTGTGTAAGTCTTGGTATTTTCTTTAATTGAACCATTTAGACTTTGTAGTTCTCAAAATAACTCACACAAGCAAAGTCCTGCCATTTATTTTCCATATTATCCTTACCTAGTTATACTGGGCCATCTACTGACCCAGGACAAATGCACCACCCACCTGTCAAAACAATCGCTCCGTTACCAGGTCCCTCATGTTTTTCTCTAGAGTTGCTCTGGTGACCAGATCCTAGACTCATTCCAGTACAGCGCCTTGGTTGGCATTAGAATCAAAAGTCTTCCACATACCACTTCCTGCCATTCTCCCTGAGACTAGATACAGTATTTACGAGAAGATTCTGGAATTATCTCCCAAGGAAAATTCAAGAAACAGGCTAACTTCCAAGTCACCAATACCCGAGGTTCCAGGGCAGGACAAAAAGAAAGACGTTTGTCCTTGATGCACTGAGCTAGGCTTGCAGGATGCCTGTGGACAGGTTCCACTCAGGACACCAACTCTCTGTAGACGATCCTTATGCTAATAGATTTCATGCTGAGCTCTGGTAGAAGGAGGAAGCCTAGAAGCTCTGGAAGAAAATTCTGCCAGTGGAATCAGGTGGTATTAGGGATTTTGGAATATACAATGCTTCACGTGTCTCGTATAAAGGGATGTTCTCCTTAAGCAAATTTTCCAGACAATTGGAGTTGACCTTTAAGCACCAATAATTTTATGTTAGCCGTTTTGATGGAACTCTTTTGAAATATTTCATACCACTTTGAATATATGTTTCTTTATGCCTTTTTAAACAGATCATATTGAGCATAATTTGACCTTTCCTTGAAAATGCAGGGGCTTCATGAATACCAATTTTACATTGCTATCGCAGTGATTCCCTCAGGATTAATAGCCATGCAGGTTGGAGTCATGAATTCTTAGTCAGTGTAACAAGTATGTTTGAGCAATTACTATGTGCTGGGCACTACCACGTGCTTGTTTTGCTGCTGCCAGTTTCATCCCTTTTTGTAGTATTCGATTTGCGTCTAGAAGCTTTCTCCCCATTCGTGGTTACTGATGCCACCAGGAAGCCACATATATATCAGGCAAATTCAAATTTTCAAAAGGAAAAAGGAGGAAAGATGACCAGATTTTCTGTTTCTCACTACTAGCTGTTGACATCTAATACTGGAAAGTTGGTATTCATTGTCTCTGGATAGATAGTATTAACAGTAGAACTGAGAAATGTAGTTAACAACATGCATTTGTTGAGTAGGTCACTCTGTCTCTCTGCTTCTCCCGTCTCTTTCTTTCTCCTCCTCTCCTCTCTCTCTCTCTCTCCCCCCTCCTCTCTCACTCTCTCCAGGTTCTTCTTGCCTAGGCTTTCTTTGCCAGGATGGCTAAGCAGTGCTCCTAGCTTTCCAGAAAACTTACTTGAAGACATGGTGCTCACCTTTTGCCGACCCATATTGCCTTATTTGGGGCAGGATTACACTGGGAAAAGAAGAAAGAACATTGATCGTTACTGGCAATCACTGAACCATTTTGATCGTCACTGCCAAGTGAAACTCAATGTCTATTAGTGAAATATTGTTGTTGAAAATATTTTACAAATTCTGTTTTTTCTTTTTTTCTTTTTATTCATTTTATTTATTTATTTATGTATTTATCTGAGACAGTGTCTTGCTGTGTGGTCCAGAATGGTCCTGAACACCCTATGTAGCCTGGCTGGCCTCAGACTCATAGGAATCCTCTTGCCTCAGCCTCCTGTCTGCTGGGATTAACAAATTCTTTTTCTTATGTGTGAGCACACATTTTTTTAAAGGGTGAAAGTCTTTTATTCATTTATTAATGCTGTTATTTTTATTTTTATTACCATTTAACAAACTTGATGTGAATAAACTAAAGCCTAGAAAGATTAGGTATGTTGTGAAGGATCGTGTAGTTAGTAGCTAGACAAAGCCTGCAAACTGGGTCCCCTAGCTTCACTTCCCTGGCTCTGTGAGCTGTAGCTTTCTAACTCCTATTCAGCCTGGGGTAGTAGTGAAACGATGAGGGCCACACAAATACATCCTAAAAGATACTTTTTTTAAAAAAAGCTATAAAATGTAAAGATGAGTATTTCTGCATTTGTATGGCATTTCTCTTCCCAAATATTTTCACATTTACTTTATTGCTTATTTCCTTATGAGACTGTCATCTTTTGGACCTGGAATGTCCCCCAAATGCTTCGTGTTTGGAAGGTGATTCAACACAAGGGTCAATCCATTGATTTCCTGTGTTATTAAAAGGGAGGGAGGAGCTAGTTGGAAAGGGCAGATTGCTGGGGATTGACCCGGAAGGGGTGGATCACTGGGACAGACCTGGAAAGGCATATTCAAGTTCCCTTTCCTCTTGCACTCTGCTTCCTGTCTGCATGGGAAGAACAGCATTTCTCCAGGAAAGCCCTCTGCCTGACCCTCTTGCCCTTGCCAGCCAACCATGAGTTGACTGAGGTCTCCTGAAACTGTGAGCTAAAATAATCATTCCTCCCTTAAGTTGTGGATGTTGGAGTATTGTGGGCTAGCAATGAAACAGTAATTATAACAGAGCTGAAAAGGGAGAGAGATTGTGATCACATTTCAGAGCCGTGGAAATGAAGCTCACAAGATTGGATTTAAAAAGAAACTTTCCGGATTACAAAATCAGTTTCATAGCTCAAGTGAGATTAAGTGGTGCACCAGACATTCAGCTGCTCAGGTGGCCTCTCTGTACATTAGCTGAAACATGCTCACTTGGTTTCTTGTCTGCCATGCTGTGAGTAGCTTTTCTTCCTTCTGCGCCGCTGCCAAGTACCTCCACCTCTGCCAGTCACCCACAAATGGACTGTGTCCTTCTGAAACCACGAGCCAAAATAAATCTCTTCCCTTAAGTTGCAGATATCCAGTATTGTGTCCCAGCGATGAAAAAATAACTAAGACAGTGTGTATTTGGCGGCTTGTTGTTTTGGGGAACTTCTATGAATGACCATGACACTGAGGGGGACTGACAAGGGCACGGAGTGCTCACCTCATTGATTTGGGTGTTACATTCTTTCTTCACAGACTCCATGATCAAGACTTTTGATCTAGTGAGAAAAAAACCGGGAAAGGGGTAAAACATAGTATTCAAATATTCTTCTTTCAATATGACTGTTTAATAACAGCTTTCTACTCTAAAGCTGCACTATCGTAATATTGTAGCCCTTGAATATGTGTAGCTTTTCAAATCAAATTAATAAAAAGTCATTTTCTTATCCATTTTAGTCAGATGTAGTTCATGGCCGCCTAGAATCTCAGCTTAACTGACAGTCATGCCTACCCTGATACTCAGCAAGTGTCCTACGCACTTGAAGGGCCTTTAGAAGCGTGGGCTCAGATCCCAGGATCTGAGCCTTTCGGTCACAGTTTGCACTCCGCCCACTTAGGGGCTGCCTGCAGTTTTGATTTTACTCTCGACGTGAAGGTTCTGAACCTAATAAACAGAAATACCTTTTGACTAAGTTAGACTTTAACTTCAGGAGAGGGTGGAGCAATGGGTGTGGAGATTTTTGTTTTGGTCTTGGGTCATTTATACCCTTAATAAATTCAAGGTGGGTGAGGGAGGGGACTTTTACTATATGATTTCTAATTTTTAATGTCCATTCTTCAATACATTGTACAGTTTTGTGGCATCAGTAGTTTTTTTAGACAGGAGTTTTATGGCTTTTCTGTATGGTTGGATTTCCATCTATTTGGGGGAAAGAGGGTGAGATTAGTTTTAAGATCCTTCTTAAAATATAAGGGTTATCCTATTTTTTAATGTGCCTGATCAATAGTACTTTTTAAAATAGATGTTTCTATCTTAATGTGGGCCTAGATAATACTGTGATGATACGATAAAATCATGAAGGGAGATGTGTTCCTACAGTCCTACAAGGCTTGGATTTTAGGGTTGGTGTGCTCCGGCAGGGCTCCGCCAGAGCAACAGAGGGAGAAGATGTTGTGTTGGGCTCATTCAGTTCCCGAGACAGACAGGGCCAGAAGCGCTTGCTCTCACTTAGGCTGAGGTGGAGTTACCACTAAACCAGGGCGTTCTTTTGTTCGCCAAAGCTCACACTTCTCTCTCAAGGAATCGAGTCTCCAGTTCTTCTTCTATCTTCCTCAGAGTTTCCTGATACTTCTTCAGAGAGAAATAAAGAGAGCCTCAGTTTGTCCTTAGATACTTCTCGATATTTCTAAGCATATAGAACCTCACTAGGATGGTCACTCTTCTTGCTGTCAAGTCCTCTGCTTCCCTAGCCGCCTCCCACTCCTGCTCCTAATCTTGCTACCCCTCCACCATTAGCCAAAAGTGCTCATTCAGGGCAGGGTTATTCAAGGTCAGTGAGGTGACAGTGGCACTGGGGTGATGATCTTAACATCTCCTTGTAATACCATCACAAGGATTTAAAATCTTCTAGATAGCATTCAATGAACATTTCTTGGAACATTTCATCCTGTCCCCTAGAAAACCCTTTGCTGCCCCCTTCCTGTTAAATTGTACCTTTATGCAAAGGGCTTGGTCTTCACAGAGCTGGACTACAAACTCATAGTCTTCCATTACCTGGGAAGCCAAAACTAGGTCTTAAATTTCCAAAAACTACTGTGAGAACAGGAATCTCGATGTTTCCTCCTATATCAAAGACCCAAAATATACTTTTCTAATAGTTTTAAATGTCTCTTTGCTGTACTATGAATTCATTTCATTTTGAGCACATGAATAAGTCATATTTCACAGTTCAAGTGGGAATTATTTGAAGAAAGTTGGGAGACAAAGGTACAGAAGATCAAAGGTATCTCGTGAAATGTGCTACAGTAAGGATAGTTCAGGAGGGTTGGATTTCACTTTCCATTTCTTACCCTCTCCTAGCCCTACAATGACCCTACGTTTGAAACCTCGTTACAAGTCAATCTTTGAGGAACGCATTCTGTTGCTAGCTGAGCTTCCTTTCGTGGGGAGGAGTAACATTGATGTCCTTGTTATTACCTTCCCCAGCTCCTTTTCTTGGTCTGCACAGGAAGCTTCCAGCTGTTGTAACTTAACCTACAGGAAGGAGAGAAGATGGTAACTCAGGGATATGACAATTGCACGTTATCTTGAAGGTTATCACGCAGCCTATTGAGTGCCAGGGCACAATCCAGGGTCTTTTGGTGGAGAAATTAAACCATACAGTGCTCTTTGCATCTGCCTGAACTGAGGCTTCTACATTTAACACCCACCTGGTGCTGCCTGCTGTAGTTTGGACCTAGAGTATTTCCCCAAGGCCTCATGTATTTGGATGTCAGGGTATAACCATGGAACAGTGTTCTATTGGTAGGTAGGGCCTGGCTGGCAGGGGCAGATACTTGGGTTTTGACCTGAAAGGATTGTGTCAACTTGTTGAGACTGAGGGGAGCTCCCAGGGCAGAGATTTCAGGTTTGTGTTATTATGAACGAGGAAGGGAGGGAGGGGCACCTACTCTGAGTGTAGGCAGCTTGAAATAATTAAAGAAAGGAAGAAGAAACATCGTTAGAGCCCTTTTCTTGAAAAGCTCCAGTCTTGCTTGAGTCTCCAGACATAAACTAGCTCCTTCTTTCACTTGGGTATTTTTTTCCAGCATAAGAGAAGTAACTATGACATTGCCTTTACTCCTAAATGTAAATTCTTAGCCTTTTCTTTTTCTATTACTTAACCATTTACCTTGAAAATAACATTAGTCTTGAAAAACTTTGGTCCTTTTATTTCCCTTTTATATCCTCAGTCAGAATCCAAGGCTTTTGCTCACTTCTTTATTTCTTTTCCATTTTTTGTTTTATTAAATATTTGATAAAAGAGCATTCTCTACAGCTACCATGTTGAAGTGTGCACGTGTACGTCTGGGGGCGAGTCGGTGGGGCACGGAACTGCTGGGCTCTCTAGCCTCTCGGAGTGACATTCTACTGCAAATAACAAAGGACATAAGAATGTGGGGCAAAAAAAGCCAAAAGATGTGGACGGTATGAGAGATGGTGAATGGAAGTGGTGCAGGAGGGCGGGGTGAGATAGGGTCTAAATGCGGTGATGCTTGAGCTGAAATTTAAATAATAAATATTGGTCAAATGCTGATCTGAAAGAAATACGTTTAATGGGGGGGTTATTCCAAGGACCAAAGGAGGAAGAAGGGTAAATATGGTGTGCACGAACAAGTAGACGAGTCTGATAGGTAAGAGAAGGGGTGAAAAGGCAGGAAGGCTTAGGTTACATAGGGCCTTGGAGCTTCTAGAAAGACTTTGGTTCTTCATTCCAATTGCAGTGAGAAGGCGGGGGAGGCCTTGAAACAGGAACACCTAACTTGATTTGTATTTTTAAAAGTAGATTTTTCTGTGTATAAGAATAGATTGTGTGGGAGTGAGAGTATAAGCAGGAGGTAGTAAGGCCAGGAGGCTCCTTCAGCTGTCCAGGCCACAGCAACCAGTCGAAGCGGGGCAGTAGTAGGAGGAGAGAGAGGCATGGATGCGCTTGGGGGCATCTGGAAGACAGTGCAGGCACTCTGTCCTTCTCTCTTTTTCTGTGTTCTCATTTCCTGTTAAGTTGATGTCTGGATTCTCTGAATCAATATTTCTCCCTTCATACAGTTGCATCCAGGGCTAGGGCTCCAAGAGCTCAGGCGTGAGGCATCATGGGCTCATGATGGTACCTGTCCAGCTGCTGAACTGATCACCAATTTGTACAGGAGAAGCAAAAACAATGCGGGATAGTTCGCGTAGGTGCAGACCCCGCCTGGGCATTCCACAAAGATCCAACAGGATGGGAAGGGGGAAGGGACATAAAAGTGATCAAGATGTGATATGCAAATTAAAAATACTTTACTGTTTTATATTGCTCAACACTCTATTGCTGACTATTGCCAGCAAAGGACTGGTGATGACTGTGACAAAGACTGTGGGGTCTGTTTATGTCACAGGCACCTTATCCAGACTCAACATGTCACCATTCAAATATGGCTGGGCTTAATATCACACACACGCACAAAAACAAAAAAACGTGTTGGGGAAAAAACAGAATCTTGGAAGAATGCAGTCTTCTCCCTCCCATGGTCGTATGACAAGCACAATCATTTTAATCTTTCCTAACTTCAACTCTAATTTCTTCCTGACGCATCCTCAACTTCTCAATTTCTACCCCCACCCCCATAAGCTTCCAGGATGAGCCCAGACAGTAGAAATTACTCGGTAGCTTTAAGCTTCATATTTTTATGGCCGTAATATTATGATTGGGAAAAAGTTCTACATACTTTCGCTTCATGCCTCATTTATAGCATATGCCTCTGTTAGCATCTACACACTGTGAAGTGTGGGCTTACAGAAAATGTAGGGAAGGACAGAGATGGGATTCTGGAGCAAAGGTCCAGAAAGAATTTTATCTGCTTTCTGAATTTTTAAAAATAATGTCTCTAATTCTTGTTTTGCTGATGAGATAAGGGCTGATCTATCCCCAGAGACCTCTAGAGCGTAATCAGAGATGGGCTAAGCAGTGTATGTCCTTAGAAGGTAGAGGTCACTAAATACTTGATTAATTGGATATAGCCTTTTTAAAAGATCACAATCAATAACAGCGTATCTAAGCTGCTTAGCACTCAGTAGACTTGCAAATTCTAGTTCTGACTCCCTGAATCTTATGCACACCTCAGCCAGACTTTTAGATAACAACTTTAAAATTATGTGACTCTGTGAGGGTTTAGCATCCAAAAGAGGAAAGCGTATTTTATACACAACCTCTTTTAATCTTCAGACTAAGGCTGGGAGGAAGTGACTCGATTGCCCAACTTCACATACCAAATTAAGAGTTGGAGCCTAGATTTAAATGAAAGACTTCAGTCACCTCAACTGCAATGTATGCATTCGTGTCCTCCACAAATGGTAAGGGAAAGAGCCATCTGCTCTCAGAGTGGAATACTTTACTAATGGCCGAGTAGAAGAATTCGGCGACCAGGAACTCAGGTGAATCCTGATGTGGGCCAACGGTACAAAACATTTATTGTAAATCTGGCAACTTTCCAAATTGCCAACTTGTTTTCTGGTCATATAGTCAAAACCCATTTGGAATGCTTCCTTATTTACCTGTGACTCTTCTGGGGTTTCGTTCAGATCACCTTGTCCAAACTTGGTTATCTTGGGTGATGTCCTTGTAAGCTACAGTATTAAATAAAAACATATACTTCAAATAATAGTACATTAAGTAACATAAAGCCCAGAACCTCCTCTAGTGTATGCGGTTCATCGCATATGTCTTGGCAAAGGCTGTCAGGCCACTGTCCCTGAGGAGACACTGGTGTATGGCGGAAACACATTTATTGTACCTCCTTGTTTTCTTCCTGTTCTCCCCCTACAAGGCAGGGTACTTCCCTGGACTTGTGATTCTTCCCAGCTGTTCATGGCTACAGCGTGGGTCAGAGAGTAGGGCTGTCCTAGCAAGCTCTCCGGGATCTGAGGAGCGGGTGAGGTAGAGGACACACTGAGGCAAGGAGGAAGAGATCTTTGGGGATTAAATCAACTGTGTTTGTATCTTCTGAAGTCTCTGTTGAAAGGAAAATTAACCTCTCCCTGAGAAGGTCCCAGCCTGTTATTTCAACAGCATCTGCTGGAATTTGTTTTCAAGACTGAATTCATTTTCTTGATCGAAGAACCCATGCATTGGGTCACTTAAATACCTCATTCATCACCTTTATCTCATGCTCCCAGAGGAATTCCTTGGCGTTCGGGTCTGAGCCTTGGCCTCAAGAAAGTGGACTAGAGTGGACCAGAAGGTAGGCCCTACTCAAGGTCAGGCCTTCCTGATACAGGGGAGTGACCAGTTCCTTTCCCTTCCTCTCCCTGGTGAGGGAGAGGTGCAGAGCGGGCACCGGGGAGCACAGCGTCCTGCCCACCTTTCTTTGAAGTTCTGCTATGCTGTGACTCAGGGTCCCATTCTTCCTTTCCTGGGAAGAGGAAGAAGCAGAGGTGTTAAACCTGCCCTGGTGCGCCGTCATTGCTGTCACCATCCCCGTCACCCTCACCGTCATCTGACCCAAGTCTGTTGACTGCTGCCCCTTTCACTCCAGCAATGCTTTTCCAGGGGAACTTGATCTTAGCTGTGCAATGTGAGTAGATCTTGAGAACAAGTCACAGGTTAAGTCCATACCAACTCAGCAGGAATAAAGGTGTCCACCTGCAGAGCCTCCCAACATTAAACGCTACCATGAACCCCCACCCTGCACATGGCCCCCGCATTGCATGGACACACTCTCTTATGCCTTTGTGTGTACGAAGGGGAAATGAAGCTTATCTGACAGCTGATAATAGATGGGATAAGAAATGGAACCTATCAAATGGCTCTTCCCAGATTCTTGCTTACAAGCCTGGATGTTTCTTCCTCCAGCTCCTGTAAGGCTGTTTCCTTCTCTATTGCGATGAAGTTTTCCTTCTCCCACTCCTCATCTTCTCCCGGGTCTCCTGTCTGGTTGATCTCAGTTTCCAGCCTGGATGACATGAGTATGCTCTGTAAGGTCTCATGATCGTCAATTTTGGAACCCCAAAACCCCCACTACTATCAATTATAAGGACACTTCAAAGGCAGCATTCTTGGGTTTCAAGCTGAAATTCCATCTTTACTGGATTCATAAGCTCCGAATCACTTTAAAGTGTGAAGAGTAAGATTTGCCTGACCCCCAGGCCAAACACGGCAATGTTTTTTCAACTGATGTACATATTACGCAGCTTGTAAGTAATCTATTTGATACTCTCAGTTTAAACATTCTGGCAAGGGAAAAATTCAAAAGAATGAAATAATGAAAAGGAAATAATCTCTAGAGCAAATAGGAAAATTCACTTGTGTCTTTTCTTCTCTGTTCTTTCCTTTGGATTGAAAACTTCCCTTGGGAATTGTCAACACTCACCTCTGAACCTTACTTTCTTTCTCTTGAATTTTGAGAAGAAGTTCCTGATTTGCTTCATCTATTCTCTGCATGTCCTTTTCAAGATCCATGTTCAAACTAATAATGTTCCTCTTTGACTGGGCCAGCCTTAAGATTTCCATTTTCTCATATCTATGGATACAGTTTCCCAAATAAATAAAGGTCAGTTATTCTAAGATCATTAATGATTGAGCCATCAGGGATATCTACAAGATATGTAAGTCACTGGCCTGTCCTTTCTCAGAGCCTAGATTTCTTTTTTCAATTGTTGAAAAATTATATTTCTTAACCTTGCTCTATACTTGGCTTCATCAACTCTCACCTCGGTGAAAGGTGCCCGGCTCAGGCTTTCTCCTCCAAAGTGCTCAAGATAATGCTACACCTCCACGGTGGTTTAATGAGGAACTCTGTTTCCCAAAATAGCCCCTTGCATCGGAGAGAACTGTTTCCCTTAGCAACCTTTTCTTAAATTGCACACAAAATCTGCTCATGCAATACACTTTTATTGGTATTTTTATCGAGGCACCTGGTGTACCACTTCTGTTTGGGTCTGGTTTTGGGCAGAGACAAAAAAGTTTTCCACCAGCATGAAGGGCTTTCTTTGTTTCTCTCTTCCTACCGTGACTTCTGTTCTTCTTGTCTGGCAGGATATTTGTGATTCTACCACGATGCCCATTCCACTAAGCACATACAGATGTGCTTCAGGTGCAATTTTCAATAAGGGAAACATCTTTTTAAAAATAAATGTGAACAAAGTAATGTTGATTTTAGAATAGTCTAGAAAGGGAACCTGACAGGTAAGAAGTTCTCAATAAACTTTGCATGTTAACTCATTGGTCTGTTTCTGAAGCAATTAACCGGGACTAGATTAGTAAGACTCAGGCCTTTTGTTTTTAGGAAGAAATGAAGTATGATATCGGAACATGAAGTCCTTCCTTGGAAGGGCATGGTCGGATGAGGAATTTACAATAGTTACACCTTCATGAAGGAATACAGTCCTTGGGACGGGTCACTGGGAGCGGGACCGAGGGCTGTGGAAAGGAGAGGAGGGCTAGAGGTGAGTGAAGTTACTGGTAGCAGACCTGCCTCACACCTTGGTTCATAGATGTGACTTTGTATAATCAGGGCTACTTACTCAAAATCGAGATCATCTTCCTTGTGGTCTTCCATTGTGGATTCCCTAGAATGCCTGCGAAGTTGTATTTAATGAACTACACAACCAGGTCCATTCCTGAAGCACAGAATGATGAGACAGGAGTCTCTTCAAATAGAAACTAAATTAACTTCCCAACTCCCAGTACTGGCCACGAGAAAACCCAGCCTTCTCTTTCTTCTGCCATGACCTGATTTTTCCTCAAAAGGAAGCAATGAAGATACAGGGATAATGCTGGGAAATTCAAAAATGTGCCCCACTAACAGATAGATACATTCAGAGATGGTTTCCCACTATAAACCCATTTGGAAATTTACACAGGACAGTAGGATGATACAGAAATTATTGAGTGTTCTAACCCCCCCACTCTCTCTAAGCCTAGTTGCTTTCTCTGAGGCCCCGGTGGCTTGGATGCAGGGGTGTCATGCCTCTGAGAAGTCATATCTGTCTCCTACCTGGTCTCACCAGGATTTTAGGATATAAGATATTTACTATTAAAGAGAGCTCAAAAGCCAAGCCAAGAAAACAACGTGGCTCTCTCAGTCTCAAACTCTCCTCTTCTCCATGTGTTCTACAAACTGTACCTCCCTTCCGATGTATGGGGTCTTTTCGATCCTGCCCTGGTCAACCGGCTTGTGAAGTCTAGTCTTTTCCCACTGGAATCATCTGGTAGCATCTTAGATCCTTCTGAGGTTCTAGGTTCTGATGACTGAGGATGATATAGGATGGGTGGGGCAGCATGTCACAGAGGGGTGGGTGGCGATGGGCTTTCCTTTGTGCAGTGGGAGAGAGCCTCCACTGGATTCGTATGGCCGAGTCGGCCCTATGCAGCGAGTTCTAGGCAGCATGAAGGAGCCCACCGGGTCTTTTATTTCTCCTGTGGAGAGGTCTCCTTCCTGCCAGCATGACTAACCAGGGAGCTAGGACTCTGCAGTCAGCAGCCCGATCCATCACGTACCCAGCCATGCATTCATTCAGTAAGCATTGAAGCACACAGAGAGAGGGCCACTGCCAGACATGGTGCGGTGCCAAGCACTGGGGAGAAAGAGTAAATCAGCCAAAGCACTTGGGGCTGAGGTTCTAAGGGGTGTGTGTGTGTGTGTGTGTGTGTGTGTGTGTGTGTGTGTGAAGGGACTCAAAGGTGACAAAGCCGACAAAATAAGAAATTTGTATGATAAAAGGAGAATGCAGTGAAGAAGCGTGAAGATGGAGAAAGAGAAAAGGTGGCGTGTGTGGTGGCGTGTCGCAACTTACGTTGGGGCGGTGCCGAGAGGCAGCTGGACCCTCCCGGATCTGAAGGTGGGTGGGGCATGTCTGAAGAGGCGTGGTGGGCAGGGGAAGACCTGGGGGAGAGCATCCGTGGGCACGTAGTGCAGCGGGTGCAGGGGCTCGACGGGGAAGCGCGAAGACCTGGCACTTTACCTGTTAGGGTATCTAGCACCTGCCACCACCTTGAGAAACGGGAGACCTCTGGGCAACAAATGCCCTGAAAGACTAAGATCACTCAAAAGAGATTTTTTTAAAACATGGGAATGACTGTAATAGCTCCGATTGGCTCCATTAGGTTTTTTTTCTTGTCAATTTTAGGAAAAGATCAGTTACAGACTACAAGGGATATATTTCTCTCACCCTGAATGTGCATACAGTTTGGCCAGGTTCTGCATAATTTGGAATCTTTTTGTGTGTATGAGTTGGGAAAACGTGGGAAGCTTCAGATCTCTACTTAATGAAGGCCACATTGACTTGATTTGTGAGTCAGAGTGACTTCTTAACATACTGTAGTTTCTAACAAACTATTTGTAAAATTAATGGCCTCTGATGACCCCCATTACCATCTCCCTTCTTCCTGAAAGAAGGCATTTCATTGCTTTATGAATCTGTACACAGAAGAGTAATTAAGTAACAATTCAGGCCAATGGCCTCTCCCAGAAATTAATGGTAGGGAGAGTTCATTAACCCCAGCTGGCTATAGCTTCTCCAGGAAATGCCCCGGACCAAGGTTATCGGAGCTGTTAATGGACTGGATAGGGACTTAACTAGGATAAAAATAAAGCCCTAGCTCCTTCCTGGGGGAAGTTTTCTCCTTGAGGGGCTACCAAAGACAAGCTGGCAGGAGCAGCAGAACCTCCAGCTTGGGGCTTGGCGTGGATGAGGACAACAGATGCTACCAATGAGAATTGTTAAATCGAGGTAAAAATAGGGCCTTCGGGGCGAATTAAGTTCTTTGATATAAGCCTTCCTGCAGCTTGGAAGATGGCTTGATTAACACCAGCGCCGCTCTGCCACAGCTGCTTCCCTGTTTGCTCTGCGGAGCCCTGCCCTGTGCGGAGCGGCTGCGGAAACGCGGTTCCCTTCGCGCTTGGTGCCGCTGAGGATGCTGCCTTTCTGCAAAGTCGTGAGCCAGTGTCTTCTAGGCTCCCGGTGGGGTGAGCGCTCTGGCTTTCCTTGCTGGCCCTTTGTCCCTACGCTGCCGGGCTCAGCCTCAACAGCTGCTGTCGGGATGGAAGTACTACGCCCACTTTGATGTACCCCCTTTGGCAAGATGGTCTCGGGTGTTGTTTGAAAGCGAACTTTGTGTTTGGAGCCACAGTCCACTGAAGCTCTAGGGCGCGTTTTAGATTGTCGACCCACAAGTACGCAATTCTCCTTGTGTTCTCTTAGTGATTAGTTTTTGTATAAACTACAGTTTACAAAATCTCTTTTTTTTTCCAGAGTACTTCTTCCCTAATATTTTCAAAAGCAGCAACTTGAAGTGCACTGAACTGCGGGACAGAGAGAGAGACATGGAGAGAATATACCTATTAGTTAATATCATCATTTGGCCTAGGGTTGTTAGTTTTTGCTTAGTTAGGTACAAGTCAAAATTTGAATTTAATAAAAATTATTATCCAATAGTTTTGGGGAGTTTGAGCTGTGAAAGTTGTATGTCCTTTCTTTCTTTCTTTCTTTCTTTCTTTCTTTCTTTCTCTTTCTTTCTTTCTTTTCTTTTCTTTTGAGACAGGGCCTTGATCTATCGCTCAGACTGGTTCTGAACTTACTATGTAGCACACTCTGGCCTTGAACACACATGCAATCCTCCTGAGTCTGGGATTACAGGCGTGTACCACCACTCCCGGCTATGTATTGTTTTTAAAAATTAAATGTTTCTAATATCATTGCTATCATAATAGCAGTCAAGAACTGAAAATGAAAGTTCACCAAAGATCTTCCCTCAGAACAAAAGCGCAGTATTTTTTCAAGTTTTCTTCTGCTCTTTGTGAACCCATCTTTTAGAGATACTCTAGACATATTACCAAGTTTTTCCTTTTCACCTAATATTTTTACAAACATTTTCCAGGTGCTAAATACGCACCCTAATGATCATTTCAATCACAGTAAATACTCCACTGAGCGGATTTTCACCCCTTACTTAATCTTTCTTCCCATGTGTGTCAGTCACTTTTCCATTTTTGGGACACTCAACTTGGAGGAGAAGAGGCTTACTTTGGCCCTTGGGTTTGTAAAGAATTCGTGCTTTCCTTGCTCTAAGACAGAAACCACCAGCGAGAGCAAGCCGCGGACTGCATTGGGCCCGGGAACAGCAAGACTGAACGGAAGGAGCTGCCGGGTGAACACATCCTTCCTGTTCATGCCCCGAGTGACCCTTCCAACCAGGCCCCGCCTCCTGACAGCACACTCACCCCTCCTCTGCCCTGAGTGATCAGTCCTATTTCAAAAGGCTTTTACAGGCAAATGGAAGAAGCTTGAGAACATCATGCTTAGTGAAGTGAGTCAGAAGCAGAAGGTGAAACATCGAATGGTCTCTGTGATATGAGAGCCCCAGATCACAACTATTACGGAACTTAAAACGAAAAACAAAGTGAAACGGGGTAGGGCGGGGGAGGGAGGGCGGGGAGGGTAGGGGAGGGACAAAAGGAGAGTGGGAAAGCCCTTGTCACCTTGACAAGATACGGAGGTGCACAAAATGCACAACTCCATAGTAAACCTTAAATTTTGCACGTATACATATCAATAAAATGGGCAAAAAGCAAGCAAAACAGAAGAAACTATTTGAAGAAAAAAATTCAAAATTAGTGAGAAGTAACAGATCAACAAATAAAGACCACCAAGCAGAATAAAAAACAAAACAATAAAACAAAACAAAACAAAACGAACAAAAAAACCCAAAAGCTTCACCAGTCAATACAAGATGTTTGGGGGACATTTTAGATCTAAGCCACAACAGTCCACCCTGGACTTTCAGAGCTCTTCTCCATCTCTATGTGAAATGCACGTAGTCCATTGCTAAGAGCTGCAAAGTCTTAACGGTTTCCACACTGCATAGAAGAGAGTAAGGAAAAAAAAAAGAAAGAAACCATTTTTTCTAGCTGTTTTCACTTTACCATGTTGTGTAGAATATCCTCTGTACCTTCTCCCACCTGCCCCCAAATATATTTTTTATTTGGATGGTGAAACATGGATTATTTACCCCCTCAAACGAAATAAATTCATATACACAGCAAAATTAAAAAAAATGAAACCATATTTTGAGTCTGTGATGCACTATTGTCAGTACCTCAATGACCCAAACACTTTTCAGCAGCCCAACCTGTGAACATAAGACTTTTGGGGAACCTTGTAGGTCTAAACCATAGCACCATATGTTGCTTGTATGTTGACCTATCTGCGTCCTCCATTAGGGTGCAAGCTTTTGAAGGTCTGGTGACTCTTTGCCTTGGTTTGCTGGGGGTGCCTGGTAAGGTACAACAGACGAGTAGATTAAACAAGGGAAATTATTTTCCTTACAGTTTTAGAGGCTGGCACCCTGAGATTTAGGTGTGGGTAGGATTGGCTTCTTTGAGGCCTCATGACTTACTGCTGGTGGCGTTTTCATGTTTTTTCATGTGATTGTCCCTCAAGTTGTATCTTGGGTCCTCTTCTCATCTTAAGGACACCAATTATGTTGGATCGAATCCACCCATATGATCTCAGTTTTATTATTTATTAATTATTTTTAAAGGCTGTCTGTAAAAGTAGTGCCTTTCTGAAGTATGCAGGTTAGGATTTCAAAATAGGAGTTTTTAGGGACATAACTCAGCCTATGACAGGGCCTAACATTTATGAACTCCTGGGAATGGCACACACTAAGCACCAAATGTTTAGTTGTGGCTAAATTTAGAACATTTATGTTGTGCTTGCTTGTGTCTTATACGAAGACACCAAAGAATCTCTTTGTGGAGAACGAAGCATGTAGCTCAGTGGCAAAGCCTGTGCTGGCATGTGCTCAAGTCCTAGTACCCTACTAGGAAAGAATATATTTATGCAATTATTACATTTTTCAATATAATAAAAATGTCAAAAGTATACACAAACACGCACATACTTTTGAATATGCATTTAAAATAAATAGATAAGAGGACACAAATGTTTTGCTGGAAGTAAGAGATTGAAAATATCTTGTATATATGACTATGATCCTGCATTTTTGGGGGCTTGTTCTTCTGTAAATCTGGAAGAGTGATACAGGTAAAAGGACTTCCTCAAATATAACGTGGGGCTGGCATTATAGAGTAGTTTTTGTCGTGCATCCTTTGTATGAGTGCCATAGCTTTTCTGTTCTTGATAACACTGCTGCTTCTGAGGTAACTGGTGCCTAGAAGCACCTTTAATCAGTCTTTGTCTTATTTTAATTTACTGCTGTAGTTCTTTTTATGTTTGTAATTAGGAAGTGGTTACTTAAAAGTGGATTTCTAAAACAGATAACTAGAGCCTGTGCATGTAAATTCTTTTAAATGTTTCATGCTAGGGCCTGGTGGTTAGATCTGTAGTACAGTGAATGCTTGGACCTGGGTTTGACTCTCAGCACTGAAAAAAAATTCAGTGTGATACTTGATATAACTTTCGACTCTTTCTTTTCTCAAGTCTTCTAGTTTGTTCTTTCCATGATATACAGGAAAAATAATTATTTTTTCTTTTATTACCAGTCTCAGTAATTGAGGAGAACTCTTCCACACTTTGAAAGTTTGGGGTGTACTATTCAATTAAAATAAAATTATGTTGGGGTATTTATACTGTAAGTGATCTATCATTAATATGGACTATATATTCCATTATTCTTCATTTCTGTAATGAACAATTTAAAGCACCAGCTCTATATTAATCATTTATCCAAAGATTACCAGCATACTCAGTTTTGTAAAGGAGAGAAACATGTACCCTACAACTGGGTAGCACAATATTCATGGCCCTACATTGTGCTGTTATGGTCAAGACCAGTAGAAAGTGCTTCAAAATGCAAAGGAGGAGCATCCAGCTTCTGTGATTTAGGAGAACTTCAGTGTGTTAACTGCTGTGACCGAATGATGACAGAAATAACCGAGAAGGACAGATTTGTTTTGGCTCATGGTTTCCAAAATTTCAGCTCTTGGTTGGCTTGTGTCAAAGCCAAAGCATGACTTGGAGGAGGCCAGGGAAGTTGCCTCACCTCACATTGACCTGGAAGCAGAGAGAAGGGGAACGAGACGAGGAAGCAATCAGGGACCTGATATAGTTCTCACAGCCATAGCCACAGGACCTGTTTTGCCTTCAACTAGGTCCTGCCTCCTAAGTGTTCCTCGCCTTCCAATAACACCATCTGTCTTAGTTACTTTTTCATTCCTGTGAGTCGGTACCCAGACATGCACAATACCCAATGTGCACAAATCAGCGGATGAAAAATTTATTTTAGTTCGCAGTCTCAGAAGATCACAGTCCATTGACGTTTGGGTGTCTGAGAAATGGTGGAGTGACATGGCAGAGCTGGGGCCTGAGCCAGAGCTAGAGACAGATCTCCTTTATGGCATTGCAGAACAAAGCCACTTAGAGGATGGGCAGAACCAGCCCAGCACACACTCCTCTAGGTCAAGACCCAAGCATCCTCCTCTTTCAGCCAGGTCCCACCTGCCAGAAGTACACAGTATCCATAAGTACATGAGACTTTTCGGGACACCCCGGAATCGAACCCCAACACCATTGAATTATGACCTCATCGATAGCATAATCCACTGTGAAGTAGGAGCCTCCTAGCGCAGTCATTTCCAAAAGCCCATCCTCTGAGCAGATGGGCTTCCTAGGGCCCACGTTAGATCCAAACTAACAGGCAGTGCCTTCAGGTTGAGTTAAATACTAGAAGAAGGGTATGACTTACTAGACAACAGGAAGCACGTAGTGGAAGAATACTCTAAGCCTAGGAAAACTGTATGTTCAAAGGTCCAGTATGCTTAGTGAAGAGCAAAAAATTTGCTGTAGTTTTTATGTGGAACAGTATGTTACATGGATAACTGATAGAAGACTTGTTCAAGCTGCAGCCTGAGAGCCACGTGTGGCACAGGACGGTTTCCAACGTGGCCCAACACAAATGTGTAATGCTTTTTGGAAACATTATGTGATTTTTTGCAGTTGTTTTTATATCTCGGTTACATTAACTATATTAGATATTTCATACATGGCAATTCCTCTTCACTCAGCACAGCCAAAAGGTCGAACCCCTGTTAGAGACATAACTCACACCATGATGCCACCTCACTGACCGAGATACAGAACATGTTCACACTAATGTCATATGCAAATGAGCCAACCCCAAGGTGGCTTGGATGAGCAAATAAGCCTAGACCCCACGGTGGGTGCTGAAGATAAGAAGAGACCCTGTGTCTTTGCCAAGACTGAAGAACACAGTACCAAAGCCCTGGCCCCGGGGAGCTCAACCAAGATGGCCAGCGTCCTCAGCCTCGCAGGACTGATGTTACCTCTCTCCACTGGTGCTGGCCACTGTTCTGGGGCTCTGCTGGACTTCCTCCACGCCAGACCCTTGGGAGTGAGCTCCGCCTTGGCCTTGCATCATCAAACTTTGGGACCCTGGTAAGACTTTCTAGAGGTTGAGATTCTCTTTAAGGTTGAGACTCTCTTTAAGAGCCTTGCTTTCTTTCTCTCATTTGATGTGTTACATGTATTTCACTAGTTTATACTTGTACTACTCGTTTGGTTTGGCTAATGAACTTAATGTGTGTAATAAATATTTGGAAGACCAGTTGGACTGTTGTTTCTTGATCTCAATGCCATAAATGTAAAATGTGACCTTTACCCATGACAACACATAGGGAGTAGTGAATGATGTAGGTGGGACACAAGGTGCAATTTTTAATTTAATTTTCTCTCTTTCTCTCTCGCCTTCTCTCTCTCCTTGTTTCTTTCTTTGTAGTCCAGGCTGGTCCTCAATTCTCTATGTAGTCTAGGTTGGACTTGAAATCACAGCAATCCTCCTGCCTCAGCCTCCTGAACGAAGAGATTACAGTATGTATTACCAGTGACGACATTACAGGCGTGTTCTAACATGCCTGGCTTATGTTGTGCTGGGAAATGAGCCCAAGGCCTGTGCCTGCTAGGCAAGCACTCCAGCCTCGGTGCTAGTCCTCTAGCCCCAATTTTTATTTTTAAAATAAAATTTAATAGTAATGGCTAAATATACAGTAAATTTACAAATAATACATTGAAATTTGTTAGCTGGGCCCTGTGGTAGGGCCTGTAATCCTAGCATTCTGGGGGCTGAGACAGGAGGACAAATTTGAGCTCAGCCTGGGTGACTTAGTGAGACCTTGTCTCAAAATAAAAATAAAAATCGTTTGGGGATATAACTCAGTGTGAAGTCTCCAGTACCAGAGAAAGTTAATTTATTGATAATTGCTTAGAACAAGAATACTTTCTTTTTAGGTAAAGCAACAATACTTGGTCGATAGGACTGTGTGTGTGTGTTTTTGTGTGTGTGTACTGTATGTTACATTCTGGCAAAAAAAAAAAAAACTTGTCTACCTTTTCTACATGTTCTTTGTTGGGAGGCTGGATTTAAAGGTGCCAAAGTAATTTGGCAGAGCAACTTGCAAGACAGTTCAATGTTCAGGCTGTGATGGTGTAGGGACTACCAGCTATTTTTAGCCAGATTTATAGCGAGAATTAAGAAAAAACAGCAGAGCTGAAAAGATGTGAAAAATTTGCTGCTTTGCCAGAAAGGAAGCGTGTGTAGTCAACGTCAAAGAGCATGTGGTTGCTGCAGAGATGAGTGCCGTTAAAAAGAAGCCAAGCACTTGATGTTGGGACAATAAGAAAGACAGCTTGAGAGCATTTCAGGAGTCAGGCAAACTCTCGGTCCATCACAGGCCTAAGGGTAGAGAAGAGAACACTCCTCTGAAAAAGTTAGCTTTGAAAAAAAGAGTCTGGCATCCTGCTCACTCAGCACTACCCAGGGAAATGTATTTGTAAGTTCAGCCATCAAGGGCCTCTAGAGCCCTGGTCTAAGGGCCCCCTGAGCTACTCTCCAAGCCAGCCACAGAACTTAACATCACCCATGTGGTAATTGTGTTTTAGGCATGCAGAACTCAAAAATTTGGGGGTTGTGAACAACCACAAGTGACTAATTCAATAGTTGTGTTTGATGGTGGTAACCTTCCACTTTTACCTAAACTATTTCTTTAATTTTGGCTCAACTTTACTTATGTTTTTTAAAAATTACTATTAATGTTATTTTTTGGTTGATGGATTGTAATATTCTATATTTATGAGGCACAGTATGAGTTTTTAACATAAGTGTTCAATGACTCATGGTCAAATAAAGACGATTAACAGAGTAAAGTGCTGCTGGCACCTTGCTTACCTATTATTTTTTATAGTGACACGTTTGACACTTACTGGTCAGTTGTTTTGAGAAGCGTAACACGTGGCAATATGACCATAGTCCCACTACCATGCAATAGATCTCAAAACCAGTGAGTCCTGTCATCATGGAGGTTGGTTCTCTTTGACCAGTGGCCCCTGCCTTCCCTCTTCACCGTGCGTCATCTTCCATGAACCGTCATCTACTCTGTGATCCGTTGACTTCAGCTTTATCAGGTTCCATTCATCAGAGAGGTTGCATTGGTCTTTCAGTGTCTACCTTATTTCACCGAGTGTAATATCTACCAGATTTATTCATGTGGTTACATATGACAGGATGCCTCCTCCTTCAGAGGCTGAGTGATATTCTATCGTGTATATATACCATGCGTTTCTTTCCCCTCTATTTTTCCCAATGTTTATATACAAAGTACAATGGTTACATTGAGCTTGAGGGTTCTGTGCACATATAAACCATGGCAACATTACAATCCTTCCCCTTCCCCTCTGGCCTCCTACTCTCTCCCTCATCCCCTCTTACTCTCACCATCACACTCAGTTGGTTCCAGAAAATTCACAGAAAACAGGCATATTCTACTATGTTTTTCTTATCCAGTCATCCATTGATAGACAATCAGCTTGTTTCTCTGTGCTGACTATTGTGAACAGTGCATCTATATATAAGATAGTACTAATATCACTTAATATTTGTGTCAGGTCCTTTGGATATATATCCAGATGTGGGATGACTGGATTATATGGTAGCTGTATTTTTAGAGGAATTTGTATATGATTTTCCAAAATGGCTGTACTAATTTGTATTCCTACCAACAGGGTATACAATTTCCCTTTTCTTTCTATCATTGTCAAGGCTTATCATCTTTCAACTTTTTGATAGAAGTCAACCTAACGGGTATAAGATGATATCTTGCTGTGTTTTTCACTTGCATTTCCCCAGTGTTTAGTGATACTGAGCATTTTTCAAATACCTTTGGCCATTTTTATATCTCCTATGAGGAATATTTGTCCAGGTCTTTTACCCATCTTTAAATTAGATTATTTATTTTCTTGTGGTTGGATTGTTTGAGTTTCTTACTGTTATGGTTTAAACGCAGAATGTCTCCTCAAAGGTATATGCATTTGAAAGGCAGTTGGATCACAGGAGTTTATCCATTGATTTCCTATGCTGTGAAGAGGTGGGGCCCATCAGAAGGGGTGGATCCCTGGGGCATGGCCTGGAAAGGGTTTGCTTCTCTTGCCAGCTCCACCCCCCTGGCCCCATTTGTTTCCTGGCTGCCATGGGATGCAGAGCTGTTCTCCAGGTAGGCCCTCTGCCATGCCCGTCTCTCATGGCCAGCTGCCACTGAGTGGACGAGACCTTCTGAAACTGTGAGCTACAATAAACTTTTCCTTCCTTAAGTCGTGGGCATCAGTTATTGTGTTCTAATGATGAGAAAGTAGCTGGGAGACTTACATAGTTTTTAATACCAGCCCTTTATTAAATGCATGATTTGCCTATTTTTTTTTTTTTTATTGTGTGGGTCATCTCTTCCCCTTGGTAGAATTAAGCAGTGAACCTGCACAGTCCTGGGCTGTTCATTGATAAGAGACTTTGTGTCACTGATTTACTCTCTTTGTTACTGGTATGTAATGCGGTAATTCTCCATTTCTTCATGATTCGGTTTTTGTAGGTTATCTGTGCATAGAAACATGTCCATCTCTAATTATCCAATTTGTTTGGGTCTAGGTAGTTACCGTAGCTTATAACTAGCTAGTGGTCGTACAAAAGGATGTCCTCCTTCTCCCTTTCTCTCCCTCCTCCTCCATCGTTGCCATTTTGCAGGGGGCTTTGTGCTGAACTACATCCCCGCACTTTTTCTTATTATTTATTTATTTATTTATTTATTTATGTTGAGACAAGGTCTCAAACTGTGGTCCAGGCTGGTCCTGAACTCACTTCGGAGCCCAGGCTGGCCTTGGACTCATGACAATCCTCCTGTCTCAGCCTCCTGAATGCTGGGATTACAGGTGTGCGCCACCACGCCCAGCTTATGTGATGCAGGGGAATCGAACTATGGTATTTAGCTCTTGCTAGGCAAGTACTTTAACCACTGAGCCATTCCTCCAGCCCCTTATTATTTATTTTGAGACAGGGTTCCATTGAGTTGCCCAGGTAGAATTCACACTTGGGACCCTCCTGCCTCACCTCCTCAGCACTGGGGATACAGGCATGTGGTTTTCTGATCTTACTTATTTCAACAGGCTTTCTTTTCTTCCCTTGTTAGTCTAGTTAAGGGTTTGTCATTTTTCCCCCCAAGAAATCAACTCCTAGTGCTGTTTATTTGTTCTGTTGTTTTTCTGGTCTATTTGATTTATTTTTATAATGAAATAACAAAAGATTTTTAAAATGCTAATTATGGGCATCGTTTGTTCCTTTGCAGTTCTTTGAGGTTTAACGTCAGACTTTATTTACAATCTTTCTTTTTGATATGGATGTTTATTGCTATAAATTTCTCATGTAGGACTGATTTTATTATATTTCATAAGTCTAGTTAATGGTATATTTCTATTTTCATTTGTCTCAGGGATTTTTGATGTTTTTAGAACCATGTTGTATAATTTTCATATATTTATGTATTTTTCAAAAATTTTCCTATTATTGATTTCTAGTGTCCTGTTATTGAGATCTGAGTAGATACTTAATATAATCTAAATCATTCTAAATTTGTTAAGGTTGATTTTTGATCTATTCTGGAGAACGTTCCATGTGCACCAAAGAGTAATGTGTATTCTGTTGCTGATGGATAGAATATTCTGTATATGTCCATTATTTTAATTTTGTCTAAATTGTAATTTAAGGCCAAAGTTTCTTCTAAGTGACCTGCTCTCTGATGAAAAAGGGTATTAAACGCTTCAGCTTTACATCATTTCACTTTACTTAGTGTTTTAAGTCATTTAGTAATCTGTTTATGTATTTAAGTTTTGTAATATTGAATAGATAGATAGATAGATATGTACACACACACACACACACACACACACAATTATTATATGTTTTGGTGCATTGACCCTTTCATCATCATGTAATCCCCGTATGATTATGTTTTAGTCACTTTCTCTTTGCTAGGATACAATGTCTGACCTCCACAAAATAAAGGAGGAAAGCTTTTTTTAGCTCACAGATTCAGAAGGTCTCAGTCTACACAATTGGCTGGCAGTGGTGGAAGGGCCTGGTATGGAGGAAGGCAGCTCATGGCCTGGCAGAAAACAAAACAAAACACAACAAAACAAAAACAGAAAGTTTGGGGAGAACACAGAGCAAGAAGATGTTCTTCCAGGCCCCACCTTCAGTGAGACACCCTTTCCGACCATTCCTTTTAACAGCAGTAAAATCAACAAACTAATCACTGCAGTTGCATCACCTTCCAAATACATGAGGCTTTTGGGACATTCCAGATTCACGTCATGACATTCTGCCCCCGATCTCCCTCAAAAAGCCAGGCCCATCTCATTATGCAAAATTTATTTATTCTCTCTCTAAGAGTTGTTGAAGTCTTAGTAGTTCTAACACTGCTAAAAAGCCTGAGGTGCAGCATCTCCTCTGAGACTCAAGGCAGCTCTTAGCTATAAGCTCCTGTGAAAATAAAGAAAAATTAAATTCTTCCAACATACAATAGCATGGGATAAACATTCTCTTTCCAAAAATGAGGAATAGGATAATAGAAATAAATTAGACCAAAGCAAGACTGAAAGAGAGCAAAGGAAACAGTCAGTCCTAAAGCCCCATGTTCGGCACCTAGGGAAAGCTGAGGTGAATTGTCAGTTCCACAGGTCTTAAACATTGCTTGGTGAAAACGTAATGGAAATGTCAGGTTAACTTGACGTTCAGGCTGTCAAATGGGCACCTTTTGGGGGTGTTGGCCTTCTGTTCCCTGAGAGCTTCCCTCCTGAGCTTCTCCTTCGAGAAGCAGGAGGAAACAGCAAACAAAAATGATGTAAAATTTTTGTAGTTTGGAGTAAAAAAACGTGGTTGTTAAAGAGGTTAGCGTTAAAAAGAAGCCAAGAACTCGGAATCAAGACTCTAAAAAGGAGGCCTTGAGAATGTCTCAGAAATCAGCAAGATGCCACCCTTTACCAATTTAAGAGTGGAAAGATAAAGGATTTTGCTTTGAAAAGAGACCCCCAGAGTGTCCTGCCGGGCACCCTCTGAAAGTAAATCCCCAAGGAGTTCAACTAGCTAAAAACTCGGAGACCTTGGCAGCAACTATCTAAGGGAGCCACAGTACTGCTCCAGTCAATGGCAGACTTTGACACTATCCATACGGTAGTGATTTTACAGGCACGAAGAATGCAAGAATTGTGGGGTTATGGAGGATTGCACCCAGATTTCAGAAGAAGATCTTAGAGCCCAGGCAGTGTTCCCTGAAGGGGCAATGTGTAAAGTTGTGAAGATGAAGCGGAAAGTGAAGTGGAGACTCTGAAAATTTGGAGGTGCCAAGAGCATGGATCACCTGCAGAGGAGAGCCGCAGGCTACGAGTGGAGCCGGCTGAACAGAGATGCCATGGAAGTTGCAGTGAGAGGCCGTGCCACGGGAGCCAGGATGTCCAAAGCCTTTGGAGTTCACATCTCATCACGGTTTACCCCAGGTGATTGACAAAGAGCTGCAGGATTTAGCTAGTGTCCTGCTGAGTTTAGAACTTGTTTTGGTCCGGTTGCTTTTTGTCTTCCTGTGACCACCTTTTGGAGTGGGAATATTTATACTGTGCCATTGTATGTTGAAAGTGTTCGACTTTTCTTTGATTTTTTTTTTTTTTCAGGAGCTCACAACTAAGAGTTTGTCTTGCACGTCAGAGGAGATTTTGGACTTGGAGTTTTAGCAGTGCTTGGACTGTTACGATACCTCAGAGAAGGACTAAATGCATTTAGCATGAGGAGATAGACATGAGTCTTCTGGAGGCCATGGGCAGATGGTTTGGATCTGGAATATTTCCCAAAAGGTTCAAGTATTGGATATTGTGGATTCTGGGCATGTGGTGGATTATAAGTGTGCATTGGATTATAGATGTGTGGTGAATTATTGGTGTGTGGAAGATTATAGGTGTGTGGTGGATTGCAGGTGTGTGGTAGATTATGGGCACATGACCTGGAAGGGGCAGATCACTGCAGCTTGACACAGAAGAGGACAGATCACTGGGATGTGACCTGGAAGGACTAGCTTGGCCCTTCCTCCGGACTTAGCTTCCTGCCTGCCATGCTGTGAGCAGTGGTCCTCTGCCAGGCCCTTGTTGCCACTTGCTTCCACCATTGCCAGCCACCCATAAATGGACTGAGACCTTTTGAAACTTGAGCTTAAATAAATCTTTCCTCCCTTGTCTTAGTTTTTGTTGCTGTGACTCAATACCAGGCGCCCCCAACTTAGGGAGGGAAGATTTATCATAGATTACAGTTTCAGAAGGTCTCAGGAGATAGAGATCCTCACATCAAGGTGGAACAGAGAGAGACTGTCTGGGAGGAGGGTCAGAACCAGCACACGCCCCTCCAGGTCAAGCCCCAAGCATCTGCCCCTTCCAGCCAGGCCCCGCCTCCCAACAGTATCCATAGAAATGTGAGTTTTTTGGGGGACACTCCAGATCCAAACTGTCACATCCCTTCCATTGTGAATGTTGAGTATTTTGTCACAGCAATGAGAAAATAACTAAGACAGCATGGGTGATGCTGACATCTGCTGTTGGCTTGAGTGGTAGCCAGGCCTTGGCCATAGTGGCCTCTGAGTGCTTGGATAGCTGAACTCCGGCAAGCACTTTCCTCTGCAGTCCTGTGCCCTGCCCTGGGGCACTTTTATCAGAGCATGTGTTTCACTTTTGCACCTGTGAGCCAATAGAGGGTGGAGACTTGCTGATTCCCAGGATGCCCTTTTTCCTCTTGTCCTGACTCGAACTACTTGGCTTTTATTTTTTTTCCCACTCAATTTTAAAAATTTTATTTATATGTACATGATTTCAAAATTCTATAGCATTTTAAAGAAAGGAATTTGGGGAATCAGTGCCTATCCATGCCCCTCCCCCAATTTTTCAGATAGGAGTCCTTTGTCCCTCTTTCCACCCTTGTCACCTGTCTTGGAGTCTTTTTAGGCCATTATTTTTTGTGGATTTCAGAAGAGAGATAGCTGTTATTGTGGTTTGGATCTGGAATGTCCCCCCAAAACTCTCACGTATTTAAATGTCATACAGGTTGTCTATGGAACCATGTGCTGCTGGGAGATTGTCTGGAGGGGTGGACTACAAGCATGTAAATTGGATTGACAGTGTGTAAGTTAGGATTAACAGTGTGTTAGGATTAATGGCATGTAGTGGCCATACCTTCCACACCTGGATCCAGGAGGCGCTGATCACTGGGATGAGACCTGGAAGGACATATAAGCTGCTTCCTGCCTTCCTTGGAGAACTAGTCCCAACTTGCCTTGACTTGCCTGCCTGCGTGTGATGTTGTGAGAAGCTGCCTCCACCTCTGTCTCTACCATGTACTTTGAATGCTGCCGGCCGCCCCTGAATGGACTGTGACCTTCTGAAACTGTGAGCTAAAATAAACCTTTCCTCCCCTGAATTTGTGGGTGTCAGGTATTGAGTCACAGCAACGGAAAAGTAACTGAGACAGCCATATATATTTAGTTTTCTGTTTTTGGTCCATTTCCCTGAGCATTATTGACTCAAGGTGGCCTCATTTTTTGTTCACATATTTCATATCTGTCTTTTTTGTGGCTTTGTAGTATTCCAATGTGCTTAGGTACTGTCATTCCTCTGTTGATGGGCAGGTAGGTTGTTTCCAGGATTTGGCTATTATGAATTGTGCTGCTATGTGTCTTTTTGGTGTGTTGATCTTACTGCTTTTGGGAATATTCCCAGCAAGACAGAAGCTGGATCAAATGGGATTTCTATTCTCAGCTTTCTAAGGAATCTCCAGACTGCTTTCTATAACGGTTAAACTGATTGCATTGCCACCAGCAGTGGAGAAGAGTTCCTTTTTTCCACATCCTCGCCAACAATTGTGTTTTGAGTTCTTGATGTAGGCCATTTTCACTGGGGTGAGGTGAAACCTCAGCGTTGTTTTTATTTGCATGTCTTTGATGGCCAGTGATGGAGAACACTTTTTCATGTGTTTGATGGCCATACTTCTTTTGAGAAGCTTTTTTTTCATTTCAGCTGCTCACGACTTGATGGGATCATTTATTTTAGCAGGTTTTGTTTTTATGAGTTCTTTGTATATTCTAGATAATAAACCTTTGCTTGAAGTATTACTGGTGAAGATCTTCTCCCGCTCTGTGGGTTGCCTCTTCACCTTGTTGATTGTGTCAAATTGGTCATACTTCAAAAATTACTATACAGATTCAAGGCAATACCAATCAAAATACTAACTATGTTCTTCACAGAACTAGAACAAACAACTTTACAAATTACATGGAATGAGAAAAGGCTCAGAATTTCTAAAGTAATTCTAAGTAATGAAAGAAAAGCTGGTGGAATCACAATCCCAGACTTCAAAAAATACTACATGAGTGATTAAATCTACCTGGTACTGGTAGAAGAACAGATAGGAGGACCAGTGGAACAGAATTGAGGATACCGAAACAAGCCTAAGTATCCTCAGTCACCTTTGACAAAAGGGCCAATACAATCCGCTGGAGAAAAGACAGCACCTTCAACAAATGGCGCTGGGAAAACTGGATTAGCACATTCAGGAGATTCAAATCAGACCCATATCTGTCACCACACACTATAATCAGATCCAGATGGATCAAAGAGCTGGACATCAAAACAGAAACACTAATTCTACTAGAAATAAAATATAGGTAAAACTCTAGAGGTCATAGGGCCAGGAAAGGAGTTTCTGAACAGATCATCAGCTGCTCAAGAAATCTCAACAGGTATCAACAAATGGAACTACATTAAACTAAAAAGCTTTTGTACTTGGCTTTTCTTTAATGCTAATTTCTTCAGCAACCACGCTCTCCTTTGTCCTGACCTTAAACCCGCTCTCTTCCTGGGAAAGCTGGGAGCTTCTGGCATCTTTTGCTTTGTCATTTTCTTCTGTCTCGTGCGTGCCGCATAAAGGCACCAAGCACACCCCGGGCAGAAGCCTGTCCGCTTTCTGCTGAGAAATCTGCCAGACTGTATTATGTTTCTTGTTCTCGTTGATTTCAGTATTCTTTGTCTTTGATTTTTATAATTCGATTATGATGTCTCTTGTTGAACTCTCCTTAGAGCTGAATTTCACTAGTGACCTCTGAGCTTCGTATACCTAGATGTTGCTACTCTTCCCTAGATTTAGAAAATTTCCACCATATTTCCTTATATATATTTTTCAGCATTTTCCCTCTGATAATTGGCTAGCTTGATTGATAATTCCTGTCAAATTTCTTTTTCTCTTTCTTTCTTTTCTTTTTCTTTCTTTCTTTCTTTCTTTCTTTCTTTCTTTCTTTCTTTCTTTCTTTTTCTTTCTTTCTTTTTTCTAAGATCAAATATATCAAAATGCCCTGTCTTCATGCTCACTATTTCTTCTGCTGGATCAAGTCTGCTGTTGAAGGTTTCTATTGAATTTTTACGTTAATTATTGTAGTTTTTATCTCTGGCATTTCTAATTGCTTCATACATTCCATTAAAAATTTCATTCGCATTTCTATTTTCTTGAAGTTCTCTGAACTTCTTTAAGAAAATTATTTTTAAATCTTTGTTAGCCATGTCTTACATCGCCAAGATACATTAGGGTCTCCCTAAATCACTAAGTTGCCCAGGCTGGGACTGAATCTGCAGTTCTCCTGACCCAGCTTCCCAGAATGTTGGAATTGCAGGATTGTGCTTCATAGCCTAGTCACCTTTTCACTTCTTTCTGGTTTGATTACTGGAGATTTGGTAGTTTCTCTTGGTGGTGTTATAGGTCTCTGATTTTCATCACCTTTTGTTCTTGTGCGCTGATATACTGGCTTGCAAAAGGGGTAGCACAGTCAGGGAGATCTGTGCCTTTCATTACCTGACTGCGGCTTTTCTTACTTCTGTAGTCCAAGAGGCTCTGCCTTGGTCTCACTGCCAGGATGTGGCCTATGCACAATGGCATTCTTGCCGATAGATGGACAGTTGCTAGTCTGACTTACTGTGTATGTGTGTGTGGAGGAGGTGGGGGCAATAAAGTCCGGGAGCTTGTATTCTGCCACTTTGCTGGTATTACTCCCTGCTTCAGTTTTAATTTTAAGTGTGTAGCTCAGTAGAAGGACACTTGCCCAGTGTGCTGAGGGCCCTAGGTTTCATCACCAGCACTGCAAAAACAAACAAACAAACAAACAAACAAACAAACAAATATATATATATATATATATATATATATATATATATATATATATAAATATAAGAACTGTAATTCTAAAAGTAAGGGTGGAATTTAAGAATCATCTAAGCAGGTTTTCAAAGAAACAGCTTACACTTATGCCCTTACCTCGAAGTCTGATTCAAATTAATCTTCTGTGTAATGATTTTCTGGTTTCACAGTTAAGATATTCTAGTAGCAACCACTATGTCAAATTCAGTGCTTTTATATGGCGTTCTATTAGCAGACAAATAGGAAAACAATACTACATAATTTCATTTTCTGTGACTAAAATCCATTTCACTCTGATGAGGAGTTTATTTTAAAATTTTAGTAAATTATTGTTTTCTTCTATTCTCTCTTCTGGTTGTCAATATCTTGCAATTTCCACTTTTATATGACCTAGTTTAAAATCTTCAAGTAGAATTTCAAAGTTTTAGTTTTATTGATTTGATTTCTTTTTGGAAATTGAAATAGAGTATTGGAGTAGCGAGTTTCATCTGATCTTTTGAATAATCGACCTCAAAAGCTGAGAATGACAGGATTCAGTTTCTAAATGGACTCCAGTGTCAGTTCACCACTGGCCATGGGGAGTCTAACTCAGGTAGAATCCAATAAGCTCATGATATAGACTTAATATTTGTATTCTCAAATGTTAATACAAAGACCAATAGGATTTCCCAATATGATTAAATTTTGAGGTGGGATTAAGAATTAAGGGGTGGGATTTGAGTGATAATTAGGTTTAGATGAAGATAATTGAAGGAATTAGTGCTTTTATAAGAAGATATGTAAGAAAGATATCTCTTTTTCCCTGTGTGAGAATATGGAGAAAGAGTAGATTTCTGAAAACCAGGAAAAGGATCTGCTTAGTCTAATTCCTGATGCTATAACACGCTTAAAGTAGGGAACTTATGTTTTAAAAAAGATTTATTTAGCTCACTGTTTAAGAGGATGAAAGTTTACAATCAGTGGCTCAGCGTATTCAACCTCTGACCAGGACTCCATTGGTTATGTTAGAAATAACATTGCAGAGAACTGGGAGGGGAACTGGCCTTGAGAGTAATGGGCCAGATCCATGGAGTGACTTGCATTATAGCAGCTTTCTCTCGTGAGACAAGCATTAATTCCTTGCAAAGGCAATGCTCTCAGTGACCTTGAACGAGTCCCAACCCTTGAGGGTTCCACCACTTCTTAACACTGCCAGTCTGGGGACCCAGTGTCTATCACATGAACACTTGATAGTCACACTCAAACTTATTTAAATCAAAGCGAGATCCTCACGAGGAACTGGGTTGGCCAGTACTTTAATCATGGACTTCCTATGGTTTCTGTTTTTCTAAGTCACCTGTTTTATATTTTATCACAGACTCAGGTAGACTGAAGCAGCCTGCCTTCCTGTTTCTTTGTGTCTGTGTTCATTGTGTGGCCCTGTGCCTTTGTTTCAGGCAGATCAGTGTTACACCCTATTCTTTAGCTTTTAGGTCTGAGCCCATAACCTGAAGATGCAGTTTTGGCTAGTTCTACAGTTAAACCCTGTTCTTGTTAGAACCTCATTGTCCTAGTTACTTTTTTGCTGCTGGGACAGAATACCTGACACCCACAATTTAAGGGAGGAAAGGTTTACTTTAACTCACAGTTTTAGAAGATTATAGTTCACACGTGGGCATACAGCAATGGTGAAAACACACGGTGGAGGAGGCTGGAGACAGGGCTGTTCACAGCACAGCAGACACAAAGCCAAGTGAGGAAGGAAGGGTGGAGCTATCCTTCCAGATCCTGCCCCAGTGATCTACCCTTTCTCTGTCAAGCTCCAGTGTTCCAACCCCTTCCCAACAGCACGCGGCTCCACAGGCACCCCTCTGCGTTCACATACGTGAGGCCTTTGGAGGACACTCCAGATCCAGACCACAGTGTTCATGCATTTATCTCGGATGCTGAAAATTTCCCCAAAGCTAGAGCCCACCCAATGCTTCAGTATCTAAGGTCCTACCTGCCCAAGTCCCCCAGTTTCTATGTTTTTTCTATTGAATGGAACATGGCAACATCCATCGTTTGTTAGACTTCCTTGGTGCTAAGCATGCGCCCTGTCTCCCTCTAGCTCTCTAGAACTCCGTGGCTTCCCACAAAACCATCTTTCTTTTGCTGCTAAATCAAACTTAACTGCTGCTGCTTCCTTTAGAAGGTGTTTTCCACTCTGCTCTTAACCATTTCTCACATGGAATCTTCTTTAGTATAAGAAATGCTTATTGTGATGATGTGAAAATAGAAAATAGAGACTTTAGAATTAGGCACATTTTGCAAATCTATGCAATATAATCTAGTGACATTTTAACATGTATGTTATCATAGGGAGCTATTTTCACAAATAACACAATGTCTCAAAGACTTGATTTTGCTGTATTTCCCCTTAAAACTGATCTTTCCTTTACATTATCAATTGATTTTTGTTTGGATCCTTGTAATAGTTAATAGACCTGTTTCGGGAGAAAATACAAATAAACCAAATTGAAGATTTTCTTAGGCTAATTTAATTTTAAAGAAAACATCTCTGAGAGTTCAAACTCAAGTTAATTTTGGAATTCTAAACAGGTTTTATAACCTCTATTGGCAGGAGATCTGAATTTGCAAAATCCATAAAGCTTTTAAGGTATAGTTGATATTGAAACAATAATGACCCTGGAGCAGGGTATTTCCTGGAGATTAATGACCAACTGGGAGGGGTTGATGGCCTGAGGTGTCGTTGAGGGCCATTAACCTCAGACAGTCATTAAAGCCCAGGAAATGTCCTATGTCTAGGTCGTTATTGTTATTATAAATTGAAAATGGAAAAAAGAAACAGGCATACAGATTATTTGAAGGGTGACTCTATTTCCAATGGTTCGAACAGGGAGCCTTCTGGGAGAATTTATTCCCCTGTCCATTAGCCAGCCAATATCCTGAATCTTCTGTCACTCTGCCCTTCAACTGATGGTCTTTGTGCTAGAAATCCCTGAATTCCCCAGATGCTGAAGTGGAGAGGACCATTCCCCTTCTCGCAGCCGCCGTTGCTCAGACTGACTGGGTGAAGCAAACCGTAATGGTGAATTACTTTGCTGCTGTTCTTAATTGCATCTTATGTTTCTGTCTTGCTTCTCTGGGGATAAGCTGTTTTCTTCTCTATTTAGAAGTAGCAAATCTCCCGCAGCTGAATTTCGAGCACTCGACTGTTGTGCTTGCGCTGATTTCGCAGATCCTTGAGGCTGAATGTGCACATTATTTGCCTAGTAGCTATGTTACCTCTAGTCAAGCTAGATATGACATCCCACTCCAATTTTTCCGTGTTCATTTTATGGAAAGTACTATAATTCAGAGCTGTTTGAATACCCATCCGTAAGTGGTGCCTAGTTTTGACTGCAGTCAAGTTTAAAGTGTTTTAAGTCTTGCAGGAGAGATTTGTCTTTCTTTTTTTTTTCCCCAAGAAACTCAGAAACACTAAAAAGGGAAAAGTTATCACTTTAGAGTTCCAGTATCTCTTTAGAACCTCGTGACAAATAATCAAATATGAATATTCTGAGAGAATATTCTGAAATGGAACTTGACAAATTTATTCTACTCGTGGAATGAATAAGGAATATTACAGAAATTTTCATGTTGCACTTAAAAAAATCCCCAAGAGTCAGATCCGGGCTTCGCGTAGCTCTGACTCTACGATGCTAGCGTTTCATTATTCACTGACCACAGGGAAGTCAAAGCAATGCCTTACAGCAACTTAAGCATATCGCTGATGAAAAAGAAACCAAGAAAGAGAACGAGAGAAAAAAGAAAGATTATATTGGAAAGAAAAATGAACTTTGTAGAATTGTATTAATATATATTAGGCTGCCAATATTGTGCAATTTTTAAATAGATGTGCAGTTCATCTTTAAAAGACTCTTTTTCTTGCCATGGTGCTGCCTGAAATGTCTACATTGGTTTAAGATATTGAAAAGCTCAGTTAAAAATACACTACTCAACTTTAAACCATTATCACTCACCATGGTCTTAATTCCAGTCTTCTAAACCACAATTAGCCCAGAGATTTAATTTAACCAACATGATAAGATTAAGAAATAGTTTTTCTTCAAACTTCTGTCAGCGTAATCTCTGAAGTCCTTTCCCTTGGCAGAGTCTTTTTCAGGTCTGCATCCTGGGCCACCTTTTCATCCTCATTTCGACAGTTACTTACTGAAGACATCCTGTGTTCCAGCCTGCACTCTGTTGCCCTCTAGAGCTCTTCTTCAGGCTGGCATTCTTGGTGAGGTGGAGGAACATTCATGCCGGCTGCAGGATTCGCCTCGTCCCAAGGTGGCTCTGATCTCAGCATTCTTAGTGGGACTCACAGAGAAGTGGCAATGAACTCTCTTCCCTCAGCTATGACTTTTTTTTAAAAAACAATAGCCTTGAATTTTCATTTTCCCGGGAACCTATTGATTTTATAGTTAAATTTAACTTAGTAAAAATCCCCTCCTTACTTCTACTCCCAGTATCATATTTTCTGGCAATTTGGAACAAATCCTTACAGTCCTGGGTTAGGAGATATTACAAGCGACCCTTCCCATGGTGACCTGTTAAGTCAACCCTGTGACCCTCTGAGGACGTCTTGATCTGCCACCGGGATGAACTCTGTCCGTATCTGACACTTCTAAGGACTACCAAGGCTCCCCACTCGAGGCTTATGCAGTTGTATCTCTGCCTCACGTAGCTGTTGCTTTTTTGCTGAAGACCATGCTGTCATTTATTGTGGTCTGCACAGAAGGCCCCTGATGTGTCAGGATTCTGCCTCTTTGAGGATTCCCACCCCAGGTTGTTCCTCCTAGTTATTTTTATTGTGCTGCCAGAGAGAGTGTCCAAGAAATAAGTATTCTGAATGTCTGATTGTAATGTTATCGACACAAAGTTGAAAAAGAAATATCAAAGAACAATATGGCAGTCACTCTGAATAATGACGAAAATGGGGGAAAAGATAGCAAGATATGTTTGCTGGAGAGTTATAATTTCATTATGCATTCCTTCCTTCCTTCCTTCCTTTATTTTTATTTGAGTCAGGGCCTTGTTAAATTGCAAAATTGCCCAACCTGGGCTTTAAGTTGCGATTCTCCTGCTTCAGCCTCCCAAAGTACTGGGATTACAGGCCTGTGCCAGCAGGCCCACTAAACATACATTTCTAATTACTGTTCTTCATCGTGGCACTATAACACAATCAGGTATCTTAGCTTCTCATTGTATGCAATTAACAGTTCTTATCTTGATAATATATTAGCCAGGCTGCAGAAAGTTCCTGGCATTTTAAAGTATTGAAATAGTCTTGATGGTGGTGCTTCGAAGTTTTAACTTTCAAAGGCAATAGTGAGGAAGGTGATCTTCTAAAGAGGTACTAATCAGGAGAAAAGTTTTTTCCTCCTTAGTTTCACAACAAATGGACTTCCCCATCCTAGGCAGGACCTTTATTCTTCTGCTTAGGCAGTGGGGAACAGAGACACGGGCAAGCATCTTTAATAATCACCTGCGATGTAGCTGAGTTCCCTACTTAGTTAGGCGAGGCAGCTGTGCGGTAGGCATGTAGCTGCTGGTCCTTTCCTTTGGGGGTTCTTTGGATAGCTCCAAAATCCTTCATTTCTCAGTATAGAATTTCTGATGTAAGAAATACTTTATTTTTCACACTCAGCAGCCCCAGAGGTTAGGAGATATTGTAAGCCTCCCAAATGAAGACCTCTTTTCCTGGTAGTCAGCATTTGTGGTGAAATCTATGAAGATTACTACCATTCAAGAGCTTGTTTTGGCGGTCACTGACTCTGGAAAATCACCTAGCCAGGTGTGCCTGGTGATGGGGCCGTCTGGCCACATTACTGCTTCTTCTCAGTTTCACTACATTCTCCAGTCCTCCTTTCCTTGGCTCAGGTAGCCAGATGGCCTGAGCAAAACGACCGCCAACTGTAAGACAGATTGCCCGTTGTGCCCTTGTTTGGCTCCCTCGATTCTTATAATGAATTGCCTTAGAGCGCTCTTCCTTTGGTTTTAAGTAGCAAATGACCTACCTTCCTTCCCCTCACTGAATGGTATCTCTATAGAAGTGCATCCTTCTCTTAGCTTTCTTTATATAGGAGAGGGGGTGGTGATTGATGTTACGCTTATTTTGAATGGATGCTTCTTGGTAAGCTGTATAGGGGCATTCTGTATGTTAGTAAGTGGGGTAGGTGTCTTACAGTGTGCTAGTCTTTAGTTCTGATCTAAAATACAGTCCTTTGATATCTTTTTTAATCCAGAGGAAAGATAAAATGGGAAGAATATTATGTGAAAAGATAATACTCTGTTTCATTCTAAAAGAATGCAGTCAGAGTTAGAAAAAAAGTTGTATATACAGAAATCAACATAAATTATTTAGGAGAAATTGTTGGCCCAGAGAAGAGGAGATTCCAGGAATCCTAGGTTCAGAGGGACCAGAGGGATGGGCACCTGTGGGCTTGGGAGGCTCGTGCAGCAGTAACAAAACCAGGAGCCAAGTTGCTTTTAGCTCCCATCGGCTCCCAGTGTCTCACCTCTCTTCTGTGCAGAGTAAACTGAGAATGTGAAGATGGACCCAAGACACAGGCAGTAGAAGGAAGCAGAGAGCACCGATGCAGGTCATCAAACCCTATAAACACACTCTGTCCAGAGCACAAAGGACCAGCAAGTATGTCTTCTGTTTCCTTTGGCTCACCATGACAGTTGACTGTTGTTATTTGCTCTTCTCTTGGAAGTTCATTGAGAGGTGACATAGAACCTGCCAGAATATCAAATGAGAAAAAGGAGAAAAAGAAAGGAATTTTGAAAGCTACAGTCTGACAACTTGGAGTGTATTCTCAGCATACTTCTGGACTACACTATGCAGTAGATGGCGATGAGGGGCGTGCTCACTGGGACAGTGTAGGGTCCAGGATGTTGGCTGGCGGGTCAGATTTCTCTGTTGTCTACTAATTCAGGGTGAAGCTAGAATATAATGTATAGAGCACCTCGGTCTTCTCAATGATTTGATGGAAACTGTGAGTGGCTTATTTGCTTAGGATTTGTAGCTGTTGCGGGAACAATGGATTTATTTAAAAATTTTAGAATGTTGCATTTTTTTTTTTTTTGCCTTTTAGCAACATCTCTTTGTGGCATTTAAGATGAACTATTTATTTGGTCTGTGCATTTTCCTAAATGACAATCTTCAGTTTTTAACTCAGTTCAGTGAATTTCTTAACATTGGACAGGGATTTACTTATTTATTTATTTTTGAGATAGAATCTTGCTCTGTAGCCCAGGCTGATCCTGAACTCACTATGCAGCCCAGGCTGGCCTTGGACTCGCAGCGGTCTTCCTGCCTCAATCCCCTGAGTGCTGGGAAATTTGTGTGTGCCACCATGCCCAGTTGATTAGGTTTGTTATCAGGGTTCTTTTAAACGCAGGACTTGTAAAATTCATCCCCTAAGAAGAGTACCTTTCCAGCCAATGAATTCTTGCTGTCTCAGCAACACACCTAGCTAGTTCTCAGGATAGAGGAGCAGAGAATGAACACTCACTATGTGTCTGCGGTCCACCGAGTGAGTGGCTTCGAGTTGTGGGGTCTCTTCTACCTCTCCAGGAAATGGGCATTATTATTCCCATTGCATAGCGGAGACAAGAGCTTCAGAGGTCGTTACACCAGCGCAGAGGCATAGCTGAGAGTCTAAATGTGATCTACCTGAAGAAGAGGCCTTGGATTTCCCAGGGCATGATCTTTACTGCTCCAAAGAGTGAGAATGGGAGTAAGGAACCTCCCAAGGTGCAGTTGTCATGGTGATTAGAGAAGGCATCCTCTGCAGAGCCAGCGCAGAGGGGGCGCTTCTGTCACTGGCACCACAGGCCTTCTTGAATACGAGCCACTTGAGTCTTGTCCTTCCCACTGCCACTTCAAGTCTTCAAGTGAGGGAAGAACGCTGTCTGTCAGAGATGCTGTGTGTGTGCTTGCTGTGTTGGGGAAGACGTGGCTTGTGGTGCATGGAAGCTCCTTCCTATGAGGCTGGAATGAAGGTTCTGTGCCTTCAGAGTCTGAAAAAATGGAGCACAGGAACAGGGAACTATTTAAAAAGAACTTAAAAATTTCTTTTGACTATCACATTATGCTTATTGTAGGGATTTTGGAAAATTCAGGATAAGAAATAAGATCTAACCACCCAGTGACGAACACTATGAATACTGGTTCATATTTTTTCATTTTCTCCATCTTTATGTAAACTTTCAAATAGCTACAATTGTGATTTGAACACAAATATAATGTAAAAATAAAGCTTATATGTATCTATAATATGTGGTTTAAAATTTTCTTGTAAATATCACCTTTACCAACTTGATCTTTGAAGTTTTTATATATGGTGTTTTGTTTCAGTGGTTAGATTATTTCTTCTGTTGTTTCCTTCTTTGGCTGATCGCTGGCCACTGCAATGAGGTAGCTTCTCATTCATTTTTTTTTTTTTTTTAGTTTTTTATTTTGTCTTGCTAAGTTGACTAAGTTATCCAGGCTGGCCTTGAACTAGCAACCCTCCTGCCTTAGCGTGACAAAGTTCTGGGATTATAGGTATGTGTCACTAACACTAGCTGACAGATTGTTAAATGTAGAATCTTTTTTTAAAAAAATAAAATGTGGAAGCCTTTAAGTGTCTGTTAAGTTCCAATAGTCTTGTAGTATCTGTCCAGATACACTGCTGCCAACAGTGACTGAGCTACCTGCTACTTCATTCGTGCCTTCACTTTGGGTGGTTATGACAACTTTTTTGGGGGTAAATTTTATAGGCTAAAAGTGGTATCTAATACGCCTTAGTTACTCTTTTCATTGCTGTGACTCAATGCCTGACATCCACAACTTAAGGGAAGAAACATTTATTTTAGCTCACAATTTCAGAAGGTGTCAGTCCATTCACGGGTGGATGGCTGGGAAATGGTGGAATCACATGGCAGGGCTGCAGCTGTGGCCAGAGTTCCAGAGCCAGAGATCCTCGTGACATGGTGGAACAAGGCCAGTCCAGGAAGCAGGGCAAAACCAGCACACAGTCCTCCAGGTCAAGACCCAAGCATCTGCCCGTTCCAGCCAAGCCCCACCTCCCAACATTACATAGTATCCATAGGTAGAAGAAGGCAGAAAGGCCACGCAGAGGTCCTGCTCTCTTAGCCGGTGTAGGAAGGATTATCTTTCCTAGCTGTTTTAGCACTAGCTCTTCAATTGAGTCTCACGTGGTGGACACACACCGTATGCCTCTTCCTAACATCGTTCATCTGCCTAGTGGTGTAGAATGTGAAATTGACCATGATCATCTTAAATGTCTGTTTTGGAGGGATGAAAACAGCTAGGCCTCCTCATCTGGGAGACTGAGGCATGAGGATTGTGAGTTGGAGCCCAGCCTGGGAAACTTAGAGACTTAGAGAGATCCTGTCTCAAAATCAAAATAAATAAATAAATAAATAAATAAATAAATAAAGAGCTAAGGATCTAGGTTAGTGTGAAGGCATGGGTTCAATTCCCATTACTGTAAACAAATATCTAAATAAATAAATAAACTACAACCAAAAATTAAATGTCTACTATATTTTCAAATTTTTCAGTTTTTTTTTGCCATAAAGACTCAAAACATTGTGCCACCAACTTGAACGCATCTCTGTAATCTTTTAAATCTAACTTTAAAGCTTAAAAAGCCAGGTAACATTACTTTTTATTTCATTCTGATATTTTTATGGTTTAGATTTTTATACTTTTAAATAAACCAGACTTAAATAGATTTAAAGGCCGCATAGTTCCCCAAATATTTCAGTCATATTTGTTGCTGAAAGTGATCCTGGTTGTCACATTTCTCATATGTGCATTTAAATAACCATTACTGATAACTTCGAAGGTGTCAGTTGACTCCCCCCTCCTGCGCATTCAAGTGAAAGAACCCCAATTTCAGCTATTGTAGCTGCTGGTGTAACTGAGCTTGATGTTTGTGCAATGAATGAACGCTAGGTGGCAGCAGCGAGAAAGGAGGACGGGACGAGCTGGCCCGGCGGGTGGATGTACCACACGGGGCCATTTTCACCCCAAAGACGCTCCTGTACACATTCCTGAAGCTGAGCTTAAGAAACGTTTAAAGTCAGAAGTGAGTAAGAAACATAGGACCTGAGAGCCAGAGTCCAGCTACTGCCTAAAGTTACAAAATCTGAGAGTGCCTCTGCTGCAAATGAGGGGTTCTTCTCCTTTTAGGGTGCAAAGCAAAAAACCTTCAATAGTTTCTAGTATGTTTCTTTTTCTAAAATTTCACTTTTGGTGTCTCCAACATGCTCTGCATGCCGCTCAGGTTTCAGGGAGCTGTGCCAGGGAGACGCCAGCATTTGAGGAACTCGCTGCCCCTGGGCCTTTGCCAGGGAGAGGGGTGTCGTTCAGCGATGAGCAAAGGCCTCTACTGTCTGCCTGTGAGCTGGCCGGGAGGGTTGCTGGAGGTCTCGGGAAATATTGTCACCGAACTGGTGTCCCTTTCCTCCCCACATAAGGCCGATTTCTCTCTGTTACACTTCGCAGACTCTAAGGGACACGGCATACCTTTGCTTATCCGTCAAACGCTTACTGAACTCTTGCTGTGTGCTGGGCATTGTGCTTAGCTTGCTAAAACACGATCTCATTCTTTCAGGACCTCATCGTCAGAGGGACTGTCCTCATACCACATTCTTGTTTTCTGAGGCTTCAGGGTCTGCTATGGCTTGGATCTCCAGTGTTCCCCCAAAGCCTCATGTGTTTGAAACTGTGTTTTGGGGTGGTAGGACTTGTCTGGAACGTGCGTGTATTTAAGGTTTGACCTGGAAAGATTGGGGCAATTTGTTGAGATGGAGGATTGCCTAGGGCAGAGACTTCAGGTGTTTGTTATTGACTTGTTGGGCCAGGATGTGAGGAAGGGACAACTGGCAGCTTAAAGGCCTTAAAGGAAGGAAGAAGAAAGATGGTTGCAGCTTCTTCCTAGGAGAGCTTCACTTGGCTTCTGTCTGCAGTGGGGTACGCAGCTCTCGGCCTCTGTGGTGTGCCTTATCTGTTGCCAGCTGCGCCATGAATGGACTGTGTGTGAAACTGAGCCAAATAAATCCCCCTACCTCCTTCAATTATGGATGTCAGGTATTTTGTCACAGCGTCAAGGTAAGTAACTAACACAGGGTCCCACCTTGAAGCTTTGAGGACCGTGACATTTGTACCCCAGCATTCCGTCTAGAGGTCAGAATTGCCTACTGTTTTGTCTTTCTTTATTCAGACAGACCCTGTGGTGTGACAGTCTCCTCTTTAGCTCCAGGGCCTCCGTCTGCTCTCGCCGCCTCATGCCAGGCCGTCTGTAAGCGTGTAATGAGACGATCTTCTTGGTTTCTACTCCGGTTAGGATACGTCTCTCACCTTCCCATGCTGCTGTTGTCCGTGTTGATAAGCTAAGTCTTTCTTGCCTTAGAATCTTAATCTGGGCTTTTCAGACCGTGGGCTTTAATTTGCAGAGCCTCGTTATTGCATTCTCGCAGTGCTTGGTGCTAGGTTTGAATGTTCGTGTCCTTCCAAAATTCACATTGAAATTTAATTCCTGTGTGACAATAGGAAGAGGTGAGGCCTTTAAGAGATTATTAGATCATGATGGCTCCAACCTCATGGATAGGGTTAGTATTTTATAAAAGGACTTTAGAGAACTAGGCGATCCCTTCTTTCACCTTTATAATCCTTTGCCATGTGTAATGGTTTGGAGGGGACTGTGTTTGGGTGATGTGGAATATCGAAGTATTCATAAACTATTGAAGTGGGGTCTGGTTGGAAGGGGTGGGTCACTGGGGCTTGATCTGGAAGAGGTGGAACACTGAGGTGTGAGAAGATTTATGTTAGCTCCACCCTTCCTGCTCCTGTTTCTTGTTGTGGTGCCGTGAATAGCTTCAGTCTGGCTAGGCCCCACTATGTGCTTTGGCCAATGTTGGCAGCCCATGAATGGACTGAGACCTTCTGAAACTAAGCTAAAACAAACCTCTCCTAAGTTGTCCCTGCTGGGTATTTTGTCCCAGCAGCAAAAAGTAACCAAAAGTAACCTAAGTAACCATCAGGACACAGTGTTTATTCTCTCTGGAGGACCCAGCATCAAGACACCAAGTAGGATTGCAGACGTTGTCCTCACAAACTTGCGAGTGCCTAATTTTTGAATGTCCAACCTCTAGAACTGTGAGAAAAACATCTCTGGTTTACAAATTTTCTAGTCTCACACGTTTCATTAGAGTAGAACATTTTGCTCCATGGCATCTAGCTGCTCACAGGGACCTTCTGGTGGTCAGAAGCCCAGCTTGGATCTCTCACCTCGCAACCATCTCAACCCCACAGAGACGCACGAGCTCGGGATGCCTCTTGGCGACGAGGGGTTTGCTTCTTTCTTAATTGATTCTTTTAAGTGACAAGATCCTGTCTTTTGGGTAAAAAGTCTTCATGTGATTATAGGCTCTAATTTATCATGCAATGATCATATTCGTTCTGTCACTTTCTTGTATTCTGTCATTTGAGCCCCACTGGGAGGTGAGGCTATTACCCTTCACAGGAAGGCGCTGACTTTCCCATCACAGGGAGGGTGCTTCCTGCCTGGAGTGCTGCAGCTCCCTGGAAGCTTTCCAATGGGGACATCCATCGTTTACAAATTGACTTGTGCTGCCTTAGCCAGCATTTGATTTTAATTTAAATTTCTTCTCAGAAAAATGTTCTGCAAAATTCAAACTATTCCCTCCTAAGTTTCCCTTTTTTGTTGTCCAATATTTTCCTTTCAGTTTTATTCCTTTGCCAGGTCTTTGACAAAATCTACCTTTACCAAGTTTGTTTGTTGTTCAAGCCCCTGTTATTTTCAAGATTTTTTAGGAAGCCTACCTGTCTACTCTTGCTAATTTCAAAGTCACCATATCTAGTTATGCATGGCCAATTTGGTACTTAATTGCTCAACACTTCTTATCCCAGCATAGTGGCTGTGGTCACAGTTGAAGAGTCAGACTCTGAGTTTTTGATCTGGTTAACGTTGGGTAAGGTATTTTCTATTTCTAGATTGCAATTTCTACATTGGTAACCTAGGACAGTGGTCTCCAACTTTTTTGACACTCTGGGACCACATTAGTTAATGACCGTTCTCCCAAGGATGGGGAGTGGGGCATACGGTAGGTTGTTGGAGGACAGCTTTGAAATAGCAACAGCAGCAGCAGGAGGAAGGGAAGGAAGCTCTGTCTCCTGTCAATCAGCATCGGCATTAGAATCTAATAGGGGCATTCTAATAGGAGGCGGGTCTTCTCTCGCTGGTGTCCTGCTGGCAGCTCATTGTCCTACCAGTGTCCTTCTAAGGACACTGACTAAGAGTTGGGGACCCCTGATCTAGGGTCATAATTTACTTTTCTCTGCATTACTACAGAGTCTATGTGGTGTTTACATACATGAGTTCAAGCGGAAAAGAACTAGTACTTAAAGCTTCTTTTTTCCAATGACTTATTTTAGAAACTATTTGCCAGCTTTTTTAGGACACAATTTCTTACATCGATTAGGAATGGCCTGTAGGTAAAAATATTAATAAATTTATAGGTCAAGGATTATAGACTAAAGGATTATGGACTCAAAGTTTCTAAGTTAGCAATATAACAGGAGATTAACTCAGTATGACTGGAGATCAAATCAAATAAAGTTGTCATTTATTTACCAGACAGATATCAAAATAAAAAATAGCATATTGACAAAAGATTGTGGATGCATAAAAATTATATTATTTATTAAAACATTGAACTATTCAGAGTAACTGGTTTTTTCATGAATAATGTTGAAGTGAATCGAAACAGACATTAGGGAAGTTTTCTTTATTGTTTAGCTTCATCTAGATTTTTTTTCTCAAAATTTTCCTTTTGCACATTTTAGTGATATGTGCATATACTATGATGTCATTTACCTACAGAAGCCTCACACCTATCTGACTTTATAGACAAGTAGTATTCCACTGTGTACAAGTAACACAATGTGTGTATCCATTGGTCTGTTGATGGTGTCTTCCAGATTTTAACTATTGTTAGTTGTACAGCTGTGAACATGGGTATGCATATATCTCTGTTATATGTTGTTTTTACATCTTTTGGGGAGATTCCCATACTTCCATACTGCCCTCCAGTTTACTTTCCCACTAGTAGTGTAAGAGGGTTCTTTTTCCCCCATTGCCTCTCCAGCATTGATTGCTGTTGGAGTTTTTTTTTAAAATTTTTAAATTTAATTTAATTATTTTCTTTTTTGAGACCGGGTCTCACTCTGCAGCTCAGGCTGGTCCTGAACTCACTGGAGCCCAGGCTGGCCTTGGACTCACGGCAATCCTCCCGCCTCAGCTTCCTGAGTGCTGGGATTAGAGGCATGTGCCACCATATCCTGCTTATGCTGAGGAATTGAGCTCCGGTACTTAGTGCTTGTCTTAGCGCTTGTTAGGAAAGCACTTTAACCATTGACCCATTCCTCCAGCCTGTTTGAATCCTTGGTACATATCATTCTCTCTGGGGTTCGAGAGTATCTTAGTGACGTATTCACTTGCATCTCTCTAATGGCTGAGGATGTTGAACATTTTTCATGCATTTACTGGCCATTTGCACTTTTTCATCTGAGAACTGCCTGTTCATATTGGTTGCCCATTTTTCAATCGGGTCTTTGATTTTGAGGGGTTTGTTTTTCTTCAGTTTACTGTATATTCTAGCTGTGAGTCTCCTGTCTGAGGTATAGGTGGTGAATATTTTTCTCCAATCTGTTGATTCTCTCTTTGTTGATAATTTCCTTTGCTGTGCAGAAACTTTTTAATTTGAAATAATCCCACTTGTTAATTCTGGGGCTATTTCTTTTGCTATATATTGTTAAGTAAGTCCTTGCCAGGGCTGCAGGAATGGCTCCCTGGTTAAAGTGCGTGCCTTGCAAGTGTGAGGCCCTGGGTTAGATTTCCCAGCACCATACGAGCTGGCCATGGTGGCGCACACCTGTAATCCCAGCACTTGAGAGGCTGAGGTAGGAGGATTGCCATGAGTCCAAGGCTAGCTTGGGCTCCAAAGTGAGTTCAGGCTAGCCTGGGCTACAGAGCGAGACCCTGTCTCCAAAAAAAAAAGTCCTTGCCTACACTGATATCATTTAGATTTCTGCCTTATTTGTCATTCAGAAGGTTCAGGGCTTCAGTGTTAATATCTAGGTCTTTGATCCACTTTGATTTAATTTTGGTACACAGTGACAATCGTGTGACTAGGTTCATTCTTTCGCCATGTGGATGTCCAATTTTCTCCGCACCATTTATTGAAGAGGCTGTCCTTTTCCCTGTGGCGTCTTCGACCGGCAGACACCACACGGACTCTCTCGATCGTGGAACCTTGACTTGACTTGACTCGACTGGACTCTCACTCGACTTGACTATCAACTTGACTCCCTTTATTCCGCAAAGCCCAAGCTTAAATACCCTTCCATACCCACATTAACATACAAGCAATCTAATAGGCTACACATTAGCGTACAAGCGATCTAATAGGCTAGCATTAGCATACAAGCAATCTAATAGGCTAACAAACTCTCCAGACCCATCACCCCACCCCGGGACCTCCTCCTTAGAACAGTCCATTAGTCCAAATTTCAAGCAGAAGAACACCTGACTTAAATTCCAGACAGTAAACGCTTCTTCGTGGAAAGGAACGTGGCCAAGGCCTGCAATGCTGAGGCTCTCGGGCCCTGAGGGCCCCAACATTTCCCAGTGTATGCTTTTGGCTCCTTTATCAAAGAACAGGTAGCTGAGGGGACTTGAGGTTTTTTCTCCCCCCTCAGTTCTGTTCCACTGGTCAACCTGTCTAGTTTTGTGCAAGCACCATGTAGTTTTTGTAATTGTTGCTTTGTAACTTGATGTCTGGGATGATTCATTAACGGATTTTTTTCCAGAGAATTTATTCTGTCTAGGGAGACTTACCACCTGTCCTAACTTGATGTGCTCCTAAGGTCAAGACATTTAATTTTGCATTCTCCTGTTTTCCCCTTCATGAAATCCCCCTGCTTGGCTCTTCAATTCTAGTTTGAGCTCTGGTGTGAACATGGTCTGGAGTCTTAGGACCAGATTTTTTACAAATAAAGAGTGAATAAGACGATTCTCAACAATTTTGAAAGTTAGCATATTTCCTTTATACCATCATTGGTTATACTTTTGGTAGTGGAAGCAACAACATATTAATTGTATACAGGTTTTCTGAATGATGCTGTTAGAAGTCGTCAGTGATGCATGTCATGTCATACCATTCTTATAATTCTCACAAACAGAATGTGCTTAAGTCTTTCGAAGGTCAGTCTCCACAACCCATGTGCTTATCATGGTGACCTTTAGCAACTTAGAAATATTTGACTTATTTTGATTGATTCTGAAATTTTTATTGTCTCTGACTACATTGCCTGTAACACAAAACAAATTTCTGTAAACTAAACGATTTACAAAATTAACACAATAATGCAGTGTAATCTTTGGTGTTTTAAACCAGAACTTTGAATCCAAATCTAAAATCGCATTCACGTGTTTCCATTGGTGGAACAATGTAACTGAGGCTTCTGGGTGCACTGCCACAGCACTACCAAACAGGTCACAACTTGTTTTGCAGCCTGGATGTGGTCAAACATGTTTCTTTTTCTTTCTCTAGCTATGTGTACTGTTTCTCACTTTTAGAAATGTTGCAGTGGAAGAATTATTTCCTAGAAACAATAAAGCAAGGGGCAGACTCGTATTAATCTAGTGTAATTTCTTTCCCCTTGTTACCCTGCTATCAGAGGTAAGTCCATATTATTGATATTAATGTGTTATACAAGCCCTGGAAAGATTTCAGGTTTGAAATTCATGAATATCGATGATGCTGGTATTAGCAAAATAAAGGCCACCAAACTGGTCAAGATGCTTAGTAAGGGTTTCATTGTCTTCTTTTCTTTTGGGGGATTCTTTTCCGCTGAGGGGTCAGGGACCTTCCCCTTGCTTCAGGAAACCCATTGTCCTGCTCAGGGAAAGAAATTCAATAGGCTGGGAACCTTCCAGGTCTATCTTGTTCCTCCAGGGCTGGACGGGAAGGCCCAGCACCTGACAGTTGGAGAGCTTCAGCTTCTGGATGAAAAATTGCCATGAATTTGAATGGAGATAAGAGCAAAGGCGACAGTGAAGGATGCTGGCTGGTGAGGGGCGGCGGGCAGGCGCTGGCAGTCCGCACCCTTACCTCACCTAATGGCGGGCGTCTGCCAATGTTTATTTGGCCATTGCCATTCACCAGCTGCTCCTCTACCATGTTGTTTTTCTTCCCAGATGGCAACACGATGTTCCACGATAAAACTGACACAAAAAACAATGCAAAATTTGTCTAAGAGAGGTTCAGCAAGCACGAGGCAAACATCTGATATCCCTCGGAGCCCGCCAAGTTCGCAGCGCACAGTGCCAGGGTAATTATGGGATGATTTGAACAGAGGCAATGCACAGGCAAGCCACGTCCAAATGGATCAGGTAGGTTTCCAGAAGAGGCAGGACACACGGCTGGCTCCTTCCCTGGCACCCTGGCAGAACCAGTGACGATAGTCTGGGTTCCCAGAAGCCTCCTGCACTACTGAATCCTATGCTCTACCCAATGCCACCTAGTTAATGGCTTACTTTAAAAAAAAAAAAAAACTCTTTTATTCAATTCGACTCTGTTTTCAATAAGATAAACACTCCTGCTATAAAAATGCTGGGAAACCAACACTTATCAGCTGCCTACTCGCCAAAGCATCTGCTTTCCTGCCCCTCCAGCCTCTTTATTCTGTCCGGTCTTCTCCTGGCTGTTGGAGTTTCCAAAAATGGACTGTTATTTTGGGGACTGATGTGAAAAAAAGAGGGCGCCCTCCCATCTTGCTACTCTAAAGTCAGCTCTCCCATGGCCTCTACCCAGAAGTGTGCAACTCCTGGTCAAGTGTTCTTTTTACTGGTTATGAAGCGCCACAGATGTCCTATAGAACAGAGCTTTGGCTGGGACACACATTCATCACTGTCAGGCAAAGTGCTGCCTTGTATGTGGCATCCCCTTCGTATGTTCTTTGACAGAGCACATTTTCAGGTGAAATGCTGAAGAGCTTACACTTTTACTTTCTTCACCTCGTGTTTTCTTACTGGACTCAGAATTGCCTCGGAGGTGGGGGGGGTGGTGAGTGCATTCATGGTTAGAGTTTGCACATTTCTTACAGTTTATTTGACTTGCAGAGAGAAAGCTGAGGGAAAACTTGTTTCAAAATCCTATTGAGCACTTGAGGAATCTACTCCAAACTTGTTTTGTTAGGCAACTCTTGGTTTTAAACTGCTGGCAATAAAAAATTAAAAAATGCTCACTAATTTTTGGTGAAAAGTGTTATGGTAATGAATTAAAGTCTTCTGACTTAAAGGTGTATTATGTATTGACAGCTTGTAAAAGCAAATTTTCAACAACTTGGACAAGAAAGAGAGTTTTCATTGTAGGAGTACTTAACAGGACAACTTGTTCTGTAAACACTGACACATTTCCACATGTAGAGAAAGGCAGTTGAAAGGGCTTAGAATTTCCTGGAAAGACCTGAGCCTAGGTCTTAGCTAGGCCATTAACATCGGATGAGTCACTTCACCTCTGCTGGCAATATTTTCTTTATAGAAAATGAAAATATGAGTAATAATCATCAAAGACAACATTTATAAGGATCAGATCAGTTGACAGGTACGAGAGAGTTTTTATAACTTTTAAATCATGGTACAACTATTAGTGTGCCATTGACCACACATACCTGTTCAGCTAAGTCTTACTCTTTCTTAGACCATAACTTTTCTTCAATGGGAAATTTCTTTTTCTTTAATCTGATAATTTGTTAGTGCAGCCTCAGAAATTCTGGGAGGATAGGGCAGGGCAGATTTTATGACTTTTGTGAATATTTGACCTTCTGAGTGCAGAGGAAAAAATCTGAATATATTAACATTTGAGGTCATGCTCTAATTCAGTTTTGTAGGAAGCAACATCATTTGACATTTCAACCTTTTTGTAGGACAGATTGTTGGGCATTTTCCAAGGTAGCAAGAGCTGAACTTTTCCTTCCAGTATTGAAATTGCTTGGCTATTTCTATACAGATGGAATTAATATAATGCACATATTTCCTTGCTCACATTCATGCTGAATCAGAATGATTCCATGGACCTAGAGGAGAGCAAGGTCAAGTTCAAAACTCTCAGAGAGATAGAGAAAGGTCAGTCTCACTCATCTATGCCTGTTGGAGCTTATATTCATTTATACTAACGCAGTGATTCACAGACCTGGCTTAGAATCCCTACATAGTATTTGTGTCTCTTTGGTTTCAATTCTTCAGAGCTACTGTAGCTTACTTAATCAAAAGAATGCATGTTCAAGCATTCTGTTTTAAATGGTTGGAGTGACAGTCATTAACATTTTAAGGTTTCCCATATGATCCTAATTACAGCTAAGCTGAGAACTACATATTTGGAAGTAGGCAGTAATACACTACCTAGTAATACATATGCAATGTGTAGGTATTCAGCTAAGTAGGGTTTGACTAGCATGATTTTTGAGTGATCACTGGAACTAGCATTCCATGATGGTATAAAAATCACATTTTTTTGATCCATGCCTAGTAGTGTCAGCCTGGCATCCCAGCACTCCAGGAGATTGAGGCAGGAGGATCTCAAGCTTGAACCCAGCGGAGATGAGTTAGCACATTAGTAAGACTCTTTTTCAAAATAAACAAGTCAAAATGGGCTGGGCATGTAGCTAAGTGTGAAGGCCCTAAGTGCTCACTCCCAGTACACGATTTCACAAACACACATACATACACACAACAAAAAACCACCATGATTTTGGAGTTATAAATGCTGACACTAAAAATTTTTATACTTTTGGAGCACAAATTTATTTTTGTTGATATTAAACTTGGTATTTCTGCACGAATCAGTAAACATATGTTACCAATTTTTGATTTTCAAACACAGGATTCAGTAGGTTATATTTATTTATTTATTCATTTATTTTGAGACTGGGTTTTACTCTATTCCAGGCTGGGCCTAAACTCACTATGTACCCCAGGCAGCATTGAACTCACAGCAATCCTCTTGTCTCAGCCTCCTGAGTGCTGGGATTACAGATGTGCATCACCGTGCCCTGCTTATGTCGTGCTGGGGAAATTGAACTCACGTACTTAGTGCTTGCTGTGCAAGCGCTTTAACTGCTGAGCTATTCCTCCAGCCTTAGTAGGCTATATTTTAAAAATGCTAAATATTAACAGGCTCTTGAGGTTCGAGAGGCAAAGCGATCCTAAGACAAAATTGTTTGAAGATCACTGCTCTAATGTCTTATGTCACTCTTTTGGGATTCTCATCTCTATGTAAAATTATCTTATTTATTTGTCTGTGCAATTGTTTTGTGTCTTTCCCAACTAGAACACCAATATCCTAAGGACGGTTTGTTTGCTGCTGCATTGTCGGTACCCACAAGTGCCTGGCATATAACAGACAATCTAGTCTCATTACGTACCTCCAAAATTCAAGTCATGTGGAAGTCCTAACCCCTAGTAGCTCATATTATGACCCTATTTGGAAATAGGATTATTGCAGATGTAATTAGTTAAAATGAGACCGAAACGGAGGAGGATGAGCTTCTAATCTAGGGTGACTGGCATCCTTATACAAAGATGAGCAAATAAAGATTCAGAGACAAGGAGGCCACCATGCAAAGACTGGAGTGATGCTGCCCCAGGCAGGGACTGGCGAGAAGCCAGGAGCAAGGAGCGCTCCCTTCCCTAGCACCCTCGGGGGCAGTATGGCCCCGCAACATCTGACCTCCAGAAGGATGAGACAAGGAGCTTCTGTATTTCAAGCCACCCAGGGTGTGGCAGTCCTGGGAAAGAAGCTCAGATAGTAGATTTTCAATAGATAATGGTTAAGTACAAGAATCTTTTGGCACTTCACGTGTATTATTACATTCATTTTTTTCAGAATAACCCAACCAAGTGAGGCCATTGTTATTTCTCTTCTCAGGACAGTAGGGTCTGGAGAGCTGAAGTAGCTACTCAAAGTCCTTTATCTTGGCCCCCTATGACAGAGCGCCCAGGCTCTGCACTCTGGAACCTGGCATAGACCCTGTATGATAGACACACACAAGACCAGGAAGTCACTGTGAGTATGCACCACACGATGCACCGGAAGAGTGCTTGATTCGGATGCTCAAAATTTGTGTTGTTAGGTACTCAGTCTTCCACTGAGAGACTCCTTCCCCTGCCCCGTGACTCCCGGCCTGACTCAGCCTCAGACACCTGCAGTGGAGGAAGGAAGTGTGGCTGTATTTTCTCCCTCTAGTTCGACTCGTCTTCTTCAAGGTCAGGTGAGGGAGAAAAGGGGGAGGACAGTGATTAATATGCCTCTGTGGCCCTCTGAATGACAGATGGGATATTTGGGTGTTCCTTGGGGATCCCTATCTCAGCACTGCTCCCTGGAAAAGGATGTGCAACCTCCCGCTGACCCGGGGACTGAATTCTTTCTAGCGGAGTCATTGTACCCTGGAGGACGACCGTGGTCCTATGATGGAAAATCAAGCCCTACCGCTTTCCTTGACATGTATTCCAACTCAAAGGAAGGATTTTGCTCTTTTGTCCTACAAACTCTGGAAGTGTAGGCTGCTCCCACCACAGCGCTCCTTTCTCTTTGGCCATAAAAGGCAATATTTCCTGCAAGCCTGCGCATTAGTTCTCCTTCCAGACCAGAGTCTGTCTTTTAGCTCTGTGTCTCCAAACTCTGGAGGCTGCGTATGGAGCCCTCTGAGAGAGTTTCTTGAAACCTCCTTTACTTGACCTGAATGGTTGTGGTGGGAAATACCCTGATACATATGTATTAAAGGAGTTTCATGCTATCATTAAAGATCTAATATTCCTAGGAATGTTATTTGGACCAGAAAAAACCCCTTGGGTATAATATAAATGTCAATGTTCCAACAAACGTAACCGTCACTTTAGCATTTTAATAATTTAAAACAACTCACTCTCTCTTACTGAACGCCCACTAAATGGTAGGCACTATACCAGAGCAAAACGGGAAGTCCGAACTCTAATTCCACGTACTGTGCGTTACTCTGGATAGTAGCCTGCTGTTCACGTGGACAAGCCTTGGGTGAGGGCAGGAGAGTGGGCAGTGCCCTGGGTACCGAGCGAGGCTGTGTGTGTGTGTGGACACTCCTGGCCGCGCCGTCAGCCAACACGCAGACTGCTGGGCTAGGTACTGAGATTGTACCAGCAGTAAGTGCACAGAGGCAAACCTGACTGTCCCTTCAAGTTCACATATGAAAATTCGAAGGATTTGTGCTACTGAAGGAACAGGCTCATGCAAATAAGCAAAATACAAAGTAATGTGTTTTATAAGACAACAACATTCTGGACAAAGCATTACAGTGGATTAATGTCATAGCACAGAAGAGGTAGAAGGAGGCTGGGTCAGACGAGCGTCCCATGAAACGGACTCCCTAATTTAGTGAGGTACCTTGGATAGATTCGCTTGCACTGGAGGGAATTTCAGTTTTCTCACCTAAAAAATATAGGTAATATATCTTTATACATGTACTTCCCCTGTATTTAGCAGTCTAGTTCTTTTGCCTTATTTCATGTATTATTTGCTTGAATATGTATAATAAAATAGACAAAAACTTCATGATTAGAAAATTATGTAGCCAGAACAGGGAAGATGTGGAGAAGGGTAATACATGGAAATGTCCTTTAATAATAATTCATATTAAAATTCCTTATATGTTTTATATAGTGTTGGTAGTACTATTTATAAAATATATTATTTTTATTCTCTGGATGCTGACCATAATCAACTCAACAGCACTAAATTTGGATCGTAAATAAGTTTGGATCATAAAACATGCCTGAAATTTAGGAAGAATTTCCAAGAAATCTTATGGAACTGATTTTTAGAATCAGACTTATACCAGGAGATTCAGAGGCCCGGAAAGAAGATGTCACAGCCTTAGATTGTCACTCCTATCTTTCCTGAAGATTTCCTTAGTTTATGTTTCAATTTTGGCCATACCATATTCTTATTTCTCAATACTCCAAATATTTAGCTTCTGTCAATAATGTGCCTAAAAAATCTTTTGATTTCAAAGATGTTGGCTTCTCCCGAGGTCAATACGTGTGACTCTTCTGTCTCCCTTCCTGGAATACACATCTCCCCTTGTGAGAACCTGGAATACTTAATAAGTTCTCATGTTCAAGGAGGCAGTTTTGTAGTCAGCAACAAATTGTCCAATTTGTCTTTGGCAGAAAAAAAATCTTAATTACCCTTTAGAGAATTCATTGAGCTTTAAATGAGTTTAGAGTACGGGCTAAGTTTCCCTTTAGCAGAGTACAATCTTAATGTGTGTTCCTGTTAAAAGCCTGTTTGTGATATTCCACTGTGACTTCTCTGTGACTTCAATCTCATAATTCTAATGAGACTTGTAATTCTGTTCAGTTTTCATTATTTTTGTGAGCTTATTGTTATCTTATTCGTTCTACAAATGCTTTACAAAAGTGAAATTTCCCCAGTAAGAGGGGCCATGTCTCAAAGATATTTTTTCCAAGAGAAGCTGAGAGACGCCCCTCCCTCGCGACATCTTTTTCTCTTTCCTCTCCAGATGCTCATGTGCCCACCGGTGTGACACAGTAGCCTGGCTCTCTGAACTCAGCACAGGGCCATTCTCATTGTCATGCTGAGGGGAGCGAGAATCTGAACAAAAAAGACCTAGTTGTTATTTTTGTTATCTTTTCCTTTGGTCTGATGATGTGACCGATATTTGTAGCCAACTGGGGAAAGCCATTACACAGGGTATTCAAAGCCATTTAAATATGTGGTAGTAATAATTACAGCATCAGAGAAAAAAAAGATTTTGATAGACATTTCAGGGACGGCTCTTTGAGCTAAACAGAAAGGATGCATGGAGTGGGCAAATGAGTCATAAGGAAAAGGCAAGTTTAATTTAGGCGGCCTCGAAGGGTCTCACTTGGGAACTTGGCTTTTGAACTAGCTATGTGAACCCTTTGGGACTCTTTGTTCTAAAATAGCAAACCCAAATGTCCCTGGAATGAAGTCGCTAAACAGGAGAACAATGTGGCTGGAGGACCATGTGGTGAAAGGCAGGGTCAGAGAGTTGGTGGGGAGTGCAGGGGTAGCTGTGCATAGCCTGTGGGACAGCCGCTACTCGTCGGTGCCCACGGAGAGCCAGTGGCAGGCTTTGAGTAGGGAAGCAACATAAACTCAGCAGTATTTTTCAGGATCAACTGAGAGTTCTGAGAGCAGGTGAAATGACCTGCTCTCAGGAACGACCACTGCAATAATCTAAGGATATGATGGGGGCTGAGGGGGGAGTGAGAAACGTGGAAGAGAGAACCAACGGGATTCGATGATAAAGAGTTAGCAAAAGAAAACAGGATAACTCCAAGGCTTTGGCTTTGAAGAAGTGGAAGAACAAACGTGATGACAGGCGACAGCAGGGAGACACGTGTCAGTGACTCCTTTTCTCTCTCTGCATTCCTCCCATAGCTTCAATTCTTCTGTTGTTTTGTCTGCCTTCCTTGGCGGCTCTTTACAGCTTGTCCTTAGGTATCTTTGATCTCTAAGTTCAAGACCTGCTTAGTGCTTCCTGTGACATATCACTTATCATTTTACTCATTTTCTACTTATTTTTAACTTGTAAAGTTACAAAAACACCACTAGGTCTCAAATTCCCTAGGAACTAAATTGAATATGGTTTCAATCTAGAGCTTCTGTGATCTCTTTTACACAGATTTTTGTGGTGATGTCAAAGTCCAGTGGCCTGGGAATTAGGAAATCTTCATTATTACTTTGTTCCTGTGATCTGGGTAATAAGCAACATGTTTTTGGACTTTAATTTTATCATCATTAAGGCACAACAAAGGAGGCAGAACTGGCTAGGTCATTTCTGGAGCCGACATGCATGGGAGCATGATTATGTGTTTATCCTTGACATTTCAATTAGTTAAGAGCAACATGAATCCAGGAATGAGCAGAATCATTGGATACAGTTCACATACATGAGAAATCACTGAAATTATTTTAGTGCAGGTACTATTACTCTTGAGGTGTTTTTCTAAGTGCCACAGAGAACACCAAACATGCTATAAAGACCTAGTCATTCTAATGAGTTACTTGTACAACTAACTCAAAAATCATGAGACTTACTATGATAAGTCATATGATCAAAGGCCAAAGTCAGAAAACTAGAGAGTAAATTCTGACAAAAGTGTTGGAGGAGACATCAGGGGGTTGACATTGTAACTTGAAGAGCAAGTGGGATGTTTATAAGAGATGAAAAGAAAATTTCAGACTGTATGAAAATATTAGAAAGGTCATGCCGATGAAAAAGTCTACCAGAATGTTTACAAAGAGTGAGTAGCGTAGCTTTGAGCTCAGGGCTCAGAATCCAGCTAGACAGAAAGTTCTGTTCCAGGCTTTCAAGTTGTTCTTCCTCTCACCCTTAATTTCACTTTCTCACTATCATCCACCTGATCCTATTTCATCTTCTCTCTTCTTTTTTTGTAGGCCAAGCCCCAAAACAGAATTTCCTCTCTCTGCTCTCTGACACTTACTGTGTTCCAGCTTTTCAGCTTTCATCTACAGTTAGCCTTGTGATTTATGCTGTACAATGTCAGATCCGCAGCCAGACAGCATTTGGAAACAGTAGTTTGGGGATAACTCTGTATTTGAGAATTCTAGACCACTTCTTAACCAACATGGAATTTAGGTCTTATTTCATTAAAATAGCTAGAATATTTTCAACCTCATTTCTTTTTTCTCATTGTCATTAAGCCTCTAATGGTCCCCTGCTCCATGTCATGAGGTCCACACACAACTCAGAGATTTCCTGGTTACCCTTGAACATTCCACGAATAATCTTAAAATGTGTAATATTAAATATTGCCCTTTTTGTTCATCGTTGCAAAGATTTATAATCAATAAGATTTTGAATGAAAATCAATAACCCAGTTATTACCAATAGCCCAGTTATTATCAAGTTATGATTATTAACCCAGAAGGGAGACCTAGATGCACTTTATTTCTAAACAAGAAATACACATTACAATGCTCTACGCAATTCAGGCTACTGAAGACCTGGATGCCACTACTACAAAACTATATAGGGAATTTTTAAGATATGAGAGTCCGTGAACATGAATGCAGAAAATAGTATCTTTCTTTTCGCTAATCTCTTCATTGAAATGTAGCATTCTTTTAAACTAAGAATCAGGCAACACGCTGAATCAACTTTAGTAGTAACTGCTGTAGAGTAGGCAGGGTGGAGGATTCCTGCCAGGTATATTCAAGACCTGGAGATTCTATAAGACCTGGAAGAGACTGATTGAGGCAGAAGATAAAGATTGTATTAGCGTGACAGTACGCTGGGGGTCTGACTGAACTAAGACCTCAGCCGGCTTCTAAAAGGAGAGCAATGATATGTACGTCTGGGATAGAGGGCAGGGCTGGCATTGGCAATGGGGAAGTTAGAGGGCTGGTGGGGGCTCCAGGGCCTGGAGAAATTGCCTGTGTCCTGGCCTAGTTAGGACTGAGGGTTTGACCTGTTTCCACCTGAGAAGGCTGAAACCCAGAGAGCCAGCTGGGCCACTAGAGGGTCTACCAGGCTAGCAAGAACATTTTACCATCGACACCCTGGGTTTACTTCCAGTAGAAATCACAGATATTTTTGTAGCACGTGATAACTGTATATCTCTCAAAATGTTACTTATGCTCATTATAATTCTTAAAATTGTGATTGTTGTTCAATCCACAGCTGGATATTGATGTGTACAATTAGGGCATATAATATTATATCACAGTTTTAGATTTTGAAAAGTGTAATGTGCTCAAGCGTTCTCAGTGTCTTTGTAGTTTTGTTTTATTGTATGTTTTATAAAAATAATAATTACAGAAGGGATCCACAGATTCGCCTCCAGACTGTCAGAGGAGTCCATGATGTTTAAAATATTATGAATTCCAGATTAGTTATGTTCGGAATTACAGTTAGAATAAACCAGAAGTGTGGTTGGTAGGTAGGTAGGCCAACAGATAGATAAGATTAATGTCACCTTAAAAAAAAATCCTTCTCCCTCAGTTTCCCTTACTTTTATGAAGCAGAGAATGACAATTTCCTAATCATTGACAATTATCACTAGAACAAAGGACTAGGTGTATGTTTCATAAAAGCTCCTTTTCTGATTAGCTAAATGGTTATTCATGACAGTCAAATAAAAAATGTTTTAGCCCAGAGAGTCAATTTATAAACCTGGAACAGTCTTGGAATTGTTAACAAATACATTGTATTTAATGACATATTTTCTTTATTGTGTACATATTTAGGGGGAATGCTAACGCATTATTTCTGGAGAAGTGATTTATCAGTGTGTTTCTTGATTTCAGTATTTCTCTAAGTAACCGTGTTTTGTAATCATGTATGTGTGTGTACATGCATGCATGTCTGTGTGCTTTCCTTTGGTTTGGGCAAAGCATGCACACACACACACACACACACACACACACACACACACACACACACACACTCACATTGTCAAATATATTTACACAGAAAAGTCTGGGTTTATATATACACATATTACTTATATAGATAGCAAGTTAAGTCATCTTATTAATGCTATGCTTTATAGCTAAGACTCAAAATAGAAGTTTTTATTACCTTAAAGACTAATATTCTTCATTTATAACTCATTCTGTTACCCATTGCTATTTTATAAAGTACATAAAATTTATAAATATACAAACTTTCTGCTAAACAATTGCTTTTATTTTATTAGATTATATTAATATGCTGCATTGTAATGTGAGCAGCAGTTCCTCAAGTAGTAGTATAAAAAAGTGGTAAGATTTGGGATGCTCTAAAATTAACTTTTCAAACACATTGTTTCCCTCTGGCAAAGATCTTGTTCTATGTGTGAGTTACATTTATGGGTCTCCAACGACTCTTTACTTTTGATTCTTTGCCGGAACTCCTAATTGAGAGCAATATTCTATTTTTTTCTTCTGTTTTATAAAGCCTTCTAGGGGAAGGGAATAGTTTATACCTTCCACACACTCTGTCGAATAAATATCATTCAACTGTTTTGTTTACCACTACCTTTGCAGAGAGCAACTTAAGTGGACATCCCTTCCCATCTTGCAGAAATGAGCTTAGTTCTACTTATCTAGGATGAGGTGTCTCTGGTTGTGCTTATGTTTCAACTACTGGGTGTGAGTGCCAACCCTCAGTTATGCGAGCTGAATCCTACTGTCTGGGAATTATGCTCCTTGGTCCCATCCATTGTCTTGCCGGCCTTGTGCTGGATCGCCTGCATTCGAAGGTGCTCAGTAAATGTCAATTTGTGACAAAGTATGGTCCTATCTGATCCACGAATGTCCAAGACATGTTCAATACTTTTCTGGGATAACTATCAATAAAATTCTATTTGATCATCTATCTAACCACTGAAAGAGGGCTGACGATTTAAGGCTCTATTTTTCTGGAATTTTGGAAACTCTCATTCAGTAATAGACATAATATCTGAGGTATATATTTTTTAAATTCACAGTAATTTATCAAGGAAACATCTCCAACATCTGCCCACCACATCTGACAGTAGCATTTATCAGAATGGTGAAGTTAGACAGGGTGCCTCAGAAAATATTTAATTGAAAATATTTCTCAAGATATATTAAGATAGCGTAAGGCTAGCTCTCAAAGGTAGTAGTTTTCATGATAATATAAGATTTGATATTGATTTGGTAGGTTTTGAATTTGTTTCCTGAGTGAAACCAACTGTAGCTTTTTACCAGGTGGAGGGCTAAGCATTACGACGGACTTCAAACTACCTTCTCTACAGATTTCTTAAAGTCGGAGACCTTAAGTAGGCCAAGAAATTCACCTTTGAATGAAGGTGCAGCACTCTACTGGGTTCCTCCTGTTGCAGTTCAATTCCAAAGGTCCTACAAGGAAAACTACTGGAAAATTTACTGGGGAATTGGGACACATTGGAAGAGGAAAAATTAATTTTACAAGGAAGCAACAGACGATTTTCTTCAGGTGAGTTCTTCCACATCCCAGGATACTTCAGGAGTTAGACTCCCAACCGTGCGCCACTCGTCATGGTGGCTTTTAGGGATATCAAGACAGAGGACATGTAGTCTGTGCCCTCAAGGAACAGGCAAGCTGTTTTGTAAACAGCTAACTATGATATAGGATACGACAAAATAAATGCTAAACGGAGTGAGAAGCAACTAGTAGCTGTTGGCCACAACCTGTCCTTGGTGGCAGCTTGTAAGTCAGAGTTCCATGTGCTTCCTGATAAGCCGTTATTAAAACCCAGGATTCCTTGCCTGGAAAGGGTTAAGAATGGGTCTTGTTGGCTAGCCAGGGTTGAGACATGTATAATAAAATTATTTAATGAGGCTTTCTGAATGCAGCAGTGCTTTGACTAGAGGCAACTTCTATTTGTCTAGGCAACATTGTGGTTTGCTTTTAAGTAAAGGGCTTTTGTTGTAAACGCATTCTTTTTCCGGAAGGCTTCTTCGACAACGGAAGCGGGGCTGCAGTTCTCCCTGTAGGCCAAAAGAGGGCACCTGGAGCTCTCCGAATGGCTGTGTTTGCTGAATTGTCTCAGATCTGCTGGATGTTTTTCTACTCCCATAAATCAGATCTGATTAAAGACGGTTTGGATCCTGAAAGGGACGTGGAAGACACAGTTAGGCTCAGCCTTTGGTCTTTTTCATTGAAGATCGGCATTTATTTAGTGCATCTAGTATTGGGCAGATTCATACTTTTGTTCTCTCTATATTTGTAAAATAGTGATATATTAGTGCCGAGAGGAACTGCTGTCTCGATACTCACCGAACACAACATGGAAAGATTAACATTCATACTCACTTGGAGAATGTACTCTTGTAGACTTGGTGCCCAAATTCTGGTTGTCTGTGATTTGTTTGGACATTGGGTGACAGAAGTTTCCCTCTTTCTGTCCAGTTCCCTTCGAAGTCTTGTGTTTCTCAGCTGAGGATGCTGAATTGTTTTGAGGTCTCCAGGACTGTGGCAGCTCATAAAGTTCTGAAGACCGGGCCATTAAACTTGGAAATAACATCCTGAAGATTGGTTTGTGGAGCCACCATAAGGGTAGTTGACCAACATTGCACAATGGCAAGGATTAGCCTTATTTTTGTTTTGCCTTTAAGGGGAATCCTGCCTGGGGGCCGGGATAAGTGAGGGCTTCTCTTGAGGAAAGATCAAGGACTCCATGAGAATTTCCATTAAGCCTTTAAAAACAAAGCAATGAACTGGCCAGAGCCTTGATGTGAGCTCCAACGCATGAGTTTTAGCCTCCATTTGAAACGGGTTGAGCTGCAGTGAGGTCTGAGAACCTCACCTCTGCATGTCAGTTGTTGCCCCAGTTAAATGAATAAAAATAGTGTTGTTCTTGTTCTTTCAGACTTCAATAGGATTAATTTTAAGAGAGGTATTGAAGTAACAGGTATGGACAATATTTTGTTTTGCTTTGTGTTTTTTTATCCCTATTCCCCAGTACCAACCATAGTTTCCAGCTCAGAATAATTATAACCCAATAACAGTTTACTGAAAGGAAGTATGTATTCATAATTTTATGTATATGATTTTTAGGATGGCATACGTTATTGACTAAACATTTCCAACAATAAGCCAGGATTCTGAAACCTTAAATGGATCTTTAAGGTCAGACCCTTTAGTTTGTTCTTTGGGGGTAGTTTTCAGAATAAATCAGAAAATCATTAATAAATAAGCCAGTAGAATAGCACAAACTAGAACTGTTCTGGGAAAGTCAAAGTGTGAGGCTATCATTGATATATGCCAAAGTGAGCCTAGGTCTTCTAGTTCTTTGTTCATTGCAGTGTAGTATCTCACAGAATGCAATTTCTGCGTCTTTCTGTTTCCAACAAAGGTCTTAATAAATGGTGATTGCAAAGCACTGCAAGATCTCATGGCACAACAGAAGTCTTTGCAAAGGAGAGTTGTATTCAACATAGTTTTGGTATCAATTGTATTTTCTGTGTTGAGTTTTCTGATTGCTTAGAAGCTGTATACTTTATAAATGGAAATACTTGATTGGCTGAAGCAATGAGTTTCCTTATTGTGCTAAATAATAAAGGTCTGTGTATTCCTGTACATATTTACAATAATATTTTGTACTCATAAGAGAATTAATAGTTTAATAAGAGAGTTTTACTTTGTATTTGTGGTAGATATACTGACCCATCTGATGTAATCAACATAGCATTATTAGAACTTCATTGCAGGCTTTTGTCAATATGCAATTCTACAAACTGGGAATAAACATGAAACATATTTTACTTACTATCATAAGTAAATTTCTAAGGGTGAGGATAAGGATACACTATCAAGCTGGATCTGGTGGCATAGGCGTATAATTCCAGCATTCTGGGAGGCCGAGTCAGGAGGATCACAAGTTTGAGCTCAGCCTTGGCAACTTAGCAACTGAGTGAGATTCATCTCACAACCAAAACTCAAAAATAGGTTGGGGATGTAGCTTAGTGTGACGGCCCCAGGCTCAATCCTTAGTGACACACCTGCACACAGAGGATATACCATCACATTTTCACATTTTCTTTTGGAATTCTGTGCATCCTAGCTGTATTTCTCTTGCTAGTATATATCCATCTTTCATATATCTGGCTTATGTGGACTCTAAATGTCCTGTATTTTAATCGGACTCTAAACGTTCTATATTTTAATTGGATTCTAAATGCTCTGTATTTTAATTAGAATGTGAGGAGCATGAGAGTTTCCGACATCTGTAATAACAATAGTGATTAGAAAGGGTTAAACTGTGCAGAACTGAATACCCAAGAATATTGTGGGGATGTTTTTGTTAAAGCGCATCAACTTCCCATGGCTTCCCCACTCTCTGCCATTCCGGCTGGTCGCATATTTCCTAGAGTCCACTTTGTTATTCCTCATTTCCAGTTGGTTCTTGCTGCCTGAAGTTAGTTACAATCAATCGGGTGATGCTACGATGACAGCAAAGTTTGATTCTTTGCGAGTCCATTATGGGTTAATGGCCGTGCTGATGGCACAGCCATTGCCACGTGCAACCAGTTTTGTGGAAAGAGAGAAAGAAGAAACGGCTGAATACACACGGGACCTGCCTGCTTACCGACTTTCCACACAGGTGACTCGGCCACGTCCGGGGGCAGCAAGGCGAAAGCGAAGGAGGCACACCGGGAATGATACCTGGGGCATTTGATGGTTGAATAACGTAGTCCAGGTGAGTCTGCTTTGGACTTCATGAAAGGCTTCCTGGGACCATGCATCTGCTTAGAGAACAAGATTGTCACTTCGTATCCTTTTATCAACTAGAATTTGCCTTCATCCAAATAGGTTGAGCTAAACACCGGGAGATTCCCATTCTACTAAGACTTCAGAGCTCTGTGGCCTGTCACTTTCCCGGTCAGTATTTCATTATCCCATACTAAGTGCCAATCATCAAGTTAAAGTAGAAGGCAACCACAGGCCGAGCTACGCAAGCACATGACTTGTGTTTCCACACTCAAACTATTTTCCTTTCAGTTCACCGGAGGAGAGTTTTTATTTTGAGCTTCAGGTTTTTATATTATCAAAATATTTATTTAAAAATCATACATTTTCTGAGTCTGAAGCTTTTCATTTTGTTAATATTACAGTGTTACTTTAAAGTGATATATATATATATTATACATATATACATATATATATATATTATACATATATACATATATATATATATTATACATATATACATATATACATATATATATATATATATATATATTTTTTTTTTTTTTTTTTTTTTTTTTTTTTTTTTTGACAGTATGAGGACTGAACCTAGGGGCACTTTACCACTGAGCCATGTCCCTGTTATTCCTTTATGTTCTTTATTTTGAGACAGGCTATTGCTAAGTTGCCCAGGTTAACCTTCAATATATGACTCTCCTGCCTTGGTCTCCTGAGATAGATTATAGGTATATTCCACCATGCCCAGATTACATTTTTTTCTTTACCTTTGTCACCTCCTGTACTAATTTTTCTGGGGTGAGGAGGCAGCGAGGTGTTTGCCTAGGACTGGAATCTTATATCTCTCTTGGAAGAGTCAGACTGTGATCTTTCTCTTTTTTTTTTGCCCACTGGATGGTGGAGAAGTTTGCTCAGGTGCTGGTGAGCTGGAAAGAGCGAGCAGCTGAGCCGTCAGACTCACAGAGGAGCTGGCTTCTTGCGTGTCCATGAACTTGCTGGAGGGTGTGTACTCCCGGAGCCCCACACACCCTCTATCAGGAAGGCAACTGCCAGCAGCAGCATGACAGCAGAAGAAAAAAAAGAACCAGAACCAGGATGAAAGTGTTTTTCCTCCAGTGCCTTTTGCTGGCAGGCCCTGACATTCTGTCAGCTATCTGGCCAAGGAAAACGTTTTCATCGTCCAGCTCTAGTCTCAAAGTGCGGAGCCAAGTATGCAAAATTGCTGCCCACCACTCACATCGGGGCTGCACCCCGATAGCCCACCCCAAGTCAAAAATACCTTACATTAAAAATGCACTTAGTGACCTGACCTACCCGGACGTTACAGCTTACTAACACGGTGGACCTAGAGTATCAGTGGTCTACCCTCAGGACCATGCAGCTGAGGGACGCTGTGGCTCATGGCCACCGCCCGCATCCTGAGAAGGCGCTCTTCCACCAGCCCCGGAAAACACCGAAATTCACAAAGGTACAGTTTCTGCAAAATGTAAATCACTTTTGTGCCAACACAAAGATGAAAAATCGTTACGTTAAACTATTGTGAAGTCAGAACCACCTGTCTGTATCTGGAGCCGAGAAGCAGTAGTTGGTAGTGGGCACAGTAACTACAAGCATGACTCAGGATGGAAGGAGCTCTTGGCACTTACACTGAGCCACATGTGTACACTCGTATTTCTCTGTCTTCGTGGACACTACTGACAAAGAGACTTCCTGTGTTAGAGGTGAGCCTTGAGGGATGAGTAGGACCCGGGAGCGAGGAAGAAAGGAGTGAGTGAAGAGCCCCGTGATGCAGGACACCGTGTGCACAGAGGCCCGGGTGCTGGACATTTGGGGTAGCTGAGGCCCCAGCGCGGTGCACACAGGAGGAGTATGAAGATGGAACGATAGTAGATTCTGAATAGCGTATCTGAGCGAAAGGCTTAACAGACGTGGTATTCTGAAGTCAAATCCCCCAAACATGAAGCTATTTTTTTTTTTGCACGGATATGTGTTTCCTTTTCTGTATTTTCTGTCTTCTGGACCCAATGTAAGTTTCTTAAGTATTTATTTTTCTGGGTCACACACTGAGGCAGCCCAACAATTGAGTAGTTGGAAAAAACATGTGTCCGGTGGAAGTTTCTCAACATTAGATGAAGGAAGAGCTAGAGAGCTTATTCATTGCAGATTTTTGTGTGTGATTGTGTTTTTAGTTTTATAAAACTTGTGCAATGGAAAAGGCAGGGAATTTGTCTTCCTGTAGCACGCGCTACAATTTCTACCAAAAAGAAGTCTATGCAGGATACTTTCCAAGTGTTTGTGTGCACGTGCTTGTGAGATAGAGGCGTGGGAGAGACTAGCTAATTCTTAGGCTATATTCCAGAAACATACATCTCTGAGAATTGAAGCTGGTATTTTTTTTACTTCCTGAAAGTCCCCAGTGAAGAGTCTCTCAGAATAGACCGTTTGCAGGATCTTTGCACAAACCATGGGGAAATGGAGGTTCAGAAGTGGGAAGCGGTTTTGCTCAAGTTCCTGGCCCCATAACAGTAGGAGCAAGTTTTCTGCTTCTCAGGCTGAACCTTACTGAGGTTCCCAGGATGCCTTGCTTCTGTCTGAAAACAGGTAGGCATGTATAAGGGAGCATCGCCATCTGAACCTTAGATGTATTTAAAATTGAGGTACATTGTGCTTTCTAGACAAAGGGATGCTGCGTTAAGTTGCTGCAGTTCTGAGCACTGACCCCACCAAGTAGCCTTCTTTTCTCCCCTCCATGCTGTAATACTACTCATTTCTTTTTTCTTCTTCTTCGTTAACCCCCAGATATCACTTCTTTCCTCCGTTTCCTTTGTGGGTGTTTCACAGACCCCGAGAACAGTGGCTGAGTTCCTTTGGGAGCAGAAGTCATTCTCCAGAGACCAGCAGGTTTCCACTTCGCTCACCTCTGCTCAGTGTCATCACTCTAGACCCTCGGCTCTACAATATGTCCTGACTTTCTGGTCCCCAGGCTCTCCTGTCTAACTCTGACATCTGCTAAACCATCTTAGAAAATCCTCTTCCGGAATGTCCACACATCCTACACATTCCAGATAATAAGAAGATATGAGAAATGAGCAATCCCCAAACATTTACTTTAAATTGATTTATTGGCTGACCTCTCTGTACCTTTTTAACAAAATTGCTGTTAAAAACAGGCCCATGTTTCCCAACTCACCATATGTGACCCCTCCTTGGACTCATGGCTATCTTTCCATTGTATTTGTCTCAGAAAAGATCTGTGGGCCTATTTCTAACATTTAACTTTCTTGTTAAAAACTAGTGATTTTAATGATAACTAAACCCAGTAAGAAATATTTTAAAGACATTTTCACTTCATAGGTGATTATATAATCATTGAAAACAAAGTCAACCTTATAGGTAGTTTGCACAGTATCAGTCTTTGTGGTCTTTGTGCTTGTATCCCCACCCTTTTTTCTTTTTTTTTTTTGAAGGGAGAGTGAAGATAGTGTCCAGGAAGAAGAGGTTATGCTAAGATTGTTTATTTATTTGGCTCGTCTTTGTCTCTGATATCATCATTTCATCCCATGGACAGCCTTTACTTCCTGTACAGAATTCTAAATTTCTAGAAATCTTAGGAATAGTCACTCTCATTTTGTAAGTCCATATTTTCCACACTGCTTAAACGGGTTAATGAAAATTTATAGAGCAGCTTTATTAACTTAAGAAAAGATAGAGGGACTTCCAGTCAAGATGGTGCCTGAGTAACAGAGCTGCACAATGTCTCCTGCGGACTCACTTAAAATATTGAGAATTTAGTAAAAAACTGCCTGTTCAATGTGGCTAGGGTAGGGGGAGCACCCTAACAATTGAAAGGAGGCCAGGAGAATATCAGAAATCCTCAAAGAATATCAGAAGCAGAGGATTAAAACAGCAGCCTAGGAAGCAGCTGCAGACATTTGCAGACAGAGGAAAACCTGCATGGAGCCCAGACCATCTGATGGAGCTAGCAGAGAAAGGAGCTCCCTAACAACTGACAGGAGGCTATGGGAAGGTCAGAAATCTCAAAGACATATTGGAAATGGAGAAAAAGAGGAGTTGACTGGGTGTGGCCCTGAGCTGCTGGCACCCACAGACCACAGAAAAGGAAAGTTCGAAGGCCAGAACCTCGGATCTGGGGGAAGTGGGAATTGTTAGCAGTTGGTAGACCCAGCCTCGGAAAAATGACCCTGTGGGTAGTGCATGCTGCAAATGCAATATGAGCTCCCCCTAGGAAAGGCCTCCTGGAGTCCAGATCAAAAGCAGAGCTCAGCAGCCATAACAGGCAATGGCATAAGTAGGAGCCATTAACAAAAACGAGTCTGATTCTGAGCTGATTAAAGTAAAAGAAAACTCAGGAGAGCACACCAAGGCTTTGGGTCACTCTTAAGCAGTGGCTAGGAAGAAACTGGGACAAGAGGCAGTTGCAGAGAGGAGAGAAAGGCCACCGACCTCCTGATTGGCTCAGTGTAGCGGGAGCACCTCCAAGGGTAGAGATTCCCAACCTCAGGGGAGGGAAGACAGGACAGGCTGGAGAGCTTTGCTGAGGGGGCCAGGGAAGAGGTGAACAAGACACCTCAGAGGCCATCAGACCCTAGGCCTCACTGCCTACTCCCCAGCATAGAACTCATAGGAATTGTAGCTACCCCCAACACCGTCATAGCCATTCAAAGAACCCTCTCAGCTAGGCCTTTAAAGGGAAGTCCCTCAATAACAGAGACATAGGAAGAAGACAGGGCGACAGGACCCCCACAGAGATGCCTGAGACCCCAGAAATTAGTGTCCTGGGCCCTGAAATAGTGGACCTCATAGGGAAGGAAGTCAAAAAGCAAATAAGTCAAAAAACCAGTTCCAATAGGATATTCTCAAAGAAATGCAAGCCTTGCTCCAAGGGCTTAAAGAGGAACTTACTTATCAAACAGTGGTCCTAATGGAGGCAAAGCTCACTGAGCATATTGAAACCATAAATAAAAAGTTAGTTGAGGTAAATAAGGAAATGCCAGATGTGAAGGAACATTTTGACAGAGAAGTGGAAAATATGAAAAGAAATCTAGATGAAATTCAGGATATAAAAAAATACATGTCAAATCAGGGAAGACGACTCCAATATTGTAAGGACACAATTTCAGACCTTGTAGACAAGGTTGAGGAAACAAATGCTATAATTAGGCAAGACTTCAAAATTAAAAAACAGCAAAGTAGCTGGATACAAAAGCTGATAGATCATTCAAAGAGAATATGGGTGTGAGAGAAAGAGCAGAGGACAGCAAAATGAAGGTATAAAAAATTATTCACTGAAATTATGCAAGAAAATTTCCCTAATTTAGAAAAAAATTAATTTTCAAGTACAAGAAGCTTATAGAACACCAAATAACCTTAACCAGCAATGAGACTCACGATGACACATCACAAGTTAAAGCCTCAGAAATACAACATAAAGAGAGGATATTAAAAGCAGCAAAAGAAACACAGGCATTATTCTACCAAGGCAAACTCATTCAAATTGCTGCAGATTTCTCTTGCAAACTTTAAAGGCTAGGAGAGCCTGGAGCAAGATCTTTCAAGCTTTAAAAGATTGCAAGTGTCAACCCAGCATGTTGTAGCCAACAAAATTATCCCTGAAAATTGAAAGAGAAGTAAACATTTTTCATGACCAAGAATCCCTAAAGAAATTTGTGACCATTAGCCCAGCAGTGCAGAAAATACTTGAAGGAATCTTTGAGAGAAGCAGATAGACAAGCAGTACCAAAAAGCATGGAGGAAAGGAAGCAGCTAAAGAGAAAATGTAACAAAAAAAAAAAAAAATAGACTGGTATTTGCATCATTTGATTGGTATCCTTCTAAAAGCAGTACCAACTGTCCAATAAAATTTGTGTATCTTCCCCTATAATTATTGCTTTAAATAGTGTATAAGTTTGCAAAACATAATAATTATATTGAACAAAGGGAATTGGTATAAAATCTTTAAAAAAATGTATGCATGAATTTAGGGATGGATAGGTAGGTAAAATGATGAACCACATCTAGCAAAATATTATTAATTAGTGAGATGTGAGTAAATAATTTATGGAAGTTAAAAAAATCTGAAACACCTAAGCATGCCACTCTATCTATCGCTTTAAGTGTCATATACTTATGCGATGCAGATGTTAGTTCATTTAATGTAGCAACTTGATACAGACTTAAGCTTGTTTGATGTAGTGATTCACTCATTTGGTCTTGAATGTAAGTTTATCCCAAGAAAAATGATTGGTGCAATTACAACCTGGATTTCTTTTGAATGTACAAATATTTACCTTTCAGTACTTAGCTGAGGAATTTGAAATTTAACTTCTCTCCTTTTCTTTCTCTAGCCTTTTGAATTTCATTGTTACAGTTCTCTTCTTATGTGGACTGGTGGGTGAAGCCACATTAAAGAATCTCAACAAAGATATAGTAAGGTGTAGAAAATAAAAAACTTTTGGCAAATTGTCCCAGTAAAGGGCCCTGCTGGACTCAGAAAAGAGGCAACAAGATATGTCCACTGCAGCTCATTCGAGGGGCTGGAAACTAAACTAGTAAATGGTGATTAGAGTGGTAAAGTGAGTCAGTTGCTGAAGATTAAATATGGGTTTCTCTGATTTGGGAAACCCAGAACACAGGCATTATATAGAACCCAATGAGTGTGATAGTGGGAATTATGAGGGGATGGATGGGGGAGTTACTGGGGGGTGGGGAGTTTACTGGAGGGCCAAAAATGGGGAGGGGAAGCGATCGTAATATTGATGTGATATATATGTGCACAAAATACTCAAGTTCATTGTAAACACTATGTAATATATATATATTAATAAAAATGTTGGGGAAAACCCAAGATATAGTAACATTTAAATAAAAAAGTTATCGCCGACTAGTGGTGTGCTCTTGTTAGGAAATCTTAGTCTGTAGGAAGTTCACAGGGCAGAAAATTACAAAGTAGTATCTCCACCATTTTGGGAAGAGCCACACCACCCCTTCCCTTTGCCTGACTTAAAAATATGTGACAAAACAAGAGAATTGGAGCAACACTGCCTTCCCATACTCTGCCGGGCTAGTGCAGACCAGCTGGGAAAAATCACATGATGGACAGCGCATCCAACATCCAGGCTAAAAGGCTGCCCGATCTATGAATAGCAGATATGGGAACCAGCCCAGGGCTTGTGTGTAGAGGGTGACGGATAAAAATAGCTTCCTGAATTTCTCAAAGGTGATTCGGAGCCTCCCAAGTCTAGACGACTTTGCTACTGGAAATAAGACGACAAGGGCAGAGTTGAAATTGCGACCCCTTTCAGGGGTCTCTAGACTCAAATTCATGCTCCAGAATGATGAGATGTTTCTCCCCCTCATCAGCAAGCTGCGCACAGGCACGGGGCCCTTCTTCTGCTTTGACGAATTCTTAGTGCATTTATCGTGCCTCTCTGCCCCTTTCCAGGAAGGGAAGTCGCTGCTCGAGAAAGCTTCTCTCTCACCAGTGAAAGCGATGTCCAGAACACAAGAGGTAGGCTGTATCATACACTGTCCCTTTCCCCAATGAACATTCTTTGATTTGCCTCGGCTTCCCTACTGGGCTTGGTATCAGCTGGGGTGAAGTATGCAGCTACCTAAACAGATAAGTTTTCAAAACGTCCTGTGCTCATATGGAGATCAAGGCAGTGCCATTTTTTATGATTTCATTTTTCAGAGGAGAAGGTGTGGGAGGAGGTGAAGATAGCTCCCAATGTTTGTTTCTACTGTTCTTTGTATCTCTTCCTTGCCCCACTCTTGATTAAAACATCTTCACATCTCTCCTGGCCTCTCTAGGCTGGATGAGAAGAGTTTGGTGACAATGTGGGACGCCATTAGTGAGATTTCTTTTGGTGACAGACAGATGTAAATGGATCCATCTAATCCTGTCCTTTCAGGTCTCCGTCTGCAGATGGATGTTAATAATTAGCAGTTGCATCTTCTCCCTCTTTATCAAGTTGGATTCTCCATAAATTCATCATTTCTTTTTCTATTTGCTCAAAGTAGCAGCGGCCTTGACAGCCTCCCTTTGTTCTTTTGTTTATAAATAATTTATGACACTGAAATATCTCTTCTTAGTCTTAAAACATAAACTAATGGAATAACAGCATACTGGCTCAAACTACCTTCCACGTGGTGAGAAAACCAGCTCCAGGTGGGGTAGAGGTGTAGAGCTCCATTCTTAACAAAGGGAAACATGAGCCTGTAAGTTTTTTTAAAACCTGAACGTCATTTTTAAATTTTAATTCTTCTCTCCCTCTTCCGACTCTGGCAATGTGAGTTCTAGGCAGCAAGTTCTTTTGTGAGCTCTTTTCCAAATGGTATACCTTGCTGGAATTCCCAGGTATGCAATGCATTTCATTAAGCCATGTAGAAAAGAGGCTATTATTTAATTAAAACATCCACAGATGCTAAAAGCACACCATGGTACATTTATTCAACAACTGTATGCTCATAACCCATGCACAATCTTTAAGCACCAAATTACAGGGATTTGGTCCAAATTAGTACTAAAGTACAATGTGTTTGCCATCTACTGGATAGTAATGACCGTGGAGTTTTCCTTGCGTACCCAGTGGTCTTGTAGGCACTTTCATAACTGTTTTATTTAGTCAGTAACACAGTGTAACGAACAAATACGGCTAGGGTTTTCTGCTAACGGAGGTAAATAGAGCAATGGAGAATCAGTGCTTCTATGCTCAGATCATCCGCGGAGGAGGTTTGAAATTTTTTCTTCTGTTGCTCTAGACTTGCACATCAGATCACAGGAGAGAGCTTATAAGTCATCATTTGGTGTCCTGGAAATATATTCGGGTGGAGATAAATAACCCGCCTAACAATGCTAATGCAGAATGTCTGGCATGTAATTTAGATAGGAATCTGAACTCCTCCTTACATCAGCTGTTAAGATTTTGCACTGAAGCAGAAATCACGTCTTATCTTCCATCTGGAAACGGGACATAGGATGGCGACACAGGTTATTTACAGAGGAGCTGCAAAACAAGAGCAGTAAGACAGTAACTACAAAGCAACTCCCTGGATTACTGCTACAATCTAATGCTGGATAAATAATCACGCCGGGGCAAATAAATTGGGAGATGCCTTGTTTTATAGAGCGTAAATGTAGCTTGCATTCCCGTGGGCAGAGCTTTCCTTTACATACTGATTTCTGAAACATTTCTCCAAGTCCTAGCTGACCCCACAGAGCTGAGAAGTGGACATAGAACTCTCATCTCATTTCTACCTCTCAGGAAGGTGGGGGAGGAAGTCATGGCCACTACGTGGAGGGGGCCTCTGTGCACCCTGCCCAGTCCGGAAGGACAAACAGAGCTTCAGGTTTAAACAGAACAAAGGAAGAGACTGGGTTCCACCGAGGAGGAATTTGGCTGGCATTCTGGGTCAGATCTTCTTTCATGATCCCGATTGTCTCCAGCTTGGCGAGTGATTTGTTTTTCTCTTAAAAATAGGGTGGGCTAAATATCCTGACTTGGGGTTTTGGAGTGTTTTCTTCCCAGAAACAGCAGCCAGCATTATTGGTTGGAGTGATTCAGGCATAAACCATTAAGGGTAGAATTTTTTTTTTTTAAGTACTGGGGGACAAAATAATTATTGGCTTGCACCACAGCCCAACAATTAAGAAGAAATGAAATCCTTTCTTTGGCTTAAAACCATTTCTACATAAGGATCGTGGCTCCACCCCCCTCCTCCTGGCCCACCCACAGAATCCTTTCCAGGCTCTGCCTTTATCTCTGAGGTCTTTTTAGGCCGGCGACGCAGCAATAGAACTTAGACAAAAACCATTTTGTTCAAAGTCTAGAACGTGAGGTGCTCAGTACCTTCTTTATTTTTGTTATTGTACCTTGGGAAATTGATATGAAAGTAATTTGACAGAACATGTATGGGAAAGTGGGGTGAGGACAGTGCTTACTTTGGGACAAGAAATCAAAGTATTGGCTTAAAAAGCAGACAATTTACTGCCTTTGAGGAAGCTGAAGGGAGGAAGAATAAAATCCCATCGAACTTAGCTAATGGATAATATTCAGTTTAATCATGGTCGGATGGGATCAGAGCATTTCCTAAAATTCTAGAATTTTCCTAACTGCCTGCTATTTCACAACACATAAGGGAGGGCATTTACTTTTTAGTTAAATGGTTGAAGATGTTTTGGTTTGTAAGACAATTCTTGTTCCCAGCTGCATTAAACTGTGACTGTTAATTACCAACTCTGGCCCAACATTATGCCATTAGAACACATACGTGTTGTTGGGCTCCCTGTGATGACTGGAAGGCTGTGCCACATACAAAGGCATGGAGCTTAAAACAATAGAAGCTGCCTATTTGCTAGTGGAAGATGTCAGGTAGAGACAGACACAGCTGGCTAGCAGTGACTTGAGGCTTGTCACGGGGAAGGGAGGGGAGAGGTGATCACAGCACAGCGTTAACGGCATGTGAGAGACACAATTCTACATGGCGGCTTCCGTCATGCGTTTCCCACGGAAGAAGGGGGGAAGCCGATGTTGAGTAAGTGATAGGTGAATGCAGAAGCAACTGTCGTGTGTGACAAGACACTCTCTCTCTTGGTTTAATATATAAATGAGGAGCACTTATGAATTGATATTAATTAAAATAATGTATTTGCTTTCTTTCAACAGTAGTGTCAGTATTGTTAAAAAGGGTACTCTAGATCTTCATTAGACTTTCAATATTAAAAATCTTGCATGAAATACGAATTAACATTTAACTTGTTGCTACTGAGATTAAAGCAGGAGAGACAAGCTACCGCACGTTTGGAGTTGTGGCCCAAAGCAGAGAACCCTTCTCAAACCTGGTAATAAGTTGGTGTCCCAAGGCCACCCAGATCAGAGAGCCACCCACCCTCACCTTCTGATGGGAGCGACTGCATCTCAAGTGGAATTATGGGACACTATTGTGTCCACAAAATCAAGTTCACTTCGAAAGATTCACGCGTGGCTAGTCAACAAGATGTCTGAATGTGAGTACTTTGCTCAGGCAAGTCATTAGGGGTTCTGTCAATATATATTAGGGAAAATGAGCAAAATATTTTTGTTTTAGAAGAAAGCACACGAAAACACACACGCATCTCACTCTTCCACAATGTTTTATACAGTTAGAACAACTATGAAAACTCAAAATGTTGCTCCTTGGCTATGTTAAATTTTGGGAGTCAATGACCCCTTGCAGGATAATACAAGTCAGGTGCTTTTTCTGTTCACTCCCTTCAGAAAGATGGACGTGTGATGTCCTCTGATCTTGTTTCTCTGGCCTCTAATTTGAACAGTTGCAGTTGGAATGGCGAGGCTGAGACCTCATCTCGCAACCAACACCACATTACGAAACTGCAGTGATCTTACCAGAAATGCGTTGTCTTAGGTGAAGAACCCTTGTAGATGGGCTTGTTTATAAAGTACATCATTGCTCTTGTAATTATGTTCCACTTGGATTTATATGTTTGGAAAATGTGACTCAATTTGAGATCGGCATGTACGTGCCCAGCAAAGCCACAAGGTGGTGGTATGGTGCCACATATGTTTCTGAGGACAACAAGAAAAGGGGGTTTGTTTAATGAGCTTGCACTCACAAGCCTGTTCATCTAGTGAACTGTGACTTTTCAAATACCAACCTATTAATGTCAAAGGCAATACTGAAGGGAACAGTTCTGTTTGATTTAAAAAATACAGACGATGTGAAGTCCAGTACGGCCTGGTATCTATCACCTATGGGGTTCCATTGATGCGTAATGCTTTATTCAAGCTAAGACCTAGTTTTTAGATATCAGATTAATACATATCTACAGCTTTGCACCTTTCTAGTTTGATTTTTTTTTATCATCAGGGCTCACTGGGGCCATTTTCATTCCCTTATATAGCACCCGCAAGCAGGTGGATTAGAGATAACTCTCATCGTGCTTTGTTTTTTCCCCGACACTGTCATTAATCATTCCGTAAGCCACGCTTCAACTTCTAGTAATCAGGACTGGCTGCTCCTGAGCTGCCCAAGAATTGCCTCTCGCGGTGTAATGTGGAATTGGAAGCGAGTGGCTGGGCCAGATGCCCTCTCTGCATTCCCATCTCTCTCATCATTTAGGGATTTATCCGTCTCAGGCTTGTGCGGAGAGCACCTCTCTCCTTCCCATGAGGGCACAGATTGCAACAGAGGATCGGATTTGTTACCCAGGCTTTGGGCTTTGATTGTCCTCTTATAAGTTCGGGATTAAAGTGAAATTTCCCACAGGGCTATGCAGGATTTGCTAGCATTTAACTGTTTAACCTGGCTGTTTGTGAATGAGAATCCTGTGGTCAACTATCCCGTAGAGAATATTATGGTAAGCCGACGCTGGATGGTACACATCCCGGTGTGTTTCTGTAAAGAGGGGCACAGTTGATTCCAATTAACTTCCTCTCTTGATGCCGGGTGTTTTCATGTACACAGAAGCAGTGACACTCAAGGGAAAAGGGAAGTTAAAGCATTCTCTTTTACGAAATAGAGATACCAGTTTTTACATAAATTTAAACCTATTCCCGTTAAAATGATAATTTTTCATTTATGCTTTTACGTTAATTGGAGAATTAATCATTCTTCATTGGGCTGTTTCCTGTTCTGTGTACTTGTTTTATGTTGTCTACGTGGTTTATCAGACCTAACCTAATGGCAACTTGGCTCTTTATTCAACATACACTTGACCGTAACCCAAAATGAGAGCAGAGTGATACATTTGTTTATCCTCACTGTATTCACAACGACAGTATGCCCTAAGAGGGCCTTAGGTTACAGGTAGAACCTACACAGATACGAGTGATTTCCTCATTCTTTGTTATCTCTGATGGAGAAGATTCTTCTAATGTGTTGTTTCCAACAGCTGAGACATAGAAAACCGGGGGAAAGACTGTTCAAAAATTAAGTCCATATTATCTATCTTCCTCTTTTGATGTTATTTATATTCAGATCTTCCTAAAGGAAGGGTTTGAAAGCAGTAAAAATTATTCTGTCACCTGATGTTGAGGAGGTTGTATAACCCTCTCTGTAGTTACCTTATTTAATGTGAATGTTTTTAAATACCTAAGGATAGTACGCATGTTACGTGCTGTATCAAAAGAAACAGAACAATGAGGCAACAGAAATATGAAATTCAACAAACCATTTTGAGCTTAAGCTTCTGGTGAAATCTTCTTTTGCAAGAGAAGCAGCCAAAATCATGAACACTTTCGTCTTCTACAAATTCTCCATCACGTGCCCTAATCTTGCGATACAAAAAGGTAAAACATAAACTTACGACAGAAATAACTTCAGAAAAACTACGCTTGAATTTTTTGTGAGATGTTGGTCACAATAGATCGAAACATTAAAAAAATAGTTTAAGTATGTCCCTGGAGATCTTTGGAGGGCTGCTGTGGGTAGCATGTGAGTCACTCTGGGGGAGTGAGCAGGAGGTAACAGCCAGGCAGGTGATCTTGGAGGTCCTTTGCTAGATGGAGTCAGGAGCTCTCTTATTAGGGAGAAGCTTTCAAAGCGGCCTTGATGGACACTTATCTTCAGCCTGGTGGGAGCTTTGCTGGGGGTTAGAAAACAACCCGGCAGGGATGGTGCTAAATAGCTTTCACACCACTGACTAACTAGATCCCACAGAATGAAGGAGGCCACTGCACGAGGGGGATCTGAGGGAAGTGCCCCCCCACCGAGTGCAAGCGAAATCTCCAGATTCACATGAGTAATTTTCAGCTGTGTACTCTGCTCCTGAAGTAACCTCTTCCTTCCCATTGTTTTAGTGTGAAATCATTTCCTCGGGAGATAATTAGAGTTGCTCCATTTATTACATTAAATGATTAGCATGCACTTGAAATGATCCAGTGTAGTTTCCTTTATTGCTGGTGAGTCTTAAACACGGTCCTCCGCTGTTAGCGGATAAATTAAAGTTGTCTTGGCTCTTCGCAGCCCACCGTGTAGCCAAACAAGACTTTCTTTTCCAAACACAGGCCAGGTGTGCTGAGGCGAGGTCCAGGTCTGACGAGAGTCTGTTCGCATAGGTGTCCCACCTGGTTCAACAAGAGCTCCACAGCACTGCTGAAAGCGTTTCTCTCCAAACCCCCTTCATAAAAAACACTTTTAATGACAGTACTTTTCCTGGCATTACTCATCCTACGTGTGGAGTAAGTAAGTTTAACATAAAGTGACCCAAGATCACATTTCAAAAAAAGTGCCTCACTGGAAAGGCATGTGCATGATCTGAGTAAGCAATATGCCTTACAAAGCCATGGAAAAAAATGGTATTTTAAGAATTACCAAATATAGCTTTCATTTGGGTTCAAGTGCATCTGGCTGTCTTTGAATTAGCCTGGCTGTACAACCGACAGAGTCAGCTAAACTCCCCTGAAAAGTTCCAATCGGGCAGGCACTGCGTGTTGAATGAGGCGCCGTGGCAGGGTAATCGCAGAAGGGCATCTTGTTTTTAATTTATATGTTCAGATTGGTGCTCGATGACAATGAATGGAATAAATTAAGCATTCGGTCTGTTACAAAATTTGACCCAGGCTTCATCCACGAGATGTAAACACGCACAAATGCAAACCCTAACCCCCGGGAGGATTTACTCGTCAGCGTCTGTCCACGGTAGGTAAATGTGAGTCGATCCCGTCTGACGAGCGAGACGCAGGCTTTTACGGAAAAGAACAACAACAAAAAAAAGAGAATTTCAAAGAGCGTAATAAAAATTTTCCTGCAGACCTGAAATGATTTTTCACGGGCTTGAGGATGAGGACTCGTTTTCTTGCCACTGAGATGAGATGGCTCAAACCTCCTTGTCCTCTTGGTTCTGTTGATTTGTTTACGTGTTTACCATGTTCTCACAGCATTGTTGTTTTCAAGAAAACACGGTGAGATGCTGCAGGGAGTTTATGTTCAGGATGGCAGCGTCGGGAGAATTAAAAAGGAGAAGAAATAGGAAGTGAGCGGCAGGACCTGAGATGTGTGTGTGTGTGTGTGTGTGTGTGTGTGTGTGTGTGTGTGTGTCCTGACTGACCTCTTCCTCCTTGGGGCAGCCTGCAGGGATCCCTTCTGCTCTGGGGAGAGGGGCTTAGCTTCCCGCCCTGGTGTTTCCACTCTGGTTCCTGGTTTTCCAGGGGTAGTGAGTGGGGAGATTATCAGAAATCAGGTATTTCCCCAGCAAGTGAGAAGAGCCATTTAATACTCCTCGCATTCAAAGCATTTGCTACTTCTCTGTTACAATTCACATTCCCAGAATGATCACATTTAAACTTATGCATTTTACCACCTCAGAGCCCAATAAAAGCCGTATGGAAAAGTTCTTTGTATCAGGCCTGAAGTTCTGTGGTCTTCACAGGGGAAGTTTGTCTGTACTTGGTTGCCGGACACTGTGTTTTAGACCAAAACACTAGCCCAGCAACAACAATAAGACTCTCTTCGTTGTGTTTTGCTTCTCCAAGGGGTATCTTCACCTTGTGAGCACATTGCTTTTTAAAAGTTACTTAAAATGTAAGAAATTGAAAATGGCAATGCTCTGACTAGGTATCTAAATAACTTTAAGTAATCTTTGTGTTTTACTGTTTACTCAGACAGATGAAAACTTTGCACGTTTTAGATTTTACATGGTAGAAAATGGACTGTAGCTGAGGGAAGTTGGATTCTGGAGATGCCTCGTTTCAGTGGCATTCTCTCGGTTCCAAATCCACATGGTCTCCTGTTTACTCAGATGAAACGTGGCTACAGAGAGGAGAGAGATTTCCAGAGCATCTAGACTTTTTTTTAAATGTGGAAAATGACTGATGTCCACAGACACACAGGGATCTGTGTGGACACAGGAAGGGGTCACATAGGACTTCCACCCAGCACCCTAGCTCTCCCCCTTCCCCCCCATCACTTCTTTACTGACAGTAACCATTCGGAACACAACAGAAATGCCTCAAATGCCTCCTCCAGCCGCCCAACTGTAGCTGCAAGGGTTATTTACAAATGGGAAATTGGGAGCATTCCAGTGTGATTAGGTATGATCCCTATTGATGAATATTGCCACCAAATATGATTTTAATTCTATGCAACACAGATTTTACTTAAATTACTTTAAGTGGATAATAGTCAAATCGTATTACCCTGTAGCTAACCATACCAAAAGGATCTTTGGGAGATGGCAAATTCAATTAATATAAAGGTGTTGGCAGTCTATTTATGGCAAATCTATCTTTAATTTCTTTAAGAACTTCTGAGAGCGCTGTCAATGCACGGCATTTAGAATTGGAGGAGGCATTTTATTCTGCAAGAGTGCTGTAGCGAATTCTCAGGAAAAGGATACATGCAAGTCCTCTTCAGTCCTCACAGAGAGAATGACTTCCTGGCAGATGACGGAGACGGAGCGGAGGTTAAATTGCACTTCTTTGTAGAACTTTGTGAATTTCCTTTTTGTGCATGTCATTCAAAAGATGAAGTTATAACAGTAGGAATATTAGTGGCGTGGAAGGTTACGATGGCTGAACACCATCTCTCTCCAACATTTACCCCATTTGAACAAAAATATCCGATAGAGAGGATTTCCATTATTCACAGGGAATCACACAATGTAATGGATTCCAGCGCTCCTTCGTAATCGCTGTTTAAATACCGGGAGCTGCAATTCAGATTTCTACTTTGTTCAAGCTTCACAGAAATACTTTATTCAATTGATCACATTTTCTCATTCCTCCTTTTACTCTAAATCACCTTTCATTTCTCAAAACATCAGATGTAAAAATCAGGTTGATAGACATATGAAATACAAAATTTCTTTTCATATCTTTACTTTTTATAAAACCAAACCAACCAACCAGCTGAATAAAAGAGCAATGAGTACACAAACAAAAGGGAAAAAAAATGCTTCCTAACAGTGATTTAGCCAAAATTCAATTACATTATAAAAAGAACAACCATTTTTTAGGGGTTATTTTTATGAATTTGATACTTTATGCAAGTGTAGTTTTTTCCTTTAGGGAGAGACTTCAGCCTATTGTCATGTTAGGCATTTTTGAAGACAACCCGAGACATTACTTTTAGCGATTACATCAAATTAAAGATAACCAGACCCCAAAAGCAAATCTGATAAATAAACATGTATTCACAAAAACTGGTCCTGTCCTAACTTTTAATAAACTTTCATTTTAGGTTGTATTTTAAGTTTAAAGAAGAATGACTCTAGCCATTGTAGTTTACACATCAGGGTGACCTAACTTGTCCTTATTGAAGCTTTATCCCATGATTTTTAGTCTAGAAAAAGCTTTATAGAGCTGTAGTGCAATTTTTAGAAACAAAGAAAACAGAAAAGAGAAACACAACTTTCAGAGAAAACAATGGTAACATAGTATATATATTAACAAAAGTGTTTTTTAAATTCACCTTAATGCAAATTAGAAAAAGTTTTCTAAAATTAATCTGTAGAAAAAGATCAATTCAGTTGTTGTGACGAAGATGACACAAGCTGCCACAGTGGAAGTCACGCTCTGGGACACTTTGCTTTTTTATCTGAGTCCCTATCAGGTGAAAATGGAGCACCTATTGCAGATTGGGGGATATTTGACTTTATTATGGTAATACTGCAGCCCTGAAGGAAAGATTCATTGAAGCACACCAGCGTGGGCCTTGATATAGTGGAAGTAAAAGATTGCACAGTTACAATACATAATTTAACTATGCAAATACAGACTTAGGTGTGTGGTGATTTATCCATTTGCAATAGCTTGAAATTCTTTGAGAGGATTTTTAAAGACTTTATTGTCTAAAAATGAATATTTATAATGCTTTAAAGATGTAGGTTACTTACCAGCTAGGCAATGATGCTTGGAACCAATAAAAAATAAAATGAAAAAACATATTTAGAAAAACTTCTAAGTGGGTTTTGGATAGATTCTATCAAGACATGTTCCAGTTTATTTGAATCAATCCTTCCATGCTCATATACATGCTTGTCATCTGTATTGTGTGTTATGTGTATTCAATATATGCATTTATTCCTGCACAACAACCTATGGAAATATAGGCTTTTTTCAAATATTTATAATGCTAATGAAGGTACTGATCTACTTATTGCTTATTTTTCTTTATTTTCAGGGAACTCTAAGATTCTTAAAAATCATGTGAAAATGTTTTTATATATTGTAATAGAAACATCATAATTCATTAGGAAGAAAGCCTTGGCACATAAACCTGTCTGCCAGTTCTCATGCTGGTGTGAATTCATCCTTCTGCAAGTCTTGAAATTGATATCAAAATAAAAATAGTCTCAATTTCAGAAATATTAACAGGTTCACCTTTTATTAAAAACACAAGGAGTGGTAATCCTGAGATATTTACAATCTGAACAAATTGATCAGTAAATTAGAAAAAAAAACCCCCAGTGATTCCTTCCATGTTTACCTCAACTGTATAGGAAGGAATCACATTATTTGCAAGGTTTCAAATGTTTCTTGCACTTGAAAGACCTATTCCTCTGGGGGAAAAAAAACGAGGACAGAGTGTCCTAAGACATGGTAAATATATAGTTTCTCAATTGCAAAGCCAGCAGAGGTGACACACAGGCTTGCAAAATCTAAGACGTATCTGCTTTGTTTGAGGCAAAAAGTAGAGACGGGGGGAGGGGGGGACCTGGACGATTCTTTGTGACCTGCTCCAGAGCCAGTAACTTGTGGTTACCTAGGCATTTAGTCAGGTCCTAGGAAGATCACGGCTGGGACTGTGCCTCGAGGCTGAGGCCCTGCCGGCCCAAGCTCACCAAACCAGCAGCGAGGGTGGAAGCGTCCTAAGGCCGGCAGCCTCATAACAGCACTGGACCTATCTCTCCCGCAACCACAAACCTACGCACACGAAACAATCGATGGAGCAGAAAAAAAATTTAAACCTAAAAATAAAAAATGTTAGCACCAAATCTTCTAGAATCACTTCCCACCCCCTGACTCATTTGTGATTCTGCTATTTTCAATTATCTTTAAATACTGGATTACCCCCCGCCCACTCCCTTTTGCGGTACAGGAACTAGTTGGTGATGTCACCAGCTCTCAGTAGAATCAATGCACAGTTAAAAATTTCAGCGAAGGAGCTTCTGCGACCACTTCCCATGGTGACTTCGAACTGCGAAGCAGCCACAATGAAGTAGCTCTTTTATTCATGAATAATGTTATGGGTGTTCGGCCAGCACCACGAGCTTTATTTGTTTAAAGCTGCCTCCTTGATGTTTGAGTTTATTTGCTTCGACACTAGTCAAGCGAGCCTCTCCTGGGCTCCCCCGCCCCGGCCCCTCGCGTGTGACTCCCTAACGCAATCCAGGTGCAGCGTGAGGGCTCCTGCGGCTTGACACACGAAACGAAACCCGGAACTGCCGGAGAGTTGTTGGATAAATCTTTCCACAGGAATTACACTTGTCTAAGTGGCAGAGATGCAAGATTCACTTCTTGTTCAGTATTTGAACGCGCAGAAGGCAAATTTAATTGCTCCCCATAGGCAGGAATTTGGCAGAGGGGAAGCAGGGCGTTTTAATCGGTCCATCCAGCTGTATTTCAAGGCGCCTTTGCCGCAGTGCCTGTATATTTGTGTTGGCATTCATAGAACACGAACGTGCATTGGACTTGAAGGGTGTTTTGATAGTAGGTAAACACATTGTTTTTTCACCTGATTCTGTTTTCCGTGCTTGGGCTGAGAAGGAGGTGCCTGCAGAGAGCGAAGGGGCGGGGTTAAAGAGCTGAAGCCCCAGAGCAGAATGCAGATACGGGCTAATTTAACTACGGGATGAAGCGGCCAGGGGTGATGCTGAGAAACAGGCCCGAGAGCAGAGCGGGGATGGTGTAGCTGAGCCCACGAACCAAACGCGTCACTTTAAAAACCTTTGATTTCCTTAATGAAAAAGAGGGATTCTTTCCACACGCCTACCAGTACTTTCCATAAAAAACCCCCAAATAACACGGCTGATTCGCAGTGCAAAGCAAAGCAGTGTAAGTAGTTGGACTATCACAATTTGAGACTGTCAAGATGTTGAAGTTCATTGTCAGTTAATGAGCAAAATCGAGAAGAGTGAAGTAGGAGGACTTTCTGTATGTGTTGGCTGTAGCACGTTTTCCCAAAGTCAGGGAATGATTTCTTTCGTTGCCGGCCCTCCCAGTGCTCAAACATCCTACTTCCGCCATTTCTCCCATTGCAAATCGTTTCTACTCCTCATACCCTGTGGTTGCCTCCCACGTGGTCTCTACATTTTACCTGGAAATTTTGCTTGTCTTGTTTAGAAATAAAACGGGTTTTAGAGACAGGCAAGCTGAGATGATACAGATTTTTTTTCTTACTCACTGTCGGGTTTAACCATATTTAGCTTCCCAGTAGTCGTATGTTTCCCAGTGACCAATGGGAATAGTGATTCCATATTTACCTACTTCCTGGCCTCCCAACTTGGATCACGGTCGCGGCCTTCGAGTTACAGGCAACGCAATTCCTTTCTCTTTCCCCCAGCTGATGAACCATTGGTCAGTTTGCATAAATTTAAAAAAAAGCCAGTAGTATACAATAGCAGCAAACAAAATTTTCTGCTTTGTCAGGGAATTAGCCATGTTGCAAAATAAAAATAAGTACAAACAGGCTGCTGCTGCTGCTGAGGCGCTCTAGCAACTGAACTGGAAGCTTCTGTCACGACAGTTGAGAGAGCAGACTTCAGGAAAGAGAGAAAAAAAGAAAGATTTTCCTATAAATTTAAAGAATTTCTTCCAGTTATGTCTTTGTAAAAAATACTTTTTTCATGTTTAAGAGCGGTATCCTCTATTACCACACTTATTATAGCAAAATGTAGGAATGCACTAGTGGTGGGTGTTTTGTTGTGACATCAAACCATTTGTAAATATTGTTCACAGCTTTCTTAGCATATTTTGGCGAGGCAACATTTCAGCAAAGTATAATTTATTGCATATGATATAGATGGTGAGCTTCCCAACCCATTTGCTGTAGACATGTTTTCACAAAAGAAAAGTGACACGAGGCATATTAGATCAAAGTAAAAAAATCTCTGTGTTGGGTCTGGAGCCTGGCACTGTTTGCTTTGCCTTTGTAAGACCATCTGTGAGGTCAAGAGACTGGCTTCACTTGACATCAGGGTCGCAGGTTGGCTAGGGGAAAGTGTATCATTTGATCTGTTGTGTCCCTTGTATGCATGTATATCTATATCTATATCTATATCTATATCTATATCTATATGTGTGTGTGTGTGTGTGTGTGCATGTATGTATGCATGTATTTTTGTCTATACAGTTTCTTTTGATTGTTATATGCAATCCCAATCTTACTATACTTTCTTTTTTATGTTTTCCATATAAAAAAATACAAGCATTTCCTCAATGGCTTATTTGGCTTGCGTAGATATTCTTTTAATTTTTCCTCAAAAGGAGACAAAGGTCTCGAAGGAAGTGTTGCTCTCTCTTTCTTTTTTTCCTGCCTGCTTTTTGAAATGGCTGGCTTTTTTTTTAAGCTGTGATTTTTGGAGGGAAAAAAAGAGGTGGAATTATTTTGAAAAGGTGTTCTGTTTTCAGAATGCAAGTTAACAGCGAATTGTTTGGACAGTAAAGCCTGTTTGTTTTCAATCACAAAGGCGTGGCACACTTCACCGTCCCCTCCCTCCTTTTTTTCTCCTCCCTTCCTTGCTCCTCTTCTTCCTACTCTGAGGAATTAGGTCAGCTTCACACAAAAGCCACAGTTGCTGTGTGTCTACTGTGTTCCAGATGTTACTGCAGTATTACAACTTTACAGTGGCCTTGCAAAATAAGTGGGATTGGGATTACACCCACTTTATGGAGGGGTAAACTCAGACTTAAAGTTTTAAACAACTTGTCTAGGAGCACATAGTCAATGAGAGACCCGGCAGAATTTCACTGTAAGCTTGTGTGGCTGCAGAGCTGATGCCCTGGGCTGGAGATGTACCTCAGTGGAAGGGCACAAGATTCACATAAATTGGGGTCTGGGTTAGATAACCAGCACCACCAGACCACCACCACCACCACCATCCCGATGCCCCTTCTTTCTCTTACAATGCTTGTATAATAAATTACCAAGGAGGAGCTGTCAACCAAACGTGTGAGCCAGAATCATTCCTCTGGCAATTCAAAACATCACACATACTTGATTTCTACTCCTGAAAATCCAACTTGGTAGATGTTAGTTGGGAAGCCGGCCTTGAGATATAACTGGAACACCCACAGGTGATTCTGCTGCCCAGAATTAAGAGCCAAGGCAGTGAGTGTCACCGTTTTCCAGCCTTATAACAAGATGGAGGTGTTCGTGTAAAGTTGGTGCCACATGAAGTACTTACTGCTTTGTAACATAGTTGATCTGATATTCCTCCTGAGTTTCCATTTGTATTTTTTTTTTTTTTTGATTCGTTTCTCCTGGGACAGACAGTCCAGAATGTTCTGTGATAAGTACTGGAAGTGTGTCTGCTGGAACTGTTCTTGAGGGCATTTCATACGTTGAAGATAACCACCCCAAGCAAAATGGTGACCTGTAAATTCAAGGTGTTTAGCGATCACCCATTTCAGAGGAAGCTTTGTAGTCAGTGGAAGGTACTTATCTCATCAAGCATTGTGCCCAGTGGCCCTGGGGCTCCCACCTGGTTCTCGGTGGTGTTGACGTTAGTCTCAAAGGGGCAGAAGGGAACAAGCCTTATTTGCTCACTAACTCCACTTTGGCTGTTCAGTTTATTAATTTCATGTAACATGAAAATGGAGAGTAACAAGAACCCCTCTTTGAGCTGTCTAGTAGTCATGTATTTTGCTCACATTGTACCTTCATAAACCATACGCAATTTGAATACGATTACTCATGCCTGTTTATTGCTGCTTCTGGGCATGGAACAATCCTAACTGTTATAGTGTATCTCTGTAATGAATTTTCTGAATATCGGCTAAAATATCTTTTTTCTACAATCTTCCAGTTAATGGTTTGTTCCAATAAATTTATGCCTGTGTAGAAACTACTAGAATATGAAAATGCTCAGCTTATGACTTACTAAAACCGGAAAAATGACACGTATTGCTGATTTCATTTACCTTAGTGCACTCTCAAGTCTCAGAGACATATTTGGAGGCATTTTGCTATCAATGAATATAACCGATCTCACGAGAACTGCCTAAACAGCGACTCAGAAAAGCATCTGTAGAGAAATCTGATCTCAGTCCCAAAGTCCGTTTACCAAGCAATATTAAAATTGAAACAGAAAAAAGTCTTGTGAAAAATCAATGGCTCAGTGGTGCCATTCCCAGTCTGATACAGGTACTTTATGGCTTACAAGATAAAACTTGCTCTTTTATGCAATATTTTTGATGGTTGTCAGCAACATGCTTGTGCTTGACCTATCCACTGCCCAGTGAGCTTTAACAGTGTTACATTTCCATCTGACCTTCTGCATCCTTTCCCTGGTACCTCACCTCCTATATCCCCAGAAACAAAAGCATGGACACTAAGGCAGCTGGGACGCATCTATCTCTGGAAGCGAGAAGTGAGTGATTCTGCATGACTGACCCTGATCATACCAGCACGAATCTCTGCCTGGCTGAAGCCAGCAAAGACCCAGTAACTCATGGATGGCTTCCAAACATTCGCTCTTGGTCTCTAAGTGAAAACATACATTGAGAAAGCCCCCCAGTTTATATATAAAATATATTCAGCAAAGGTGTGCTATCTTAATTTTCAGTCTCCCCCTCAACACATCCTCCATGGCATCAGTATTAAAGCAGAAATCAGGGCTACATTTTCCTATTTGATAATAAGCTATGGAAGTTGTATGGGGTCGAGTCTCTAGGAAATCCCGTCTCTCTTTGAAAAAATGTCATTGGGAAGATAGGAGATTGGCACCACAATGAGCAAAATATAGTGCGGGCTGATACGCATTGTCAGGTAGAATTTGGTCTGAGACACTGACTTTTGTCTGCATGGTGTCTCCGTTCCAAAGAAGATGGAAGATGCAAAATTGCAAGTTTCCAATCTCTGGTTAATGTGGTCTATACAACTGAATAATGTATAAGGAGATGTTCCTTCGATAATGTCACAATTATTCATTGTACAGCCATAAACTCAAATATTCACATTAACAGCTAGGTATTATTTTTCTTCTCTGAAATTAAGTGAGCGGCATCAGTGGTCATAAACGAGAGCATTCATCAAAGGCGGAGCCATGGCAGAGGATTAGGCGAATGCTGATGAAGTGTCCAGATTCCCATAACTTGGAAGGGGGTTGCATTCAGCATTCCTTTATTATCCATCTGCCACATAACAAAAAGTCTCCTATATTTAATGCAGGTTTGCCCTAGGCCACGTAATAGGATTAGGAATAATTTCTACAAATTTACAAAAACAAATCACATGGGAAGGCTTAGAATTTGCTAATAATTTCTCCATAGCTGGGAGATCAAAGGGATGTGAGAGTCCCTAGCCAGGCGGTGGTTTGACCCGGGCCAGGCTTTCTTAATGAAAGGGTTAATCTTCTCCGAGGTGACCATAGAGGAGCAAATAGTGTGACCAAAGGCAGATTCAGGCCCCCAAAAAACAAGGAAGAAAATAGTCTGAAAAGTACAACAGCAAGAAAACATTTACAGAATCACACTACATTTTCTGGTTAGAAAAAAAAAAAAAAACCCTGCAGCACCTCATTGAAAGGGGAAAGACAGAGGAGGAGAACTGGCTGAGAGACAAACCCAGGAGACATCAGCACCCTCAGGCCTTGCGGAGCGAAAGTCAGTCGTTAGGCTGCTGGCTTCTCCTTTTAAAGATTCCCCTATTGTGGTCAGGTGAGGCTGCCTTGCACCTCAGCCTGCTCACATGGTCTTGTTGGACTGTGCAGAGGGACATCCCACCTGGCAGGAGACTGATCGCATGACAAACATGCCACCGCAAGACAGCCATCACAAGGGCACTGCTGTTAGAGACAGGGCCATCGAGACTGAAAACTGTGAATTCTCCCCTGCATTTTTCCATTCGTAAAGGAGAATGAAAACAGACAAAGGCGCGTAAAAACTAATGAGGGCGACTAAGATGAACAGTTGCGCTGATGTCTTTAAGTTACGCATGCGTTTTGATCATTGGCAACTTTTATTCCGCATCTCTTATCCTGCCTTTTCTTTCTAGTGAATGTAAGGAGGTGGGCAGGGCACTACCTGCCCAGCCCCACCCAGGCTGGTCCCAGCAACCCCACAGACAGCAGCTCCTCTCTCCTCCTTCAGCAGTGAGTGGAGGACCCCATTGCTAGCTTACATGGCTTTTCTCAAGATGTTCTGAGCCAGTGCTAAACTTCTCCAGGATGTAGAGCCCCTCCGCCGGATGGAGAGGCTAGGTGTGGTGTCTCTTCAGTGCTGGACAGATGGCGGGTAATGAGTCGTCTCACTGAGGGGTGAATTAGTCCTTTTATGGAAGTGAAGGCTTCAACCTGGGCATCCCAGCTAGAGACACCCAAGGTGCACTTCTACCACAAGTTGGTCTTAGCAGACTAGGGTTAAAGGCCGTTTGTGGAGAGGTCATGGCTAGCCAACGTCTAAAGAAGCTAAGAAGTCAAATTGAGGTCATTCTTGGTTAGCCTATTTTCTATTGGTAAGTGATTTGCATGTATTGAGTACTCTCTTCTAAATGGAATATGTGTATCAATGGGTTTAATTCGCATGTAATCCTAAAATGGAAGATTATTTATTATCTGTGCCTGTAGACCAGAAAAATGACACCCAGAGAAGTCAGGTGACCTACTTAAGGTCATTGCAGGTAATTGGCGAAGTTAGCCTTTGCACCTGCTTGTCGTATGAGACAGTCTGTTAGCTCTCCCCCCCCCCCCCACCTCTTTTTTTCTGGCTAACTCTTCTTTGTAGTTAAAGACTCAGAAATAATAGAGACTTTGGAGGTAATTGAATTGTGAATTTTTTCCATTTTTTTCAAATGATTAAATTGAGGCTCTAGAGACAGTAATTGACATGATCTATGCTGTACAGTTAATAGCAGAATTTGAATTAGAGAGACTAAGTGCCAGCCTACCTGCCTATCCAGAATTCCTTGTCTCCCAGCTGCTCTCCCAGCTAGAAAGTCCTGCCCCCTCACTTCTTTCAATGTATGGCAGATAAATTCATTAGCTCAACAATAATTTAAAAATGACTCTAGGGGATTTGAAATTTAGGAGATATTAAAATGAATAGAACATAGTCTCTCTCCATCTGTGGGACTATTACTATCTATAAGGGAAAGTTGTAAGGAAAATTTTGCAAACTAGGGAGAATAGTACTTCTAAGGGAATTCCTCACCCAGTGAGCTAAGGTAGCAGAAACAGGGAAGAGAACTCTTCATGAGAAAGCCAACTCTCCCTTCGCAGAAGGACTGGAGATGAAATTTGGAGTTTTTACTTAGGAAGAAAGGTGAAGGAAGACATTTTTGAATAGGAAGACAGAAGAAGTGAAGCCAGGAAAGTGTTAAAGAAAATGATGCCTTAGGGAGCAAAAATCAGCTCAGTGTAAACACAATGGGCTGTGTTTGCTAAAACTGAGTACGTAATACAAAATTTAAGTTCCTGAATCGTGTGCCCCTCAATGCATCGAAGTCAGAGGTTCATTAGAATTTTTTTGCTTATTGATTTGCATGCTTTTAAATCATTGCTGCCTTTTTATGTTCAACATTGTTCAAATTACAACTTTCAAATAATAATGCAGAATTTCAATGAAAAAGAAAGTAAGAAGCAGGGGGCGGAGAGGAAATCCTGAGTTTCTGAACTGCAGCTGTGAGAATGGCAGGGAGGAAAACAGACTGGAGAGATGGAAGATAGGGCTTACAGGACCTGGTGCTGTGGTAGGTGAAGAAGAGAGACGCTCCATGTTTCCTCTTTTGGTGGCTTTGAGGTCTGTGTCATTGGGTAGATTCATACCACAATTAGAGATATGTGTAGTAAAGTAGACAGGAAAAATAATTCTATTTTCCTTCAGTGGGCTTTGAGTGTCCGTTGGGTACTTGTCCAACTGACTCTCGGAAATAAGGGGGTGGAGCTCTGAGACAACTGGGTGGGAAATGAACATGTGGGTGCGTAGATGGGAAAAGAAGCTCAAAGTGGTGTGATCTTTTGAAGAAGAGTGCAGGGAAAAGAGGATCATGTCTCAGTGTTTTCAGAGCAGGCAGAATGGAAGAAGCTTGCAAACAAAACAGAGGTACTGTTTGTAGAGGAGCAAGAGTCACAGAAAAAAGATGGATGATACAGAAGGAAAGAAGAAAAGGGTGGAAGACTGAGGGAGTGTGGTCATTGGTGTTCTTCAGAGGTCAAAGAAACTAAAGTTGGAGATGTACCCATTAGGTAGGCAGAATATTAGGATTGAGGCCTGGACAAAGAATAACTGTAGAACTTAGGTTGCAGGAACTTCGGAAGTAAATGTATCGCTGGGAGGAAGACGGGAGTAGAGCTGGGAAGTGAAGGGGAGTGGAGCAACTAGGTATTAACAGAGGGTAGAAAAATGACCAAGACCATAAGAAACATCTGCAGGCTAAGGACACGGGTTCAGAAAGAGAACTGGATTGAACAAAATCTCAAGGAAGATGTTGGAAAGGTGTAGGATGGAGAGTACTGTAGTCAGGCTCTCTCCCGCGCGACAGCTTCACTGGGCATGCGAACAGAGGTGTAACTTTCCTTCAGTCTCTCCCTTTGTGACAAAGATTTATCTGCTGTTGGAAGGAGGTTTCTGTAGGAAGTCCTGGGAAGTTAAGCGTAGGATGAGAATGGGAATATTTGGACGTCATACTGTAGGGGAAACGTGTTCTGAGGGTGGAGTGTGGGTGGGGAGAGGTACTGAATGGAATTCAGATGGGAGAAAAGAAGAGGACCACTCGATGTAATGGAAGATGGAGTCTTGAGACTCAGCCTTGATAATAGCAGGGCCTTGGAACTAAGCACTGTTTGGGAGCAGTGTCGCGACTCTCATGAAAATTCTGTAAACTGCCCCTAGTTGTGTATGAACACATGGTTGGAAGAAAGTATACTTGAAAGAGACTTCTTAAAACAGCAGGACGTTTCAGGACCAAGCCACTTAGCCTCCATCTGGAAGGATTCCCACAGAGTTACGGAGTCTGTTCGCGTTCTCCTTTTTTTCCCCATTAATGCCGAAGGGATAGTGATACTCCTTCTTCGCTGTCTTTTGGAGGCATGGAGAATTTAGGATTCCAGTTCGATGACAGTTGGGCCAGCTTGATTGTGAGCAGGCTTGTGTGAAAGAACACAATGTCATCAGAAACAGCAAGCTTGAAGTGGGAAAATTCAGGGGTAAGTCCCAGGCAGAATTTCCTTGGGTGGTGTGACAAGGTGGTACCAGAGATTCACTGGCTATGAGGTGTTTATCTAATGAATGCATTCAATTTCTGGCAATAACAATTCCCATAGAAAATATTTTTAATAATAAACAGTCACGAATATATTTTACAATAGTAACTAAAATAGATCAGAAGAAATATTGTTTTGGATTGATGTTCTTTACCCAGGATTTTTATTATATATGTCTGAAATACTTGAAAATATTTGAGTGATTATCATTTAGCCAAGAGATGATGGGAATTTTCTTCTTGCACTTACCCACTATTTTAATTATTGGAAACCTTCTTTAGCTCATCGGACATTCTTAATCAGAAATAAGTGAACATAAAAAAAATCTATGTGGCTATTTACAAAGATTCAAAACTGGGCCCACACCTCGAGATCCTCAGTGAAATTTGAGAAGGGCTCCAAAGTGTGTTTTTACAGGACTCCCTGGGTTGTTCTGATGTCACCTTGACCTGAGACTTCTCTGGATAAATGTCACTGAAAATAAGAAATATGGATGCCTTTTCATTTAAATAATAATGCAGTGTGTTGATGTCACACAGTTGGCACTGATGATTGTGCCTGGAAGGAAGTGTGTAGGAATGATGAACAAGCGTCCTTATTTGTGTCTGTGTCACATGGTCATTGTTTCAAAGACAAGATTTAGTACAAGTGGTAAAGGGTTGGGAGAAGCAAGAGCCCAGCTCATCCAACTTGCGGGTTGTTGTGTAAAAAACTCCCTTTTCTGAGGGAGCTTCCGTGATCGTGGTTCCCAGACACTTTGATGAAGGGAAACAGAGTGCTAGGAGGTAAGAACGATCTGAGCAGCAGGCTCTCTGGGGGAAGTTATACCGAGAGAGGTGACAATGAGAAGGAAGGACGAGAAGGAGGGCTTTTTGAGAAAAGATGTTTTCCCCATTTTATTAAAGTGCGTATATGTGATACATAATGTTTACATTGAACTCGTGTATTTTGTGCATATATGTGTCACATCAAAATTACAATCCCTTCTCTTCCCCCTTGTTCACCCTCCGCACCCCTCCCTCTCTGCCTAACTCCTACTATGCCCCCATTAGTTGTATGAAATGATGGTATTTTAGATTTCTCACATTAGAGAAGTCATTCAGTATTTAACCTTCTGTGTCTGACTCTCAAGTTGTCCACTCACCTACAAAAGCTTCAAAACTATCTGTCTTTATAGATGAATAGTGTTCTATTGTGTATATATGCAACAATTTTGGTAACCATTGGTCTGTTGATTAGTGTCGTCCATGCTTTAGCTATTGTTAGTTGTGCTGCTATGAACATGGGTGTACATGTGTCTCTTTCATATGGTGCTCTGAACTCTTTTGGAAAGATTTCTAGAAGAAGTATCACTGGATCAAAGAAGATATTTATTTTTTATGCTTTGAGAAACTTTCATACAGTCCTCCTATTGTGGTTTGGATCTGGTATGTCCTCCAAAAGTCTCATGTATTTGGATGTTATAGATTGTCTATGGAACCATGTGCTGTTGGGAGAATGGGGCCTGGTCTGGAGGTGTGAATTGCAGGCATGTAGATTGGATTACAGGCATGGAATGGCGACTTACCACATCTTCCACACTTTCTATACCTGAAAGGGGCAGAAGAACATGGAGGCCTGGACCCAGAAGGGACGGATCACTGGGGCAGGACCTGGAAGCATACATATTCTGCAGCCTTCCGCTGGGGAGAGACTGGAATTGATGGGGCTTGGCTTCCTGTTTGTTTTGTTGTGAGGAGCTGCCTCCACCTCTGCCTCTGCCATGCACTTCCACTGCTGCTGGCTGCCTCTGAGTGGACTGTGACCTTCTGAGACTGAGATAAAATAAATCTTTCCTCCCCTACATCTGTGGATGTTGGATATTGCATCACAATAATGAAAAAGTAATAAAAACACCTTAAATAGTGATTGTACCAGTTGACAATCCCACCAGCACTGGAAGACAAATTAGGAAAAAAAATCTAAAAGATAAAAGTGTAGGCAAGGGCTTCCTTTTTTTAAAGTTCTTTCCCCCATTTTATTAATATATATGCAATACACAATGTTTACATTTAACTTGAACATTCTGTGCACATACATATTACATCAACATTACAATCCTTTCCCCTACCCTTTTTTGACAACCCCCACAAATCCCCTCTTCCATCTTCACTGGATTCTTGATTTTTAAAAACATATCTTCTCCCTTTCTCTCTCCCAACCTCTCACCTTCCATTTCCCCTTCTATCTCCACAAAATTCATCTTCTTAATTTTTCTGTGTCTCTTACATTTTTTATGATTTGGCTTTTCCGTGTTAGAGAAACACTGTAATATTCAACTTTTAGGGTCTGATTCATTTTGCTGAACGTCATGGCCTCAGGGTGCATCTATTTGCCTAAAAATGACTCAAGTCTGTCATTCTTAATGGCAGAGTGATGCTCCATTGTGTGTATACACCACATCTCCTTTATCTAGTCTTCTGTACTTGGGCGTGCTAGCTTCTTCCAAGATTCGGTTATTATCAATTGTGCTGCTATACAAAAGATATTCAAGTTATCATTACATCAATCAGCTTTCTTAGGCTAAACTTATGTCAGAGACTGAATAAATGAATCAATACATTAAATGAACTTAAGTCTATATCTCAAATGTATATCACACATAAAGCAATAAATATAATGGTGTATATAGTTATTTCACAATTTTAAAAAGAGTTCTTTCCCAAAGAGGAGCAGGAAGAAACAAGTAAGATCATCATTACAAATTTAGTTACAGAGCCTGAAGCTGAAACGTAAAATTTAAGAATCACAAGGTAAGCTAACAGCCTGCTGAGTTCTTGGCCAGTGGACTAAGGCTATTGTGATCTTTTATCTGTACCACTCAATGAGAGCTTCTGGGAAAAGACCCCAAGAACCACTTATTTACCAAATCTTGCTGTTTTAAAAACTAATAATATCCCAAATCAAAACCATTGCCTTCTGCCACTAAACCCCTAGCTAAATATCTACTCACACCATACACAAAAAAGTATCACAGATTAAAATTTTATACCAATTCCCCACATTGGATATAAGTAATACATCTTTTAAACTAATATACTAATAAAAATAATAATTCTTGGGGGGAAATTTCAAAGATTTTATGAGAAAGCTGGTAATGTTTTAGAAGAACACCAATCAAATGATCAATGTCTATTTTTTGTTACACTTTCTCTTTAGATATTTCCTTTCCCCAATGTTCTTTGGTGCCGCTTGTCTCTCTGTTCTCCCACAAAGATTCCTTTAAGTATTTTCCGCAATGTGGGGCTGGTGGTTGCACATTTCTTTAGGGATTTTTGGTCGTGAAAAATTTTTAGTTGCCCTTTAATTTTCAGGGATATTTAGGTTGGATACAATAGCCTGGTTTGATGATGTCTTTTAAGGCATTGACTCATTTATTTGCTTTTTGACTATGAGTTCCACAGTTTCAGTGCCCATGACATTAGTTTCTGGGGTCCCAGGCATTTCTGTGGGTGTCCTGTTGCCCTGTCTTCTTTCCATGTTTCTGCTGTTGAGGGACTTCACTTTAAAGGCCTAGCTGAGAGGTTTCTTTGAACAGTGTGAGGGTGTGTTGGGAAAGTCAAAATTCCTCTGAGTTCTGTTTTGGGAGTGAGCATTGAGAGAGGACTTAACAGTCTGATGGTTTCTGAGGTGTCATGATCACCCCAGTCACCTCAGCAAAGCTCTCCCACCTGTCCTGGCTTCCCTCCCCTGAGGGTAGGGCTCTCTACCCTCCGAGGTTCACTACACCCAGCCGTCAGGCGATTGGTGGCCTTTCTTTCCTCTCCAGAACTGTCTCTTGTGTCAATTTCTTTCTAGGTACTGTTTAAGAGTGACCCCCAAGACCCTGATGCGCTCTTCTGAGCCTGTTCTTCTGAGCCTACTGTGAACAGTTCAGTCTTGGCCCCTTCCCCATTTAAAAAATGGCTCCTGCTTATGTCACTGCCTGTTTGCCTGTTATGGCTGCCAAGCGCTGCTTCTGATGTAGGCTCCGGGGGGCTTTTATAGGGAAGATTCACATTATATTTGCAGTTTGCACTACCCTCTGGCTTGTTTTGGAGGCAGGGGCTGCCAGCTGCTGTCAATTCTCACTTCTCCTCATCCATGCTTACCTCTGTCAGAGGTTCCAGGCTGTGGGCTTACCATCATCTGTGGATGCCTGCAGCTCAGGGCTGCTCTCAGTCAGCCTGGCGTGGCTTCTTGGGATGCTGGTTTTCTTCACTTCTGGTTTGTCTTGGGGATTTCTGATCTTCCCGTGGCCTCCTTTCAGTTATTGGGGCTCTCCTTCTCTTAGCTAAGTTGAGCAGGCCATTTTAAATTATAATCTCAACTTTTTAATTGAGTCTTGAAGGAAACTTTGTGTACCTCTGTTACTCGGCTGTGATCGTGACTGGAAGTCCAAGGACTTTTGTAAGTAGACACCTAAAGCAGAAGAAATAGCCCCAAGAATCAACAAATGGGATTATATCAAATTGAAAAATTTCTGCATAGCAAAAGAAACTATAAACAGAGTGAAGAGAGAACCACCAGAATGGAAAAATGTTTTCATGACCCTTACCTCAGATATGAGGCTGATAACTAGAATATATAAGGAACTGAAGAAAACAGACCCCTCAGATTCTACGACCTGATTAAAAAACGGGCAATGGAAATGAATAGGCAATTCTCAGGTGAAGAAGTTCAAATGGCTGGTAAATATATGAAAAGATATTCAACATCCTTAGCCATTAGAGAAATGCAAAACAAAACATCTCTCTAACCTCAGAGAGAGTGGCATATATCAAAAACTCAAACAATAATCAGTGCTGGTGATGCTATGGGAAAAATGGAACTGAGTTTTTATGTCATGACTCCACATAGGTGTTCACATTGGCCTTCCCTACTTAGATCATTGGCACAGCTACCAAAGATGTCATGGACTTGCAAATAACAGAGAAACTTAACCCACCCCAGGTTCCTATGAAAACATTGCTCCAAAAATGATGAACAATTTTTCAGAAAACAGAATGTTTGTCAAGTTAGAGGACCTGATTTTATTATCCTTCAGTGTGGGTGGGAGGAAAGTCTCGTTCGTAGGGTACTGCAACGTCTCTAAATTTCATCACCAGCTTTCTAGCATGCAGGGATAAAATGGTGAGTTATTATCCTAGTGAAAGTTCCCATTGTCTTCATCTTAACAATCTCATCTTTTTAAAAATCTTGCTGGCAAGGTAGAAGACTGACTTTTGAGACAAAAGGTTGGGATTTCACTAACTACTGTTGGGATAAGAGGGTAATCTGTCTGTGACTCCTGTCACCCTACTAATCTAAGTTGACTCAGAAAAGTGTCTTAGCATGGCATCTGAGAATTGACTGGACACTGTGTGGCTTACAGTGTGTTTCTCCTCTGAGTAGGATCTCAGATGCACCCTCATTGATGGGACATAGTACCTAACATCATAGCATTATTTTGCGTCCTGTTTCAGAGAACTTAGTCTATTCGTGGACAGCTGGCAATGGTGGCTGTCAGAAAGGCTTGGCAGATAACAGCTGCTTGAGGCATTGAAAAAGGAAGAGAGGTTGGGGAGAAGCCAGGTCTGGACCACATCCTCAGTAACCCCCCTCCTGACCAGGCTCTACCTCCTAACAGCATATAAAAACCATAGATAACACACAACACCCCCTAGCTCTCACAATCCAGTCACTTTCCACGAGGTTTTTGGGGGACATTCCAGATCCAAACCATCACAACCAAGCTTGGCTTAGAGGCCTGTCACCTCAACCACATGGCATCTTTGAGAACCTGAGATTCTCATACAGTTTGTCTCGAGAATCAACTGTCATAGTCTTCTCACGTTAGTCATCCAGAAGAAGCATGCATGATTTTATTAGATGGTGTGCAAGATTCCACTTGGATCTGTGTACTTATTTACTTACTTAAGCCATAGAGGAGGATGCATGACCCTATCTAATTCCTGTTTCATTTCAGTGAACCCTCCTCCTAAATCCCTGCAGCTGGGACCTGACTGGAACCTCACATCACACCGCTGCCCCCACCAAGTACTGATCTCAAATATTGCAATATAATTGAAATTAGATTAAAAAATTAAATGACATTTTGCGAACTGTTTAAAAGGGTCGGCAATGTGTTTGAGCACCACGAGATTAACCTTTGCTCACTTGGGAAAATGCAGACTTCAGGAGGGATTCTGTGACGGGGGTTGCACTTGCTAAAAGTTTAAAACAGTAATTTTTTCCTAAGAAAGGTCATCTTGAGCTAAAATGTCAAATAAATTATTTAGATTACTGAATTAGAGAAGTGAGGATCTGACAGGCTGAATTTTTTATGCACATTAGCCACAGCCAGGGTCTCTCCATGCTCTTTTTATTAGGTAAAGTGCACCCCCTTGCTTCTTATTAAAAATCCCTCCACTTAGAGCAGGACACTTTCTTTGACGGATGACTGTTGCTTTGGAGCATCCAAACATGCAAGGCTGCTGAATTCTTGTGGTGTGGACTCATCCCGCCTGCCTTTGAGTCTAGCCTCTAGTGAGTAGGTGCATACATCACAGAGAGACAACATGCACACACGAGTCCACAGGACAACAATCAATATTTGTGCGTATGCATTTATGCATACAAATGTCTCATGATGTGTCCTCAAGCATGTATGTAAATATATGTGATTTTTAGGTGAGGCAACCTTGGACATCAGTGAAATAGAGCCATTCTTCCAGAATATGGTGAGTGTTTCCAGTCAGGAATGCCTACTCGTTACCAGATGGCTCTCACTTGAAAAATAATACCAATAATGTAAATAGCTTTGTGTGCACATGACCTGAGAAATTCTGGAAGCAAAGTTTTCTTGGAGGGAATCTAAGTGCATTACCACTTGGAGTGGGTGGCAATTTTGTGGTTAGCACTTATTTAATGGAGGGCTTGGGAGCCTTTTAAAAATCTTCCTTGAGGCAGGTAGATGTTGCGGATACTAGTTTTGTTTTGTACTTGAGATGGTGAGTTATAGAGCTGTCAAAGCTAGTAATAGGGCTGGTTACTGTCACAGATTTTAAGATTTGAGTTTTTTAATATTGGCTCTTGGCTCCTTCTTCACCAGGACATCTATGTCAAACCTGTGGTTTCTTAAACAGGGAAGTTCTTTTGAATGTTTAGCTGAATGTTCTTGTGCCCACAGGTAGGAATGTACGTGGTATTCCCAAGTGTCGTCATAACTTTATATATAACATTCAGTGTAGAAAAAAAAGATTCAGTGTAGAATATGGAATACACTTCCACGAGGCTTTTATCTACTCTTGTTTATGGCCTATTGACACTTAAAATGTTTACAATTCCTCTTTTCAGAGAACTTTACTTTTTAGAATGTTTACTTTTTCAAGTTATCCTTCGCATCTATCTCAAAACATTCTCTTTCCTTAGCCAAGTATCCTGAGGCCAGGAGAACCTAAACAGTGTACAGTACAGGAGTGGAGTTGACATTAGACCTCAGACTTTAAAGATTCTGGATTATAAGTTTGTGGTTGGTTTACAATGATTTCTTTTTCTTTTTATTCTATAAATTCCATTTTACTTTTTTCTTTTAAGATTCTTCTTCTTTCTTCTCTGTCCACTTACTACTCCTTTATTGAGGCAATGCCATAGACCCTGAGTTCTTTGCAGTTGGATAGAATTTATGATTGCTTTTGATTAATAAAATGTGATCTGTCATTTTGGTGTGGAAGAATTGAAAAGTCACCATGCACCCCTCTAGCTGCTTCAACTGAAGGGGCACTGTGGAGAAGGACTTTAGCTGTGATGATGAGACTAAAATTTTGAAGTTGACCATGCAAAGGTGCCCAGGAAAGATCACTAAATATGTAGTAGACTATTTATGAGCAAAATATTAACTTTTGTTGTGTTAAGTTTATGAAACTTTAGAATTATTTGTTACCACAGCATGACCTCACTTATTCTGACTGAACATACTCAAGATGACTTTTTGTTAGGAGTTTCTTTTTAATTAAAATTCATTATAGTTGTCATTCTTTTGTTCCTTTCTTGACCCTTTATACTGCTTACCCCTTATTTAGGATTCCCAAGAGTATTTTAAAAGCACGCGGTGACTTTTTTCCCCTGTGTCTTCACTGACTTTCTCCTACATACACTTATACTTGACCTCTCCCTATGTATAATAGGAAGCCAGGCGGTGCTGACACACACACCGAATGTTGAATTTCATTATTTGTTTCATCTATCTGAAGAAAAAAAATACTCTGGCAATGCTGGAATTTACAAACCTTCACTTCTACAGAAAGAGTTCAAAAAGAAGAAAATGAAAAGGTTTCAAGATGCCCGTTTCTTTCGTATCACTGCAAAAATAAAGACATATTGTTTTACCCACAGCCCATTGGGTCACTGACATTTGAAAAGCGTGACTGTGGTTTTCAATTGATCTTTAATTTGAGAATATCTGAGAAGTGCTCTTGAAATTGCTGGGCCTTAAATATAATTTCCCAAATATCTTCTGAATTTTTGGCATTGACATTACACTCCATTTAAGAGCTTACATAATTGAGCGATGCAATACAAAAGGTAGCTTGATCTTTTTCAAGCTTGATAAATTCCTGATAGGAGGCAACACTCAGGGCTAATGAATTCTCAAACCACTTTCTTGAGTTAAGAAAAGATTTCTTGGGCTAAGCAAGCTTTCATGACTGAAAGTGTATTTCTATGTGTCTTACTTTTCCATTGCTTTGACTCAATACTAGATATCCATAAATTTAGGGAGGAAAGGTTTATTTTAGCTTATGGTTTCAGAAGGTCATAGTCCACTCAGGGACGGCTGGCAATAGTGGAAGTACATGACAGAGGCAGGGGTGGAGATGGCTCCTCATGACAATGTTAACATGAAGCCAAGTCAAGGTAAGTTGAGGCTGGACTCTTAGGGAAGGCAAGAAACAGTTTATAGATCCTTCCAGACCCATCTCAGTGATCCACCCCTGGTCCAGTCTCCATTGAGTTTCCAGGTGTGGAAAGTTGTGGTAAACTCGCACATGTCTGTAATCCAATCTGCATGCCTGCAATCCACCCCTCCGGATCAGGTCCCAATCTCCCAATAGCACATACTTTCTGTAGACAATACATAACATCCAAATACATGAGACTTTTGGGGGACATTCCAGCTTCAAACCACAATAGTGTGTTTACATTGATATAGTTTTGATATATGTAGTATTTCTTAGAAGTAGAAGTAGGGGTATGTTGTATCCCAAAGTTCAATTTATTCTATCAGCCTATGCCCTCATGACATTTCCAGAACATCCCCAGGACATGAGGTTTCAGTGACACCTGAGTTAAGCCTATTTGCTTTTTATAGGGTCTGCACCAAGCAGGGCATATATAGGTATATATATATATATATATATATATATATATATACCTACATATGGTCCCAGGTGTTACCACGGAGAGACTAAGAAGGCATGGTTGCAGAAGAGATCCTTGGAATTGAACAACACGGTCCAGGGAAGGCTGGCTGCGTGCAGGAACATGACCAAGATGGGCTGCAGGGGTGGTTAGATCCCAGACAGAAGAGGGGACAACCTGCTTTACCCCTGCTTCTTGTAGCTTTCCAGGTGTGACAGGAGGACCCGGCCTGATGGCAGGAGTTGAGCCCAATGTCAATGTCCATGGTCCTGAGCTGCTATGCTGGCTTGGAATGGACATGGGTGTGTGGCACGGGGAGCGTCTGGGTAGGGCCTGTTAAACCCCTCAACAGCAATGGCGTCAAGACCGATACGACGGCATGAAACTCGGCCTACATAGCTCAAGCCTATTCGCTTTTATATTTCTGCATAATTTAGTCTTTCTGTGAAAACTGCTTTCATTAGATGCAGTCTCTGATGCAGTTGACCACATTATCTGGGTTTAGAGCCTCTGTTCCATTTCCTAACTTGGAATTCTCTTTCTTTGCGCCCTGTCATCGACTTTTTAACTGTCAGTTTTAAGCTCAACTGTTCCAGTAAGCTTTCTTCTATTACAACAGGTTATGCCCATTTCTAGTGGATGCCTTTCATATCAAATTGTGTTTTGTATACAATATCTGATAAATCTTAAATCTTACATGGGAGGGCCAAACTATGGGTTGGAAATGAAATAATTTTTTATGTGAATGTCTAAAAAATAGAATAAAACTTCAAAAGCTGACAGGTAACCCATCAATTATAAAGCAGAAAGTACAAAAAAATGAATGAGAATTGATAATGAAGAAACAGAAACATGGAGAAAGTTATACATGAATAAAGTAGGGTTTCATTTCCTGGCTGCTGAGGATCTGCTAGGAAATTTTTTAAACCTGTAGTTTAGTGTCTCTTGTGTAGCTGACAAAGAGTACCCCAGGCAGACTAAGATTTCCTTAGATTTTGTTGGAAACGAAAGGCTTGCTGCTACTGATGAAGAATGAACTTGGACATGTGGAAGGCTTTCGTGTGCTCTCTGGAGATCTAGGAAGCTTTCACTCCATGAATTTAGGCTTCACTGTTGCTGGGAAAATTACTTAGAACTCTTGAACGTAAGTAACAGAAACAAAACTCAAGCTCACTTAAACAAACGAGAATTTATTAAGACACGCACACACATACACACTCTCTCAGAGAGGGACACACATACACACACACACACACACACACACACACACAGAGAGAGAGAGAGAGAGAGAGAGAGAGAGAGAGAGAGAGAGAGAGAGAAGATGGGGGGTTGAGTGAACACACTAATAAACTTCCACTAGTCTGAGAGCAGAAGATGACTCACAACAAATATTTTGACTCTGTAATCACTGGGGCAGACCCCAGAGTCATGACATACAAACTTTCACTTTTCCAGACTAGATACGGGGGGAGCAAGAGGATATAGGAATGCATTTATTAAAAAAAATGTGTAAAATATGCAGAAGCAGATATATTCCCTGCTTCAAGAACTTATTTTCAGGTCGATGGGTGTCTTAGTCACTTTTTTGTTGCTGGGAACATAATACCCAGTATCTACAACTTGAAGGAGGAAATTTTATTTAATCTCTCAGTTTCAGGGGGTCTCAGTCCACTCACAGGAAGGTGGCAATGGTGGAAGCACATGGCAGAGGCCCCACGGGAGGAAAGCTGCTCGTGGTATGGCAGACAGGAAGTCGAGTGAGCAAGGAAAGGCAGGGCTAGATATATCCTTGCAGGTCAAGTCTCAGTGGTCTGCCCCTTCTGCGTCAAACCCCAGTATTCCATCCCTTCTGGCCAGGCCCCAACTTTCAAGAGTGCATGGTGCCAGTGTCACTCCATAAAAACCAAATGCATGAGGCTTTTGGGGGACGCTCCACATTCAATCATAACATCGGGCACTGGGAACTAGAAGGTGATAGGCTACAGTATGAATGATTTTACCTGCAGTGTATAACGTTTGACGGGGATGTAAACTCAAAATCTATATGATTTACCACATGAAAACCTGAAAGGTTTTTTTTTTTTGGTGCGGATTGAGAGCTCTCTAGGTGTTCTAAATTTGACTTGGGGGTGGTGAGTGAGGTCACGGAATTGGCGCACGTGTGTTGGGGGGCACTGTGATCTCAACACAGTAATAAATCTAAGTGGACTCATATTGATGGAATTAATGAGACCTTGACATGAGGAAGTACCATAGATAGGAGAAGCTGATCTGATGTGCTCCTACCGTATCCAGCTGGCACATCTCATTTGTGTTATTGATCTGGGGTTGGGAGTGTGCAAGGAAGAAGTGTTTCTTATGCTCTAAAAATGACCATTGATCTGGGCATGGTGGTGCATACCTATAATCTCAGCATTCTGGAGGCTGAGGCAGGAGGATTGACGTGTATTCTAGGCCAGACTGGGCTATACAGTGAGTTCAGGGCCAGCCTGGACCACAGAGTGAGAACCCATCGCAAAAATAAAAATGACCATACAAAAGTGTGATACAAACGACAATTCTTGGTTATAATAAACCGTAAGACTTATAAGGGCTAGATGAAACAGATGATCTGAATTTCCTTTGAGGTGGCCCTGAGAAGCTCCTCACTGGCTTCACCTGTCCACAGGGTTCTCTTACTAATGTATAAACCCTGTCCTCACTTGGTGGCTCTTTTTAGAGATCTCTCTGTGAAGGGCTTAAGGGACTTCGTGACTTCTTGTTTGTTTCACTGACATATAAATAGACTGAAGACGGGCCCAGGGTATCTGTTCTCTGTTTAAACCCTTGATGCCAAACTCAAATCTTATGTATCCAGTTGCTTTACATGTAGACCAAATAAGCATATTTTAAGCTTTGTGGAATCTGTCTACTTTGCATACACCACAAAACTCCACATAATATCTGTCAATCATAGATAACTCTGTTGCTATAAAAGCTACATATTTCAGAGTTGGCAGTAGTAGGTGTCCAAGAGTATACTCATCAAAGGAAAGAATAAAATCAGAACTCAAACCTGGTGATATAGATTAGGAGGAAGTCATATCAAGTAGCTGGACGATCTGGGCAGCAGAGAGCTTGACCATGAGTGACCATGAGCAACTGGAAGCCTGAGACCAGCGCCCAACGTGAGGGTGACGCAGCATGCTTCCAGGGCTACGTGAGGGAGCACTTTACACATTGCTAGTGCTACTAAGGGGCCAGGAGCTGGTAATTAAATGATGCAGCCAGACGAGGCAATAGCTGCTTCCCTGTCTCTGAAAGCCTTTTAAACTATAGCCAGATACACAACAGAGCATTAATTTCACATCTCGGCTCTTCCAGCCACGGTCTCCCACCCTTCACACTACGGGTCACAGTTCACCAAGAGCATAGTGGGTTTCCCGAGGAAGGCATTTTGATTGATTGATGGGTAGAGTACCTTGCTTAGAGAGATTTCATATAATTGAACCACTGTCTTCCATTTTATATTTGCAAATATTTTTCCAAGGGAGTATTCAGTATGTTTCTCATGTGCAAGGGGGGATCAAAATACTCAGTGACTGTTTAAATTTTTTTTAAAAAATTGCAGTTAGAGACACCTTGCTGTTCATTACCCCCTCGGAACACTCCCCTTTCATTGAACACGCTTAGCTCCTTCTGGTCACTTTTTGAGATAGTTCTGGAAGTCCGCTTTTGTGTTTTTCTGAGATTTTATTAAAAAAATGCAGTAGAAGCTTCTGTGCATTGTCACCCAGCAGAAAGACAGGCTTGCGAATTCGTTGCAATGTCCACCTCCACCTCACCAGTGGGACGAGGCACTGGGCATCTTCTGGCTCTTTCCCAAAGGCAAAATGACCATGTAAAGTAATTGACTCAGGACATCAAGGCCGCCATGGCAGGGCAACTGAAGACATTAGCAAAAGGAGACTTCCAGAGCGGCTTCGGAAAGTGGCAAAAAGACGGCATGAATGTGCTGGAACAGGAAGGTATATTCTGAGCGTTAATGATGGCAATGTGTCTTTTAACCATATAAAATTTAAAAAAAGTGAACAGATGCTCTACCATTTGATCATACTTAATGTGTACAAATTCTGTATCTTATCCATGTTTTCTTTTCTGATCCATATTCTGAATATTCATTACACTTTTGGCCAATGCCTCGGAGTGGGAAAATAGTTGATTTTTCTGGCACCAAATTACTTGTTGGTGCATCTCTGTGGAATTACAGGTAGACTGTACCTAACTTGGTTGTGGCCGCAACACAGCTGGGCATCAAGAAACGACAGGTAGGAAGGGCACATGTGTAGAACTTATGGTGAACTTCTTCATTATTTTGTATTTGTGAAAGACTGACTTGGAAATTCACTTTAGTAATGACCGGCCTGCAGCCAGTACTCAAACTACATGTCAACCGGCATAAAAGAGACTATGTTGATTCAAATCTTGAATGATTGTGCAGGAGAACTTGTTGAGGTGGGGGAATCTTCACCCCAAATTAGGAAAGAGTTCGTTTTCTGTCTATTGTCTCCTTCAGCAATAAGAACATAGGCCACAACCTTGGGGTCAGGGCTTTCCTGATTCAGTCCTTTGACAAGTCATAAAATTCTCTCCTTATTTTGAGAGTAAAAAATCCATATGGACTCAGTTAAAGTCTAGTTCTGGAGGAAAAACAACTGCATGAATTCAGCTAGTCTGAATGATTTCTGGCAAGTTCTAGCAAGTTTTTATGCACTGATTAATTACTAGAACAGAGTTGACCATTCCTAAACCTTTGACGGTTAGCAGAGAAACTGAAACAGCTGTTTTAAGCTCTGGGAATTGGCTTCTCATGGTTCTAAGAGCAGGGTGGAAACAACTTTGAGGCAGATGCTTCCTTGGTTCTATAAAGTGTTCCTTTAGAGAACTCTCTTAGTAATGAATCCTTAAGTCATGAACTTGATATTGACTACTCCTGACATTTGTGAAGGAAATAGAAAAACCAGCACGTCAGACTGGGTGTTAGCTCCTGCTAAGCGATTGAAAGAAGGCTCTCTCATGGATGCTGGTAGATTTTCCCCCCACTATTTTTATTAATATACAAATGAAATACATAGTATTTACAATGAATTTGGGTGTTTTGTACATCTATGTATCACATCGACTTCACAATCCCTTCCCATCTTCTACCCTCCCACCCGCTCCCTGTCCCTTCCCCCGGCTCCGGCTATCACTTCATATGGTTCCAAACAATGTCTGTGTTCTGGGTTTTCCAAGTCTGAGAAACCATACAGTGTTTAACATATTAATCTACCATGCCTAAGTCATTTCACTCAAGTCACCACTCTACCCCAGCTTCCTATTCCTCTAATGGGTTCACAGTAGTCAAATCTTGATATCTCCTCTCTGAATCCAACCAATCCCTTCATTAGGATATTCACCAAAAGATTTTTTCCCCATATTTTCCTACATCTTTGTTGTTATTGTTAAACCTGGCCTTACCCACCAGTTCATACTAGAAAATAATTGTAAGCATGTAGTTCAAAAGGATAGTTAATTTGGGAAAGAAGAGAAAAAAAATAAATAAAATTCAATTGCCTTAGCTGAATACTGGAAGGTGCATATTTGTACATTCACGGGGTTATCTTTACATCAATCACTTTCCTTAGGATAAACTTTCATTAGTGACCTAGTAAGTGAATTTCTACAACAAAACAAAGTTAAAACTATATCACATTGCTTCATTAAATGAACTTAAATCTATACCACATAAATATATTTAAAGTGACAGACGTGAAAGCACATCTAGTTATTTCAGAATTTCCTAACTTTCATATCTTACTGACTCATATTTCACTGATGACTAGCCTACTTTTTTCTCAGCTCGTTCTCCTCCAGATGTTGTCACTTTTTCTCTGGGGTTATTGGTGTCACTGGTCTCCCTTTCACTGTCCAAGTTTCCTTTAAGTATTTTCTGCAATACTGGCTCAGTGGCTGCAAATTCCTTCAAGCTGTCTCTGTCATGGAAAGTTTTAAGTTCTCCCTTTAAATTAAAAGATAATTTTGCTGGATATAGCAGTCTTGGTTGGCATTTATGTTTTTTTAGTGCTTGGATGACATTGCTCCACGATCTCCTTGCTTTTAGAGTTTGGATTGAAATATCTGCCGTTATCCTGATGGGTTTATCTTTGTAGGTCACCTTCTGTTTTTCTCTTACCACTTTTAGTATTTTCTCTTTGTGTTAGGTTTCTAGAATTTTAATTATGATGTGTCGTGATAAGGTTCTCTTCTGATCATAGCTGTTTGGTGTTCTATATGCCTGCAACAGTTCCATGTTCATTTCTCTTCTTAGATTTGGGAAATTCTCTTCCATTATTTCATTAAACATGTCCGTTAAGCCTTTTGTTTTGTCCTCAGTCTTCTCCTTGATTCCCATAATTCTGAGGTTATTTCTCCTTGAATCATCTATCAGTCATTGTAATGATTCGCTTTATTTACTTTGTATTCTTCATGGCCTGAATGTTGCAGCTTAGTCACTTTATTTTCTAGGTCTGACATTCTATTCTGAAGTTGTTTAAAGTGGTTGCTTCTTATTACCTGTGTGTTTTTCATTTCCTGAATATCTGCATTCAATTTTTCTATATCTCTGTTGTTTACTTCTCTAATTTCTTCTTTTGTCTTCGTTATCTTCTGGTATATTTCTTCTCTGGTCTCCTCTAGCTGCTTTTCAAGGCTTGCTTTTTGCTTATCTATGTATTGGTGTAGCTCTTCTGCTGTCTGTTTTATTTCCTGCTTTAATTCCCATTTTAATTCACTGAATTTCTGGGCCCAGAAGATGCCATCATTTTCCCCATATTCATCTTTATTTACCCTGACTTCATCTCCTGGGGTTTCAGGTCTTTTCGTAGGAGATTTGTAACTGCGCTTCCCCATTTCTTCTTTCTTCTCCTCTAATTTCTTCTCAAGGCTTGCTTTTTTCTTAGCTAAGTGTTCTTGTAGCTCTTGCGCTGTCTGTTTTATTTCCTGCTTTGCTTCCTGGTTTAATTCCTGTTTTAATTCACTGACTATCTGGGTCCAGAAGTTACCATCATTTTTGTCCTTTTCTTTGGGTTCTGCAATTTCAGCACCCCTTGACCCTCCCCTGGGGAGTCAGATCTTTTTGTATAAGATTTGTTACCACGTTGCCCCATGGTTCTGCTACCTCTGACTGTCTCTGGTGTACAGGAAAGAGAATAGCTCTTGCTGACGTCACTGCCTGCGGTGGCTGTTGAGCCCCATTTCTGATCTGGGATCCCAGGGCCTTTTCTAGGGGGAGCGCATGATGCATTTGTAGTACGCACGCCCATGGGTTGCTGCTTCTGAGGCTGGGGCCACCCGCTGCCAATAATTCCCACTTTATCTGGATCTGCGCTTACCTTGGGCTGTAGTTCTGGTCTCAGGACCTTGTTTGTGGTCTGTGGTCGCCAGCAGCTCGGGGCCGCGCCGAGTCAGCTGCTTCTTTCCTCCTCTTCCGATGTGACTTCAGGATTTCTGACCCGCCCACAGCCTCCTCTCCCGTTGTTGTGTGCTCCGTCCTCTCCCAGCTCCGTCCTCTCCCAGCTCCATTCCAACAGATGTTCAGGTCCCCACGAGCTTTCCTCTGGGAGCCGTTTGCAGCCAGCTGCAGCGGCTTTCTGGACTGCAGGGATTTTTTTCCCCCTCTGGTTTTGATGGTCCTTTGGAGTTTCTGGCCTCCTGCTGGTCACCTTTCAGTTTTGGGGGATGCGCCTCTCTTTCCTAGCTACACCAAACACGCATTTTCTAACTTTCTTCTTGACTTCTTAAGTGAGTTGATGAGGAGATATTGTGCAGTGCTGTTACTCAGCTGCCATCTTGACCGGAAGTCCCAGATTTTTTTTTTTTTTTAAATGAAGGGATTTAGGGTTTGTTTTGGTGACTCTGAAACTTGGTGACAGGCTAGAGTAGCAGACTGAAGAGCAGTCAGAAGGGTCTTGTTGACAGAACTGAAGATCAGCTAAAGGGGGTCGGGTGGGGGCTACATAAATTGAGGAAAAAATTTTAATTTAAAAAAATGTAGATTTGATTCATAGACT